>BEXV01000190.1:170825-181072 GCA_003118195.1 Hemicentrotus pulcherrimus | reverse complement strand
CCCCCCCCCCCCCCCCCCGATTCAGAATAATCCCTGAGCAGTGTTTTTTCAGGATGCAATCAACTGACTTCTACTCGCACATCTTTAAATATCCATTGCTCAAATAGGTAAGGGTAGATCCCTTGGGAAGGTGTATTGCATTCAGTCTAAGGTAATTAAAAATCATGTACTTCAAGCGCTAGTCTAGTGGCCTTGGCCGGGGGCCCGGACCGATGGAATCAATTCAATGGTTACCTAATCACAAGGGACGTTATACAGGATTTTGAAGTATGGGGGAAAAATAGTCTGCTCTGACTGAAGAAAATTCATATGAAACCTTTTTAAGAACATTGTACAAAGAAACGCTGTATTATTTTGAAGAGGTCAAACTGATGGACTCGAGTAAATGGCTATCTAATCGCGAGGGAGTATTCAGGATTTTGTAGTATGGGGGTACAAAAGCAGCATCATGCATTCCTATTCTATGCTCACACTGAAGAAAATTCATATAAAACGTATTTCATAACATTGTACAAAGAAATGTCATATTAAGAGACAAATTTTGAAAAGGTCAAATGACATGAAAGCTGTCCAATATTCAATGCACCCCCTAATAATCCCATCCCAGTTGTACGATATTTGTACAATACACCACTTAGACTAGAGCTGATGCTGATGTTTCTCAGAGTTTTTGCTTGAAACAACGTTCGAAACAGCGTTTTGCTACACAATTTTTCATTAAACACCGTTTAGACTAGGGGAATAGTAATTATTTTACATTTTCTTGTGCAGCTATACAATGAATTTTGGTAGTCTAAATGCATGGTTAGGTTCTTTAATGTGCTGTAAATCTGTGGTTTGAAAAGGAAGCTTGGATATACCCCCTCCCCCTCCATATTCATATGCATATTTTCTGTAAGAGCAAAAATGCATTGTACTTAAAGGGATAGTTGAGTTCTGTTGCATAGGGCGCTACACAAAATATTTTTTGTGAGATAATGAAAAACTGAGTGTCAAATTTGAAAGAACATAGTATTTAAATGACAAAATCATCTTTGTTTGATCAAAATCGGTTAAGAGACGGCTGAAATAAAACGATTTCTAACACTTGTGTACCACCACAAATATTAGGTATTTTGAACAATTTGAAAAAAACTGTTTGAAAAAACGAAATAACGCCTTTTACTTCGTATTTCAGCCAATGCCGATGTTGGCTTTTTTGTTGGCATTTTCGTGTTGCTTGTATGAATTGTTATTTTTAATTAAATAATTAATTAACGGT
Organism: Hemicentrotus pulcherrimus; assembly: GCA_003118195.1. Lineage (NCBI taxonomy): Eukaryota > Metazoa > Echinodermata > Echinoidea > Camarodonta > Strongylocentrotidae > Hemicentrotus > Hemicentrotus pulcherrimus. The sequence goes on along the minus strand of BEXV01000190.1, from coordinate 179,811 downwards.
CACCATGTTTTTTTGAAAGTGGAACTGAATTGGTATGCTCATGTTGGCTAAATTTCACACATTTTGGGGTCTAAACTTACCTTCATAGCAATTTTAGGTTCTAAAAGGGCACTAGAAATGTTATAGATAAGAATAAAAGCAATAACCATACACCTTTAAGGCTTTTACGGTCTGAAAACAGAACTCAACTTTCCCTTTAAGAAAACAAAATACATCATTAGAAGTATCTGAATGAGATCAGTAAGATTGTATCGTTATTTCCTTGACCTCGAAACCAATTTAATTCGTCTTTGCTTTTGAGCTGATGAAATTATACTACACAGATATCAGGGTTCTTCATTTGTCAATTACTTAATTGAGAGGAAAAGATTTGTTTAGTCTTCTCTAGACAAATTGGAAAAATGGGAAAGGATGATTAAAATTATGAAGCCTTCTTGTAATTCAATTTCCTAACCATCCAAACTATCTGTAAGAGGATTACCAAGATGAAATCAAGTCAAAACAAACTAGCAGATCGACAACCTCTTCACGATTTCAAGCAGATCCTCCCAGGCCTGTATCACAGGTTGGTGTATTTTTCTGAGCTCTTAATAAACAACTGATGTTTCGATGACACTGGTAAACAGCCATCCCTGCCCTCCCACTCCCNAATAGTTCTGTGTCTTTTCCCTAAGTTACCTCTTAATAAGAAATGGAAATGCTACGTTCTTTTCCATGATAATACAACAAAAAAATCATGATTATCTAACATCAATAAATTTTAATTTGGGCTATTTCATGACTATTCATTTGTACAATTGTATTTTACGATTATTAATAGTTGTAATCTATTGTATTGATAGTTCTATGTAAATATCATTGTTCAGTGTCATTGAATAATTTACATTTACATGTTCAGAATTATATTTTTGTTTAATCATATCAAATCAAAATGAGTGCAATTTTATTTGTCTTTGACCAAATAGGATACGCTGCTTCTTGGTATATATTTAGTTTCCTCTACAATATAAGTGATCATCTTCAAAAGACAACCTCCGTCGAGACCTCTGTCGAGCCGGCACTCAGGAATGATTTTAATCTGTTTCCACAGACGTGTATCCATTATCTGATTAATTCATTGACCTCTGGATAGCAGAGGGACAGTTGCTGGTCACTCCTTGTTTGCATCCTAATTGACCATGGGTCACTTTTAGTCAGACCACATTAAAGACAACATTGACATCTGATCGCACAATTAAATTGTGGGGGAAAAAAAGGTCTGGTTGATTGTGACTGTGTACTTTACAGGAAAAATGGTCTTAATGAATAGAAGCACACTCAATCTTGCTGATAATCACATGCACTGCACGCATAAATGAGTATATGGAACTACACATGCAAATAGCATGATAGTTTGGTCCAAACATTTCAGCTATTTCCTATCATAATTTATATAAAGGCATTTGAGATCAATCCTTTCACATCTATAGTAGATATCATAAGCCAGAACTATTTTCTGTTTATCCTTTCTAATAAGGCATATATTCCTTTATGGACAGGGGGTGCTCTGAAGATAACATGCAAACTTGCATGCAGAGCAAATATAGCAGACATGCAGACTACCAAACTTCTACAACTGTGACACAGATTTGGTAAATCCTTCCAGGTACCGGCACCAACATACCTTGTTTTTTCAAAGGTTGAGTGTGGCAAATGTGGATTAATAATGTCTGAAGGAGAAGACCGTAGTGCCCTGGCAGGGAACCAAACCCAGTACCTTGTAATCTACACTCTGGTGGCTTATCCTATGACCGGGGTAATAATATATATATCTGTAAAGCGCTTTGAGAGGGCCTTCGGTCTTGAAAAAGCGCTATATAAGAACTAGCTATTATTATTATTATTATTATTATCCACTAGACCACTATATCTACGCTTGATGTGCAGTAGGATCTCAAGCTTGAAGTTGCTCAGGGTCATGGGAAGTATGCATCTCATGGTCTGTTCAGACACCAGAATAATCGTATGAAATTCATATAAAGAAACATTGTATTTAAAGAAACTAGTTCAGAAAAGGTCAGTTGACAGGACAGCTGGTCAGTCGTCAGCGTGCACTTACAATAGGCCTAGCCCAGGTACATGTAAATGTAATAACAATAATAATTACATTTATAGGGCGTTTTATACAGGTGTTTCTAAACGCGCAGGTGGTATTGTCCAACTTAGTACTATTATTACACATGTTCAATACAACATAAAATAAAATATTTCTAATACAATACAATACATTACAATTGAGTTGAATTGAATTAACTTTGTGTGCGCCTCCAAGCCCTCCAATATACTATAACTGATTAAAAAGGTGGGTTTTGAGAATGGTTTTGAATGATTCAATGGAAGGGGCATTTTGAATATGGGGTGGGAGTTTGTATACAAATTTTCTTCAATATGACATTCAAACTAAAAATGGGATCCTGATTCTTTAACAAGTATTCATTTGAAACACACTCAAAGCATGGTTTTATTTTACAACGCTTTGTGACTAGAAAAATGTTTTTCTTTTAATTGCAATGTGAAACGATAATCATATTTAGCTTTACAATCAATTCCGGTGGTCTGAATGCATAGGAAGAATAACCAGCCGAGCTGCTCAATGTGGGTCAAATTAAGATAAGAGGATCAAATTCTCCATGAAATTGCTTGTTGACCTCTGTAATTGAAAGGCTAATTTGGCATAATGGTTTACAATAACCAGTCAGCTCATGTCAAGTTATTGAATCAGGTGACACCTTCACACCTCTGCCCTAGAGCCACGATACAGGGTGCTGTTCTGATAAAATAGATATCATTTGAAGAAATATGTTAACGTTATTTCATGTACAGTGCTCTGACAGAAAGAAGAAGATTAAGAGAAAAAAACTGGTGAAAGTTAAAGAGAAATCCAATTTTAAAAAAAAATTGAAAATGAGAGAAATTAAATGGTAAAAGTTTAAGTCAAACCGATAAACAAAAAAAAGGAAATTAGAGAAATGAAAGGATTAAAGTTTAGATCTGCCTGCAGCAGTCACATCTCAAGCTTGGGATTGATGCAGAAATTGTGTAGCGTCAATGTGATGTGATTTTGGACAATTCTTCCTCTTGTGCCGAATAACCGTATGACCAACATATAGTCATTTGTCTCCTGATGTTATCGCTTTATCAAAGGTGTCATTACCTCTCAATGCAGAAAGGTGATAATTTTCATATCAGGTACAGAATAGTAAATTTCATATAAATCGTAACTTTTTTAAATACTTTGTTCTTCCTACAATGTTTGACATTATTTAATGTTCTGAGGAAATGTTTGCTCCAATATTGTCCACATTCCCATTTTTCAATTTTTTTTCTTCTTCATTCAAGTTTTTTTCTTTACATTTCAAATGAAAGTTGCTTCTTTTTATCGAAATGGGACGGATCCTAACCCCGTTCTAGAGCCTTATTTGTCCAATTGCATGAAAATGTATACCCTGTATTTTATTCCCCTTGAATGTATTGTGGACACAGCACACAGACATCAATACCAGGGACTACATGATCATTCCACTGGCTCAGACTTTAATATCCACGACCAGCACCAAGGGAGGAGGGGCCAATCATTCTCCAAATTGCTCTATTATCGCTGACCATGAACGATTGAGTTAACCCTTACTATAGAAAAAAAAAACTGCAGTATTCTATGGTCCAACAAACAAGTCTGTTAACAAAATAATCACTAAGAAAAACCATACAAGATTTCAATGAAACTATGAGGGGCTTCTTCTGCTCTTATGTTGCCCAATAAATGATTCCAATTAGCTTCAGCCAAATTAATGTTTTGTTTTGTTTACATATTATAAAGACTTGAACTAGAACATAACTGTAGTATTCCATCGTTGAAATTTTTACGTTTTTTCCTTGTTGTTCTTGTGGGCAAATTTACCGGGTACTTTTTTTAAACCAAGAAAATATGTTTCAATTTGTAGGTACAAAAAAAAGGTTTTTATTGTCTTTTTTTTTTAAAGATTTGATTGCAAAACAATTTTGAAAAAACAAAGCAGAATCTAAGCAGTGTTTTTTTCTGTTTTTAATAGCAAATCTTCTCTCACTGTTCATAAATCATTTTAATTTTGTTGTGTGCTTTTCCAATGCAAGATTACACCATTACTTACTTGCAGTAATGAAAGATTGAAAAGCCACTAGTATGAAACAAACCTAGCTTTGAATATCCCCCAACAAATTAATCAATTGTTTGTTGGCCCAACTTCTCTCTCAGCCGTAAATACTTTTAAATTTGTCTTGTGCTTTTTCATGGTAACATAACACCATCGCTGATTTGCAGTAATGAAAGATTGAAAAGCCACTAGTATGAAACATACCTAGCTTTGAATATCCCCCAACAAATGAATTAATTGATTATATGAAATGAAACACTTAAAGGTAAAGACCAGTAATGGTCATGCGATTGCATTGTGAAAGAAACGTTGTGGAATCAATCAGAAAATGTTGATCATCTAGCATCAAGCATCTGCAAGGTTCTGGAATCATCAAAATGATAAGAAATTTGGCCCATTCTTCGTAAAGTTACAAGCACTATACACAGAAAGATGTATATGGGACTACCCTGTATCTCTCACAGACCATGAGAGAAACCAATTTACCATATATATGAATCAGTAGGCGGTTTCCCGGCAAAATTTGTTATCATCATGTATTAGTCGAAACATATTCTTTCACATGATTGGTAATTAGAGCTTCCATTTCATTTTTTGAAATTGGGGCATTTCCAATACTGGTCTTTACCTTTAATCAAATAATATATAAATAAAAAGAATTTATTAATTAGTTGAGTGATTAATAACTAAATAGATAATTTAGTAAATCAATTAATAATAACTAGATTAATTCATTAATACAGATTAAAATAATAAAAAAAACTTTTTAATACACAGGGGCTGAAGGCAATATGGTTCTGAATTTCACTTTTTTCATCAGTTGAAAAATAGTAGTCAAAGGGTTAAAATTCCCTCTCTACAGAAGCATGTGATCACCATGGAGTAGAAAATTGTGTTGATAATTGGTCATTGACCTGTCATTGAAAGGGTTAACTAAGGATAACGAGATAGAATAACATCGGTAACGAGAGACGCTTTGCCATTAGCCAGAACAAGCTTGAGTACTTGTCACGGCTATCATGAACGAGCCCGAGTTTGCTTGAGAAAACTTGAGCTATAATCCCAGGTGCAAGAATGCGAGAGTTCATTTTTTCCTCTTGATTGCATAATGGCTCAAGCTAGTTGTCATCTAGCTTATTTCCCCACAAATCAGACAGCGATGAAGTAGATGCTATTTTGTAAACTTGGGCTAGTGAAAACAGGGTGAGCAGGTTTGATTACACACATGATGGTTATTTCCAGTCACTGTTTTTGATAGCCAAGTAATAGTATAATAATAACAGCTCACTTGAGTATTTCCATCATTTGATTAGGTATTTGGTGTTAAGGCTCATTACCTGTCCCCAGCCTTCCGCAAATTTACATAAAATGGAAAATTGATTAACACCTAGATTAAAATGTCAATCATTTCTCTTTCTTTGAAAGTTAAGGCTCATTACCTCTCCACAGCCCTTCAACAAATTTACATAAAAATGAAAATTGATTAACACCTAGATTGACATGTCAATCATTTCTCTTTCTTTGAAAGCTAAGGCTCATTACCTTTCCACAGCCCTTCAAAAAATTTACATAAAAATGAAAATTGATTAACACTAGCTAGATTGAAATGTCAATCTTTTTTCTTTCTTTGAAAGTGGGCAAATTTCAGTAGTTTTCAATCAATCATTTTACCTTGCCCAGGATTATGATTATCAGCATTAGCGTCATTAATCATTTCCCTTTTAAAATGGTGTGAAATAAGTTCATGCTTAAAATCTAAAACAACTCTTATAATAGCTTTTAAATAATTTCATAGGAAATATGTACACTAATTATAGGACGTTGTCTGCCTACATATTTTTTATGTCATGAAAACTATGGAACAGTATTTATATCATCGAATATATTTTGGAATGACTTGTAAAAATACATTAGAGTAGCTTTATCATTGAAAATGTTATGGTGAACTTGGCTTTTCTAGAAAATGAGAACATATTTAAGTGCATTTCCATCACCCCAAAACATTGTCAATAATTATTGAATACTATCTCATTGTTTTAAACACATTTTTGGCTTGCAGCTTGGAAATAAAGACTGCATGCTCTGTAATTGAAAACAAGTCAGAAAAAATCTTGTAACCAATAGGATTTAAACCTATCATCTACTGCTTGTCGGGCAGCGACTCTACCACCAGGCCATCATTGGTTCGTGGCACATTCATGGATGAACTAAAAACAAATACTCAAGCTCTCCCGATTCATTCAAACTTATTAATAGTCATTAGTCCGCCATTAGGAAAATGGCTTCTCTTAAACGTTAGGCTTCCTGGGAGAAATTTCAATTGTTTTAAATACATTTTTGGCTTGCAGCTGCTAAATAAAGGTCGCTTGCTCGATTTGTTGTCATAAACACCTACCCTATATCAAGATGGCATCTTATATGACTGAAAACTTTCAATGATGTTTGTTAAACATATATAAATGGACTTGAATACCATTTGAGAAGACCTTCAAAATAACAAACGGTACATGAAGTATAGCTAAAGGCCATTACCATCCGAAGCCTTTAAATTGCGTTTTTCAATGATTAGTAAGAGACAATTTAAAAGGAGTGCATACCACTCGCCCAATTTGAAAAACATCACAAACCTTGGCATGGATATGCCTTATCTTATCTTACATACATTAGAAACATACATTAATGAAGAATAAACACTGTTGATGCCAAAATAAGAAACCAAGTATAACACATATGATTATGTTTTAAAAATCAGAGATGCTGAAATAAAGTCAATCTGACCAATCGTCTTGCAGAATAAAATCAGTTAATGGTTTAAAAAAGAGAAAGTTGAAAACTGATCGTGTAATTGTATTTTTAAATAAACTGTCTAGATAATATTGGGAAAGGTTACTAAAGCTGTACATTAGCATTAGTGTGACCTGTGACATTTTGGAATTTGTCAAACCGATAAATAAACCTACTAGTTCTTGCTGTAAGATACACTGTGTTGTTCTACACCGACTGGGATAAGAAAACTCACAAATCATCGTTCGCTTTTACAAGAATTAAACCTTCTCTTTAAAGTTAGTAATAATATACAGTCAAACCTGTCTATAGCGACCGGCCAAGGGAAACACACAAAATGGTCTTTTTAGACAGGCGGTCTTTCTATACGGGTGGTCACTAAAGCAGGTTTGACTGTATATATATATATATATATATATATACAGTGTACCTACAAAGCTTCACTCATACATAATCTACGGTAGATGTGAAGCTGTTACATCTAGGTCATTTAGAAGAAAATCTTGGGAGACTATATTGCTTGCAGATTGAAAAGAGATTCCTAAGATGTCCAAACACTTGAAGCATATCCCAGTAGAACCCATTAAGACATCTGGGGAGTGTTTCACAAAAATTGTCATCAGTGACAAATGACAGTTTTTGTTATAAGCTACTGAAATCCTTGCTTCTGATTGGTTATCAGCAGATTTGTCACTGATTGTTGTCATTTGTCCTTGAAACACCCCCCAAGTCATGCTATGAACAATCAATAATTCATGTAAACCACCTTTTCACCAGATTTGCTTGGTGGTCCGCTGTGTAAGGTTTTGAGCTGTCTCGGGGGTCAGTTATCACGGTTTTGAGCCGTCTCGGGGTCAGTTAGCAGTAATGACATATTTCCGGACAATCGCCTCAAGGGTAATTTCGAACACTAAATTGACAGAATTTCCCACCCAACTCCTGCAACATGACTAAATAATAAACCTAACCCTGCCACTAAACCATACTTACAATCAAACAGCAAACCTTACCCTAACCATATATCTTTAAAAAAGGAAAGCCTGAGACAAATTTTGCCAGAGCAAACATTACCATGATACATGTACCTTGAATACCATTCTTTAATCTATCGGCATTTGCATTGCAGTTACCCTTATTATTCTATTATTTGTTTTTTCCTTGTTTTCATAAACATGACTTTTTACCTATTTGCTTATTGTAGCTCACGTTACTGGCCCATAGGTGTGTGTAAGGAGTCCTTGAGAAATCAATAATGCAGAAAAATCCCATTTTTACCTTATTTGTTCTGGTGTCAGATTAGCAACCCTTTTTTGTTTGGTTCAGAGCTGTCTCGGGTCACAAATTTGTGTAGGACATGTATGAAGTGACTCAAAGACGTAACTCCATATTTTTCCAAAATGAGTATTTGATATCAAAATGTTCATGAAAATGTGGGCTTTCCAGGAAACACAAAGACTTAACTCCACCTAATACCCCATTGAAGTCAATGACTAGTGAAACATAGACTTAAGCCCAAAGTGCCCAGTGACACATGAACCACTTTTTCTCAAAGAGGCCAAAGTGGAGTTACGTCTTTGTGTCACTGAACCCTATGGAGTGTATGGAGTGAGAAGACAGGTGTGAAGCAGTCTATCGTCTTGCTACCCTGGAGGATATTCTACAGTTACGTTGTTTTCTGCTCCGTGGTTGCGTATCAACCTAACCCTAACCCTCTACTTCTGGGTGTGCATATGAACCAAATACTATACCTCATTATAATCTCTAAATGTTAGCCTATCCCAGACCAAACCCCTAACACAGTCCCTTAAAGTACCAACCCTAATCCTATCCCCAACCTTAATGCTAACCCTTACTCTTATCCTAACCCTTACCCAAGGCCCTACCTGAACAGAACCTGAACTAATATCCATACCTGTTCCCAGAACCTTAACTTAACCTGAAAGCCAAGTCTGAAACTTCTAACCCTGGTCCTGATAGTGTGCATGCCCAGGGAAAATATCCAGCCACCCATGAATTGTCTACATCACATCAAA
>BEXV01000190.1:153062-169536 GCA_003118195.1 Hemicentrotus pulcherrimus | reverse complement strand
CATCCCTCGCGTCTAAACGATGCGTTTCTATTCCTGACATGACGTCTGTACATCCTCTGCCCATGCAGCGATACATCTCTCCCCCTAGCTGCTTCATGTTCCTTTAAAACCCCTGCTTTTCAATTTGCATCCATCTTCTTCTGGGTACATTTCACTCAATTTGTTTTCCATTCAGTCTCAGTCGAGTAATGAGAATTTTCTTCAGGTGTACAATTACTTCGAACAGACTTTGATCAATGCCGCCCACCGTACAGGTATCCGCTCGAAGTTGAATGTTATCTAGCGGGAACTTGTTTGTTTTATGAGTCTCAACGAGAAGGTAAGGCTTATGGAAGGGAAGAGAAAAAAATGGGGGAGGAAAAGGAGGAGAAGGCAGTATATCAAGTAGAGGCACAGGTAGGGTTTTACCAAAGGTGTGATTTAGTTCCAGGTTGTAGCCAAAGAAAAGGAATGAGTGACTCAACGAAGTTGGTGTGGTGAAGCCATCAAAGTCTTACATCTTAACCCTTTCATTACCGGATTCTATCACTCTCTTAGGGCTCCAAGATAAGCGAAAGCTTGATGCCTTGTGAGCCCTGACAATTAAGTACAAGCAAAAGACATAAATTAGGGGGTTCCTGGGAGGTGTTTCACAAAGATTCTAAGTTGAACTTATCTCTCAGTTGGACTTAAATATTATGGAGAGCCATTTGTAGCCTTATAATGAAATATATTCAAAAGCGGAAATTCAAGTATTTAAGACTTTTTATAAATTCCACATCAAGAACATGAAATCTCCTTGATAATAGAAATATGAATGATTTGAATCAACTTTTTTTGCTTTAACAAAAAAATTACAAGATATTTACAAAGATGCTAACGCCTTTCCATAATTGTCAAGCCCAATTTAGGATCTTTGTGAAACACCCCCCCCAGAAGTGACAAAAACTTGCATGAAGGAATAATTTCTACATTTTCTCTTTTTTTCACCTCAAATCTTGTCCTTGTACACGGGTTAAACCTAATAAGTTGTAAATTGGGACTGATGATATCTACATGTAGATCAACTGCCTTACATCAATCATCTTTGCTACTGACATACATGTACATAAACCTGCCAACCTCCCACAGTAACAACAAAATGGAGTCATCTTCAAAGCCAAAATTAGGAATAAAGTGTATTTTACAAGCTCTTATACAGATGTTTTCAGCAGAGGAATATAAACCTCATTGAAATTCAACACAAATACATGTACATAACTAGAACCAATTACCCTTTGAAGTGGTATTTTATGTGCATTACAATTTATGTCACTTTAAGGGATTGTCCCAAAATTCAACAAATCGCAACAGTTCCACATCTACTCAAGATCAGGTGGGTGTTTCACAAAGATCTCAAGTCGATCTTAACTCTAAGTCGGACTTAAATATTATGGAGAGCCATTTGTAGCCTTAAAATAAACTATATTCAAAAATGAAATTTCAAGTATTTTAAACTTCTTATAAATTCCACATCAAGAACATAAAATCTTCTCGATAACAGAAAATATGAATGATTTGAATCAATATTTCATGCCTCTTAAAACAACTTTTACAAAATATTTTCATAGATGCCAACGGCTTTCCATAATTTTTAAGTCCAACTTAGGAACCTTTGTGAAACACCCCCCAGATTACAAGGTATAACAGATGAGCATCCAACAACATACCTGTAGGTATTTCTTCATTCTCACATCAACAGAGTGTACACAGTTGAACCTGTCTAAAGGCTACCCACAGGAATCACACCCAATAGCCACATTAGACAATTCGTCCCTATTTTCACGAAGTGACGGTTGTGAGTAAAAATCGTCACGCACATTGTATGCGATTTCCCTCACTTCCGTCACTTTGTGAAAATAGGGACGAATTGTCCTTTCTACACAGGTTCTCCAACACCCATGCCATTCTAGATGAAGGCATATATAGGTGACCAGTGTAGACAGGTGGCCTTTATAGACAGGTTCTTCAACACATATTCCCTTCTAGAGGGAGGCAATAAAGGTGACCCATATAGACAGGGTTGCCTTATAAGAGAGATGGCCACTTAAGCAGGTTTGACTGTACTTTGTCATCAAATCCACCCTTGAGTGCAAGACGGGCGTTACCACTGTATCAAAAGAATATACTGTCCTTCCGACTCTCAGCAGACACAATCAAATCTGACACAAACATGATGAGTTGATTGACGAAGATGAAATCAAAATACCGTCAAACATGTCCTAGTGGCAACCTCTCTATAAAGGTCACCTGTCTACAGTAGTCAACTAAACCATCTTCCTCTAAGAAGAAACATATGTGTTGTAGAACCTGTCTAGAAAGGCCACCTCTCTACAGTGACCAGTTTTCTGTTTCCCTTAGCCACATTAGACAACTGTTCTTTCTAGACAAGTTCCTTAACACATTTCCTTCAAGAGGGAGGCAATATAGGTGACCCATATAGACAGGTTTGACTGTATGTTTTAGATCGCCAAAGATGAATTTCACTCAAACAGTCATGCAATGCACCTTTGTTTTCACAACACAGTATAATGAGAGGGCCTGACCAAGGCATGTCCCATTTGTTACCAAGCATCTTTGAATTGTATTATCCAACTGCTAACATAAATTGGCTTCAAAATATAATTGTATTTGATACTGTCATCAGATATATTGTAATTTTAGATGTGGTCCGTCACACATGGGACAAAATGCAATGTATCCTGTACTTGCCCAAAATCACTCCAAAATAAAATCACATAAGGGTGCATGTCCTCAAAAGCAATAACACAATTTTGGGGGGTTAAATGTGTTCAGAAGATTTTTTGACTTACACTTTTGCGACTTCCTGAGGGTCGATCTCAAAGGCCATATGACTGCCTGCTACACTACCGAACCTGCCTGCTGTGTTGGCCATANTATAAATTCCACATCAAGAACATGAAATCTCCTTGATAATAGAAATATGAATGATTTGAATCAACTTTTTTTGCTTTAACAAAAAAATTACAAGATATTTACAAAGATGCTAACGCCTTTCCATAATTGTCAAGCCCAATTTAGGATCTTAGTGAAACACCCCCCAGAAGTGACAAAAACTTGCATGAAGGAATAATTTCTACATTTTCTCTTTTTTCACCTCAAATCTTGTCCTTGTACACAGGGGAAACCTTATAAGTTGGGACTGATGATATCTACATCATCTTTGCTACTGACATACATGTACATAAACCTGCCAACCTCCCACAGTAACAACAAAATGGAGTCATCTTCAAAGCCAAAATTAGGAATAAAGTGTATTTTACAAGCTCTTATACAGATGTTTTCAGCAGAGGAATATAAACCTCATTGAAATTCAACACAAATATATGTACATAACTAGAACCAATTACCCTTTGAAGTGGTATTTTATGTGTATTACAATTAATGTCACTTTAAGGGATTGTCCCATCATTCAACAAATCACAACAGTTCCACATCTACTCAAGATCAGGGGGGTGTTTCACAAAGATCTCAAGTCGATCTTAAATCTAAGTTGGACTTAAATATTAAGGAGAGCCATTTGTAGCCTTAAAATAAAGTATATTCAAAAATGAAAATTCAAGTATTTTAGACTTTTTATAAATTCTACATCAAGAACATGAAATCTTCTCGATGATAGAAAATATGGATGATTTGAATCAACATTTTATGCCTTTTAAAACAACTTTTACAAAATATTCTCATAGATGTTAATGGCTTTCCATAATTTTTAAGTCCAACTTAGAAATAAGTCCAACTTAGGATCTTTGTGAAACACCCCCCAGATTTCAAGGTATAACACATGAGCATCCCTCAACATACCTACCTGTAGGTAATTCTTCATTCTTACATCAACAGAGCGTACACAGTTGAACCTGTCTAAAGTCTACCCACAGGAATCACACCCAATAGCCACATTAGACAATTTGTCCCTATTTTCAGGAAGTGACGGTAGTGAGTAAAAATTGTCACGCACATTGTGTGCGATTTCCCTCACTACCGTCACTTCGTGAAAAAAGGGACGAATTGTCCTTTCTACGCAGGTTCTCAAACGCCCATTTCATTCTAGATGGAGGCATATATAAATGGCCACTGGAGACAGGTGGCCTTTATAGACAGGTTCTCCAACGCCCATTTCATTCTAGATGGAGGCAATATAGATGAACCATAAAGACAAGGTTGCCTTAGAAGAGAGGTGGTCACTAATGCAGGTTTTACTGTCATCAAATCCACTCTTGAATGCAAGAAGGGCATTACCACTGTATCAAACGGATATACTGTCCTTCCAGCTCTCAGCAGACACACACAAATCTGACACACATCGCACAAGTACCACTACAATATCATGACTTGATTGAAGGAGATGAAATTAAAATACAGTCAAACCTTGTCTTAGTGGCAACCTCTCTATAAAGGTCACCTGTCTACAGTGGTCACTTGGCTATTCATATTCAAATCATTTGAAAAGTCACTTGTAACTTTATGCACAGCTTTATGAAACGCCCCTCCCCCCCTGGACTTGCCCACAATCACTCCAAAATAAAGTCACAAGTCGGTGCATGATTGTTCTCAAAAGAAATGACACCATTTAAAAAAAAATGATTGAGTACAGAAGATATTTTGACTTACACTTTTGCGACTTCCTGAGGGTCGATCTCAAAGGCCATATGACTGCCTGCTACACTACCGAACCTGCCTGCTGTGTTGGCCATAGAGGGTGTCCCAGGGTTGTAGCACAGCGTCTCTAGTTCCTCCGGTGGTATGGGCGTGGTAGGTATTACAGGCTGAGCTGTGATGAGGAAGAGAGAGAGATAGAGATGGTTAATCGCATTAGGGGCATAGATACAGAGGGGTATGTGGACATGTGCCCCTGCCCCTAATGAAAAGGTGACCAAAAAGGGGGAGGGGGGAGAAGAAAAAGAAAGAGAGGGTGAAGCAAGGAGAAGGCATAAGGAAACATTAAAAAAAAATCCAATTGGTAAGACTAGTGCCCCCCCCCCCCCTCTGATGCAAGTGCCCCCACAAGGAATACTTCGCCACATGTACATCACATTGTGTACAAAACTTGTACAAATATACTGTACAAAAAAATTGCACAAATTGTAGACAAAAACACTTGTCTTTAACATATTCTAGCACTATAAAAAAGAAAGTCACCACAGAATATCTGCTTTATGGTCGGCTTAAAGCAATAAGGGAATTAACTCATACAAAGCCGTCCTATCTATCAGCTGACAGTTTTCCAGCATTCCTAAACTCTTCTTTAATACTGCAACACAAAAGGCATTACACTGCCACAATAGTCTCAAAATCAACTTACGTATTGTTAGAGGTCCACAGGTTCCAATCGTCACTTTTTCAAAGCTGGCTGCTTTCTCAAATCCAAGCAATCTGATCAAAGAAAAGAGTAAGACATGTTTCAATCTCTTTATCACGATCACACAAAGAAGCCCTCACTGATAAGAGAGCAAGCTACCGTAAATCGCCATTTTCAATGTATGAAACAAATGGATATATTAAAACCTGCGGAAATGATCCCCCCAAAAAAAACTTCGACTGAGAACAACTTGGTTTACACCATAACTTAGTTCATGTCCACACATGATTAATTTTATATATTTCATTTATTACTTTATTCATTCATTTTCCAACATATCATTGAAACACACACCTACACAACAAACTATTCTTGCTCTCAGTTTTTCACAAATAAAAAAAAATAACGAATGCTGTGTCAATCATGATCCAGTTACTTTAAAGCAGTTTCTTTTATTTAGCGTCATTTCTACCATTGTTATCTATGTTTTTATTTTTATTTGTATTTGAAATCCAACTCCAAGTTTTAAGACCTGGGTGAATATGTACCACTTACCAAATGCACAAAAAATTCATCCAAAAGTTTTTTAATTTCATATTACTCACTCTTTCATGACAATGAGGTTTTCTATACACCCTGAGAAGCTTGGTAATGAAGAGAACTCTGGGCTGAGCGTGAGGTTACCCGTCGATCCTATGTAGAAGGGTGACATGGCATTGATGTAGAGCTCTGTACCAGATAGACGACCCGTATCAACGCGACGATCATCCACGATCAGATTTACCCTGCAGAGGTGACAGGATTACATAGGATACAATCACATTTATGCAGATATACATATGACAATTACAATATTATTGATGATGATGATGATGATGATGATGATGATGATGATTATGATGATGATGAAGACGATGAGGGTGAAGGTGACAACAACCACCACAACGATGATGTTGGTGATGACGATGATTATGATGATGATGACGGAGACAGTGATAAGGATTATAATGATAAACTTAATGATAATAATGATGATGGTGATTATGATGATGGTGAAATAGATTAGTTATGATGATGATGATGATGCTGATGATTTTGATAATGAATTTGATGATTTCAATGATGATGATGATGATGATAATTATGATACTGATCATGACAAAATAATGATAGTAATTATAATGATTATGACGATGATTAAAATCATAATGGCGATGATGACGACGATGATGATGATGATAGAAACAAAATATCCCATGACTGAATCTTACCTCTTATCTTTCTTTACCAGGACAACATTGTGAGCAGAACCATCGTTGTATGGACTATCCCCTCTCTTGGACTTGAGGGTCAATCTTCCTTGACCGTTGTTGATCTGGACGATGATACGTCCATTCAGCAGCCCAATAGCATAGAAGATCTGTATAATTCAATTGGAAAAGAAGGGTAAAATGTTTTGCAAGTAAGACTGTATGATACAGGAAACTTTGTATGAAATACTGCCAGACTACAAGGACAAGTTTCCTGCAATAAACTACTTCGCACAACAAAGTGTGCATACTTCTGTGTGCTGCCCTCTATACCCATGCAAGAGCAACGTTAAAATACAAGATTTTCAATTTCTCACATCAGTTGCATCTGGATCCACGTCCCTCCGTCCCCTTCCCTGGGCCTCCCCCGCAGCTAGAATGGTAGCGTTCGGCATCAGGGTCATGAAGGTCACGGTGATATCAGTCTCCCTTGATAGAGGTATGGGTGGAAATGCCACATAGCCATAACCAGACATGCCTACACCTCGCTGAGTCTGAAAGTAAAGAAAATAGTTGTAACAATATTTAAATTGATATTTATACAATAAACGTGACACTTTCACATCCAATCAAAGAATAACAAAGTTGGTAAATAACATGCTTTGTTAGTATTTTTTTTTACTTTGGAACAATCTGAATAATATAGACATCTGGTACACAAAACTATATTTTGAAAGATGGGGCTTTAATCATTTAATAACTCAAATGATTTTTTTATGAAGCAATGTGAATAGGTGGGTAAGAAAAGTTTTATCTCACTTTTATTTGTTGATGGGGGTAACAAATGGGAAAGATGCTGGTATAAAAATTTTACTGTTTTTGTTTTTGTCAAATTTGACTTTCATGTAAGGGATTGACCATAGACAGGTCTGTAGGCCTATTGTCGATCCCACCATTAACTCTTATGTTATATTTATGGTGTATTGTTGTTTTTCTTTCGATTGTTTTGTATTTTTATCAGATTGTGGAAAGAAACTTGAATTGAATTTAAAAAATTAAAATCAGGATTTTGCATAGTTCCTCCTCATGATCCAGTGAAAACAAATCAGGAGGGAATATAAGAATGACGCTTTCGAATCAGCTTTTAGTAACTCTCTGATATTTCAAACCTCCTTGTCTTTAATGGAAACACTTTGCCATTCAGTCCTAGAGCTGCATTGCTTTTTGACCAACCTGTTCAATACAACCATGTGTGACCCCAAACGAGCTACCGGGATTGACCAAGGGGTAACCAGAGCGGAAGAGGAAGAATTTCCGAAGGCATCCTCGGAACTTCTGACTGGTCACGTTTCGGCTGTATAAAGAAGAGGAAACAAGATTAGAATACTGATAAAATGTTAACCAAATGAATACAATTAGACTTGGATATAACATAATTTCTTGATAGACCCTAGAAGGAATTATGTCATGCTTAATACTTGACCGGTAAGATCATCCATACATTGTGTATGTCTGAAACAAAAGCACTTGTACACAAAATCACAACAAATATCAAACTTTCTTTGGAGCGAAGTAGCTCAGAAGTTTAATCTTCTTGAAATCTTGGCTATGAAATTCCCCCACCCACTGGTATGCGTTGGTGTTTGTTTGGTTCTTTTTATTCTTCTACTTTTTGTTATTGTTGTTATTGTTGTTTTTAATGTTACTTTAAACCTATATTATTGTTCATGTAGCTACCGATAACTACTTTGTCTATAAGCATAATAAATTGCAGCTTACATTCACTTGCCTCGAATTAAAAGAAAAAAAGCGATGATATAAACATGAGAAAATATAAAAAAGGACTTACAATATTGTGAACTCTGATGGAACACCTCCAACATGGACAAAGTCAACCCCGGTGACCTGAAGATTTACCTCCGACCCCGGTGACTTGGCCATGCCCTCACTGACCCCGTTGATGAAGAGGTTGTCTTATTAAGGGAAAAGGAATACTTAAGACAAATCAATCAGTTTCAACCCTAATACAGGCCGATGAATATCACACATTGTGCAAATACAAATTAATGTACATCATAAAATATATAGGAATTCTGACATACAGAGACTAACAAGTAAATGAATAAGGGGAAAATGATGACTAAAGAAGATAAACCAGTATTCAGAGGGGGAAAACAAAAGGTAAGTTGCTTGTGCGGGTTAATCCCCAAAATAATTATATCACATTGTATAACAAGGGGGGGGGCGGTCATTGGGATATAACTATTATAAAGATGCCAAATTACACATACACTGTACAATGTTATTTATGCCAGTACAGTTGAATCATTATATAGATGAATATGTACATATACATGTATTTCATAACTCTTTCCTAAGCTTACATGTAGTCAATAACTTGTAGGTGTTAACATACTACATGTAATACTAATGTTGGTCGAAGAGATTCATTCCATCGTCATTATCTGCTACATTACTACTTCTACTACACATCCACTTACTCATTTGCCTGACCCTGTTAATACTGACTGCATGCCATTCTCCCGTATTGATCTTGGTTTGAGAGACCAGGATACCGACCCCTTCTCCCAGGTCATGCTTGATTGCAAGACGTCCGGCCTCCATTTCTATCGATAAGAAGGAACTCTGGAAAGTGAGAGGATAAACAAATTTGTACATATATTTTTAAGCATTATTTCATGGCCCAGGGCACTGTTTCATAACAGTGTCATTATTTTAAACACAAACTAAGCTTAATTTTGCCTGTTCCATTGTATAATTCTACTCCCTCGCTTAATAACCTTTATAGTTTAACTTAGGATATGTAATATCCTGTAACGTCATCTTTTGAAGCACTACAAAAAGGCAGCCTACTTTCTGAGTGGCTTGACGTCACAGAGAAGTTAGATGACGGAATGCCACTCTCTCTCACTCTCTTTCTCCCTCAGACCTGAAAGTTTATTTCATGCTGTACCTTCTGATTTTCTGAAGCACTACGAAGAGAAGCCCAATTTTTGAGCATCTTGACGTCAAAGGGAAGTCCCCTTCTCTCTCTACATCTCCACCCCATCCTTCTCACTCCTCCCCCTCCTCATCTCATTTTTGTAACCTCTCCTGCTTGATTTCTGAAGTAAATGTACTACAAAAGAGCAGCCCATTTTCTGATGGTGTCTTAACATCTAGGATGCATATGTGGGCCGATGTAGTCATATACTACCTCCCTTCCCCCTTCTAGAGTTTCCTCACACCTGAGAAACTATAAGGGTATAGGAAAGTGAACTGACATACTTATGTACTCACCTCCCCTTCCCCAATGTCTCCAGTACCCTCCCCTCATCCCCCTGCCTATTCCTTTCTCATCCCCATTGTCCCCCACCCCCCTACTATCATTTTGTAACTGATCTCCTTAAGTACTTTAAAGAGTAGAAGAACATTCAATGACGGTGTCTTCGGGTCAAAATTCAGTGCCTTTATATACTCATGTACCC
Organism: Hemicentrotus pulcherrimus; assembly: GCA_003118195.1. Lineage (NCBI taxonomy): Eukaryota > Metazoa > Echinodermata > Echinoidea > Camarodonta > Strongylocentrotidae > Hemicentrotus > Hemicentrotus pulcherrimus. The sequence continues at coordinate 159,463 of BEXV01000190.1, read as the reverse complement.
CCCCCCCTCCCCTCTACTCTCCTCCATCTTTCCTCTCTATCGCTCCTCCTATCTCTCTGCTCTCCTTCATCCTCCCCCTCACCTGATCCTCCGAAGCACTATAGAACAGCAGCCCATTCTCTGACAACGTCTTGATGTCAAAGTTGAGCGAATTGATGTACTCGTCCCAGAGTGGTGGCTGCCTGAGCTTCGCATACCCTGTACCATCAAAGTAGGCCCCTGGTTCTGCAGTACTTGTACTCATAATTGGGCTGAAAACAAATCAAGAAATATTCATTGCCTGATGATTTTTTCTTTTCGTTTTCCCAAGATCGTTTTGTACAACTAATATGAAAAAGGCCCAGTAAAAATGTTATTTAAAATTGTAACAAAATGACATCCGCAGCAAAAATGTAGGAATGTATGCAATTCGCATTTCAATTATTGGAGTACAATAATTTGTAACTGGTGAATGAAATCATTTGTAGCAGGGTACTTAACAAAGATTTGTGTATTCAATTCGGTAACATTACACAAATCATCTATTAATTGAGGTTCTCCATTGGAGCCTAGTGCCTGAGGGCAACAGTAATCAGATTTGCTTTTTTTCAGCTTCTGTCAAATAATATGCATGTTATGTTATTCTTAGGTTCATTTGTGAAATGAAATCTTTAATAATCTATGCATACATGTACCAGAGCCATCTATACACAGAGTTTGGCCAACCGGTTCGAACCGGACACAAGATGGCGACTACTGCTTTGTTGGGCAAGCACTAAACAAAAGAATATACACCATGATGTGACCCAGTGAAACCAAGTTGGCCAAACTCTGTGTATAGATGGCTCTGGCCTTCATGTACCTTCTGAAGCTTCCCTCTCCAGGTCCCTGCGAAGTCTTGAAGTTCCAGAGTCCGATGGTCACATCATCAAAGATGACCTCTCCTATGGAGCCATTGAAAGACTTGGTAGATAGCTCAGGAATCTAGGCAGGGAACCCATGAAAGGAAAAACTTAAGCACTTAAATACTACTCTCTACAAAAATCATGTCGGAGCCTTTTAAAAATGAAAGTTAATACAACATTAAATAATATCTTATAGGATTAGAGAATACATTTCATGTTTACCTGTTGCTCATGCTTACACAAATGACACAATATTTTTTCTCATCACAATGATTGTTTCATTACTACGGGTAATTGACTCTTTTAATTACCACTCATTTAGAGCAAGCAACCAGAGTATACCTGCTACACTTGCCCAAGACAAACCAACAACAAATATTCTGCTGAAATTTTTGATAAAATTGCTCAATATATCCCACTGATGAGCATACATGTATACTTGCACTTAATATCACAACATACATGCGAATGATTGACGATCACTTGAGTAATATTGAAACAATAAGTGAGAAATTTAAGCAAACTTGGAGGATAGAGAAGGGAATATCAAATAATTCTTAGATGCTGTCACTGTACATACATCAAAGTTGGGAGGGATCCCTGCGATGAATAGATTGCTGTCCTCCCTCACATCAAGAACGTTCCTACCCTCCGGAGAGATACCTGTCACTGTGCTCCCATTAGAGGTCTTAGCCTGGTTGGAATCTTCCACTTTGAGAGAGGCAGTGTTGGCAAATCTGATGGATCAAAAGAGACACAAATTTATTAGTAATGAATGAATTTATTTACATATTCAAACACATGTTTTAATTGAATATTAAAAAGAGAATTCTTAGGATCTTGGGTAGTATGCCAGTTGACTTAGTTTGACAGTTCAGATTTTCTTTTTAAAAAAAAGGTTAACTGCATACTATCTAGGTAAGTGATAGATAGCATGAAAGAGCTAAACAAAATGAGATTCAAGGGAAGCATGGAATAGAGAGTGAGTGATAGAGAAAGAGAGAGAAGAGAGTGACCGATAAAAAAAGAGAGAGAAAAAGAAAGTAATGGATGAACTGCAGTTGAGGTGATGGAGGTGTAGAAAGTAAAATCAAATAAAGAAAATGAGAGAAACAAAATTGGAATGTCAAATAGAGCACAAAGAAAATAAAATGGTGAACCCAGTTTGCAGTCTTGATCGACTCACCTTTCTATATTGATTCTATACCAGTCTTGATTTGCTGACAGGTTGGAGGGGTGCACAACCTCACCCCTTCCTGATCCTAGATCCCATCTTAGTCTGACCTGACCCTCAATGGTCTCTACTGCTAGATAGTCGCCCTGGAAATATAAAGAAAAGAAAAGAAAAATGCCAGTTTATAAAAATTTAAAAATCATCTTTTAAATTTATGTTAAATTGCCTTTTCCCTTCCTCTCCCATTCCTTGTTCCCCAACCTTTTGTTTTGTTATTGTAGTTGCTGTTGTTGTATTGTTAGTTACTTAGTTCAAGTTTTTGTATATACTTGACCATACAAAAGGCCTGAAGGCCTATTGTCAATCCCACCATTATCTGTCATGTTATATTCATGGTGTATTCTTGTTTGTCTTTTGATTGTTTTGTATTTTTATCAATACAAAACTTGTGTAAATAAACTTGATTGTAATTAAATTGAATTTGAATAATCCTTATTCCTTATTATCATGAACGTGTTAACCCCTTAACTTCTGAATATTCCCATCCCCATAGACTTAACACAGGGACCATATGGTCCCTGTAGCAAATGGGTAAAAGGAGAACTATCTACATACATGCACACCCTGTATATGTGTACATGTAGCTTGATCTTCCGGCTTGGAATAAAATTATACCAAAGTATGTACTCAGTTGATTTCTTTCGCAAGATAGGCTTGTGAATCTTGAACTAAATGACGTTTAAATTGGACTTTCTGACCCAAAATAAAAAGCAAGATATGTACATGTATTAACCTTCAAAAATAAATCATTTGATCGTTGCTTTTTTAACAAACAATTTAGTGTACATACTGTAACGGCATCTTTGAAATAACGTATATGGAAAAACTGTTTCTTTATCAAAAATATCAATCACAAAGATCTCGTCAACGTCATCATCATAATCCACCATCATATTACTGTCATTATTGTATTATAAACATGAGAGGCTTTACATCGTCTGAAGAAAATTGTCAACATTTTCCTTTTGCATCGATTTTGCCAAGAGAAAATGTACTCACTGTAATGTTGTTGCCGACGTAGAAGATCATGTTGTTAGGGCCTGAGATGTTGATGTTGAGGACCAAAGCATTGAAGGCTGTGCTGGATGCACGAGGTGTGTAACTCCTTGCACAATCCCCTCTACAAAGCAGGGCCACATTGATCTGAGGAGGGTCAGGATTGATACAATCACCATTTTCATCCTTATTATTATTTTCGTTACCATTAAAAATGTCTTTTGCTAACAGTTTCATTGTGATAATAATTCTCTTCTCCTTCACCAACTACATCTCCATTCTGTCACCATCATTTATATACAGTTTATATTTGCATGTACATAAACATTTACCAACAATACGTTTCCTTATCATCCAATTTGGAATGAAAACCCTCACTTTAAAAACTTTAAAATCCCTCTGCACCTTCCCATCTTTCTTCGCCTCTCTCTTTCTCTCTCTCTCTCTCTCTCTCTCTCTCTCTCTTTCTCTCTCTCTCTTGCTCTGTCTGTCTGTCTGTCTCCCTCCCTCCATCCTTGCCTCGTCCATTCCTCCCTTTCTCCCTCTCTCTTTTTATTTTTCAATCCCTCTCTATCTCTCTACTTTGTTTTCAATCCCTATCTATCTCTCTACTTCTTTTTCCCTCCTTTTCTCTCCCCCCTCGCTCTCTCCCTATCTCTCCACCTCTTTTCCCCTCCTCCCTTTATCCATCACCATCATCATCACTTACCCTGGAAGCCTCTGTCCTTGCATGTCTAATCTTGTCTCTCAGCTGTCTGAGGTTCAGCTCCATGGATGCCCTCTGTGTGTCTATGTGAAGGGCTTGATTGTGCAACGTTCCCATCTTCATACCCATCTCATCCACCATGCCAGCCGATGCCTCAACTGTAAATGATAATGTATTAACTCTTTAGCAACTAAACCGCCCAAAACCACCTCCTTTTACTCACTGAACTGACAGAAACCGCCCGTCCGTTTGCGTTTCTGTTAACGCCCTGTAGTATCCGTTCTAGCGTCTACCTTGATAATGTTATAATCCTTATGATGTCTACAGTAGGATTCTGCATAAAAAAGATAGCGCTTGTTTCATATTGTTCAGAATAATGTCAAAATGAGAGCAATATTACAACATCTACCAGAGAGTAATATGCCATTTTGACAAAAATCTCTGGTTGCTAATGTCTTAATAATTGAGGCAATAGTCATATGAAGTTGTAAAGTGCATTATCAACTCTTTGCCAGTCTTGATCAACAAATAGAACAGACACTGGAGTGCCACAGTCGACTTTTGTCACACGTACAGTGTGTTTAAACAACTATACACTGTAGCAGTGAGTGACCTACGAGAATAACGTTTTAGGAAGCGCTTGAAAACAGTAGCTATAAGTAGTGCAGTGGGGCTTTAACAAACCTGAATTGGCTATGTCGTCTGTGGTATTGATGTAAGCCTGGTACTTTGCACCTATCCCATCCAGCTTTTCCTTGAGTCCCGCTGCTCGTTCCGTGACCCTTGCTGACCTGTCCGCAGCCTTGGTTGCCATGTTAGTCGCCCTCATGGAGCTGTTGATGGATCTCTGCGCATCACTTGCTATGTCTGTCAGATGCAATGAAACAACAAGGATTTATTATATTGACAACAACACACAAAAAGTAAGTCAGAAAACGGCCAGAAAAAAAAATACATTGTGCTAACACTGCATATCAAAATATTTTCTAATTTTTGTGTTCTTTTTTTAACAAGTATCACAACAACAGTTATTTTGCTACACAACATATTGGACTGACTTGGCATAATTACTGTCAGGGAGATGCGAGTTGGTTTAGCAGTACATTCACTTGGTCAGATCTCCGTCTTTTCCTACAAACTGAGTCACATTTGGCGATGTTAAGGGTCTGTCCCCTGTCAAAAATCATCATATCTGTTTGATACCCCTCTGTGAAACCCCAATGAAACAAACATGCACACACATTAAGTCTTCAAATAATCAAAGTCTTCAAATAATCAACTTCCTTTTAAATAGTACAAGTATACCTTGTTCTAATGGTGGCAGAGCTTGTTTTATTTCTTCCAATCCTTGACTGGCCTCATCTTGAACAGCCTTGACCTCCTCCACCTGACCTCGGAGGTCAGCAAGGTCAGAGGTCAAATTCTGGAGGTCAGCTTGAAGGGACAATGTCTGTTGGAGTTGGTTGAAGCCTTTGTCCTTGAGATCCTTGGCTTGCTGGCTCAGAGATCGAGAGTCGTTGGCGTAAGCCTGGATTTTCGAGAGGAGAAGTGAATAGTGGTCAACCTTTATCTGACATGAAAATGAGAACCCAACATGAGTTTTTTTTTGTTTCAAAGAACAAGTTCTTTATCATATAAAACATCTATGTTTATGAAAGAAGAAAAAAGGTACATTAGATAAACAAAAAGAAACAATGATTATTGCAAGAAACGTTCCTAAAATGTGCAGTAAAATAAGAATACTTGCCTGTGCAAATCTGCATTCACAAGTGGTATGCATACATATGCACCAAAAAGTTTTCAAAATATTAATTGGTGCATATATTACAATAACATACATGTACCTTTTTTTGCGCCTCATCTGCTGTCCTCTTGGCTTTTAGCGATGCATTATGGGCCTCGTTGATAGCTGTCACGATGTCAGAGTACGCCCTTTCTGCTTCAAGAGAACCTTGCGCATGCTGCGTAGTCGGAAGCAGAAGGCTGTAAAAGAGAGCAATGGAAAATTGTCTAAAAAGGCAAAATCTTGCAAATTTCTACGCATCAGATTAACTGGATGTATGAGAAAAGTAAAATATACTTATTTTCATTTCCACGAAAAATTCTGTCAAGTTTACAGGCATGTTACAATAAGTTATTGTTGTGTAACATCTATATGATTACAACTCGTGAACAAAATTATGTGCAAGTTGTGATATCGCTACTCATAATTGTTATAAACTTTATTTTCTTTTTTGTAGTAGCAAAGAATATAAACTGCTAAATACCATTCAACTTCCGTATATCACACTTTCAACGGACCCCAAGGCCAAGTTATATCAGGCTCAGTCTTCCATGGGTTAAAGAAATACACATGCATATACAAAAACCTTACAGCTATGAACAACAAGCACGGTCGACCATGAGACAAACAGTTCATGATTCTAAACAGCCCACGAGACTTGACAATGTCAATCTTGTGAGTACCTAGTGCTGTAGCCGAACTGCCGAACCGAACGGAAGTTCGCCGAACATGGCACTTCCGAACCGAACCGAACCGAACCGAACACAAAGGCCTGGTTCGGATGTTCGGCAGAACAAA
>BEXV01000190.1:130195-141181 GCA_003118195.1 Hemicentrotus pulcherrimus | reverse complement strand
AAAACCATAGATATCTTCGTGGTTTGAGAATTTTTTCAGGATTTTTTGCCTGTCAGAGGGTTAGTACAGTAAAAGGAATATAGTAAGTAACATTTTATACATAAATTAAACAATTTTTGTCATCAACCTTCAACAATGTTACCCAGTCACTTTAAGTACTATTACTTGACTTTACCTGGGCTTCATTGCATAAAACTTACCATTAATGGAAATTTTGCCATCAGTAGCAACTATAATGGTATCGGGGCTTAACAGCCAATCAAAATCAAGGTTTCCATGGTGGTTACCATTGATGGCAAAGTTATCATCAATGGTAAGTTTTGTGCAACAGTGCCCAGATCTAAAATTCATACTGCATACTCTAGGCTCAGTTTGTTAATTTCTTAATTTGATTTCAATAAGATTTAAATGACATAATGTATCATCTGTTGAGAACTGAGAGGATGTTGGGTCTGTGCAATGAGTATGGGTTAATGCCATTCTGTCTCTCAACAGTTGATACACCATACTATACTATCATTCACAACTCCATTGTGAATCTGTGTAATGTTTGTGACCTGCTATTTTTTTGTATCCATTATTATTATCAATTTCATTATAAACTACTCAATTTATAGACAAACCTACCCTAATTACTTTGGATGTTAAGTACAATATTACAAAATGTTGTACTCTAACATGAGCTAACATTAATTTATTTGATAAGGTGTAATGAAATGATTGAAGCACATTGTTGTTTGTTTATTTATGTATCAGATTCTACATTTTTGTTTCAACTTTTGTACATTATTACCATCGTTATCTATTTGGTTGTGAATTTATTTGTATTTGAAATTGTACAAGTTTTGGTTGCAATTAAGGAATAATTAATTCTTTAAAAAAAGATGGACCTTCGAAAATGATGCCTCCGCTATAGAGCGATTTTACAAACCAAAACAGAAGCAATTTTAACTAGATGGACCTTCGACTCCGCGCAGTCGAAAATGATGCCTCGCCATGGAGCAATTTTACAAACCAAAACAGAAGCAATTTTTTAAATTTAAGTTTGATTGTAATCCACTAAAAGATTCTCAGAACAATGTGATTACAAGCTATTTTTCATACACATGTTTGACCCTTCGATCTTTGATCTCATGACCCCAAAATCTAATCAGTTCATTGGCTCTGCAAGATACATACATGACCCAAGTTTGGAGGTAATCCATCAATCCGTCCTTGAGATAACGTGATCACAAACTATTTTTGCATACATAATGAGCCCTGTGACCTTTGCATACATAATGAGCCCTCGTGACCCCAAAATCTAATCAGTTCATTGCCTCTGCAAGATACATACATGACCCAAGTTTGGCGGGAATCCATCGATTGGTTCTTGAGATAACGCGATCACGAGAACGGGACGTACATGTACGAACGGACAGACGACCCAAAAACATAATGCCTCCGGATACTTTGTAACTGAGGCATAAAAAGGAAACAATCAATTGTGTTCATACCATTAATGAGTTTGTAGGTTGCGTTGACTTGTTCTTGTAGCTGCCTTGCCCTGAGAGTGACATCTGATGCATTCATAGCAACCAACTCAATTCCTCCAGCATCTTTATCAAGCTGAAAGATAAAGATACATTTTAGTGAAATTACAACAACAACAAATATTTATAATGATAATTAAAGGTTTTTGTATAGCACATGACATATAGGCATACTTGCATATATCTTTGTGCTTTACAGAACATATGCAGAAGGAGTGGAAATGGTGCGCTTAGCTCATCATTGAGAGATCTCAAAAAGTGCTAAATAGCTTTGTTTTCAAATACTTCCAATTTTTTGTTATGTTTCTATATTTCCAAGATATTCTGGCAAGTTATTCCATAAAACAGTGGCTGCATGTGAAAATGACCTTTCCCCATAAGATTTTGTCACAATTTGTGGGACATAAAATGAAGACTTTTTACTGCAATGCAGTATTCTTTCTGATTTATATTGTATTGTATCAACAATTCAATGAGATATGATGGAGCAACAAATAAAAGATGGTTTCAATTTCTTAGAAAGCAAGTTTCTGATAGGTTTGAACCAACTCAATCAAGATAACCAACTTCATGGGGATTTGACAAAAGTTTGCCCTAGTTTAAGGTTGGTTGAAGCCCAATCTGCAGGGTACTTACCTTCCTCATGAGCCTTCTTGTTTGTGCACTCAGATCATTTGTGCCGTTTGGGAGTGATGCAATCAATTCATTGGCAGCAATCACAGCTCGGTTGTATGAATCTACCTGATCCTGCATGATGGATTACAGAGAGTATTTACTTTAAAGTTGGTATGGATACCTCAAGGAATTTCAAGTACAAATGATTTTTTAAATAGGATGCTGGATTGAGAGATGCAGGATTGCAAAAAGTTCTAGAATCACAACTTTCATCACCATTACCGTCATCACCAAATCACTATCACTGTCATCCAAAATATTAAGATAATCATCACTGTCATCGTCACTGTCATCGTCACTGTCATCATCACATCATCGTCACTGTCATCGTCACTGTCATTGTCACTATCATCGTCACTGTCATCGTCACTGTCATTGTCATATCGTCACTGTCATCATCACATCATCATCACTTTCATCGTTGCCATCATGANATAGTTCAGGTGTTTATTTTGGGGTCAAAAATAGTTGAATTATAGTTGGAAATGAAATAAAACAACAAAAACAATAAAATACATAAGTTTTAAAAAACAAAGAAATACATAAGAAATTATCAAAACAATAGATAACATACGGAATAACCCTGGTTTTTCAATTTTGTTGTGTTATATTATTATTCCAAATGGTCTAACAAATATATGTAGTGAAAAAGAATGCTTAAATATGAATAATGTCTGATTTATGGGCAAAAAATGTGAAATGTATGACCTTATTTGCATATATTACCATAAATATGCAAATGAGTGAATTGCAAATGGCAATATGCAAATGGCAAATATGAACCATTCGCAGTTCCTGCAAAATCTCTGGTTTAGCGTAACTTGCTTTTCAATTGTCAGAAATATTAAAACTTAACTGTTTTTTACTACATTGTATTAATTGAACGCATCACATAAAAGGTTTATTCAACGTTCTAATGTGGAAAATGATAAATTAAATGTTTATAGATTTAGCTAAGATTATAATCGAATGACTCATGAAGATATAACGAAAAATTCAAAATGGATTAATGAATAGAGGGGAATTCTAAATATCATGATAAGATGATAATGGTTTCAAAGATGGGGGAAATCTAAATTAGCATTACTGTGGTATTGCACAGACATGACAAACACAGACAGTATTATGATAAAGTAACATTCTAGTTGATAGAAGACATACATGAACTTCATTAAGTTTTGATAGAACAATATATTAGATTATATGTCTCAAAATATCAAAATAGTCCTTACAGGTACATCCTTCCCCTGTTATGACATGCCTTGGGCTGCACTCGTCACAGCTGCGTCCAGACACCCCCGGAATGCAATGGCACTGTCCAGTAGTGCCATTGCACTCTGTAGAGTTTGAGCCATACTCATTGCAGCCACAGGGGTGGCAGCTTCCTCCAGGGATAAGTGGGTTGCCATAATAACCAACAGCACACCTGTCATGAAATGATGACAATAGCAAATAAACAGTTAGAATGTCAACAATTTCAAATACATACATGTTCACAAATTCATCTTCCTGGTTTAGACTAACTTGAGCTTCTTTTACTTTAGTTTCTATAAATACGTTGTAGAAATTTGTCTGTCTTTAAAGAGATTGTATTATCACACAATTTGACTATTTCACTGAATAATGGCGGTATGGGCTCTTGTAATCCGCAACTTAACCCTTTCCATGTGAAGGGTAAAACAAATTCTGTACTAGCATGTTAGTATTGAACATTTTGTGGACTAAGATTGGCTGTATATTTCAAACCAATGCATTCATAAAACAACTCATTTATAAACCCAATTTAACTCTTTCTTTTTTTTTTTAATCATTTACGTCAACTGCATAAGAATTTGGTAGCACAGGTTCGGTTGACATTTCAAATATACCACTCACCAGTGAACCAAAGTGTTATATTTGTGTTATCGACTTCATGTCAAAAACATTTTTCGTATTGTACAAATTGTTCATGTATCTCCACTAATTTACATCAATATAAATCAATTCCATCTTGTAGCACTGGTCAAGTATGATGGTTGAGGTGTCATGGTCAAGTGGATATGTCACTGGACTGTGGATCATAAGGTCCACGGTCCGGGTCCTGCCGCGGCACGAATGTCCTTTGGCAAGATATTGATGTATATTTGCCACACTCGACCCAGGTGAGGTAAATGGGTACCTGTTAGGATTATTCCTTGAGATGCACTGTGTGCTGATTACTGCTGCCGTAGCTAAATCTAGGGTAATCATTTCCAAAGCTCTTTGGAAGCGCAAAGAGACGTTATATAATGTGATATGCGCTATACGAAAACCGAATATTATTTTAACCAACAAACAGTTCAAGTGAATAGATTACCTTTCACAGTATCTGCCATTGTACCCTCTAGGGCAGGCTGTACAGATGTAACCTCCGTCCTCTGCTGTCTCACACAAAGGGCTGAAACTGTGAGATAAGAAATTGATTTCTGTTATCAATTTTCAGTTTTTTACCAATAATTCAGTAGAGGAACATACTACACAAGCAAGTGTAAAGAATAACAGTATGATTCAGTTTACCTGTGAGGAATACAAAAAGAGACTTGGCCTTCATACTTATTTCTTTGCAGCCAAGGTTACCAATTTTCTCTTCCCAGAGGTATCAAAATGCACTTTGTTCAAACGAAAAACTAAACAATTTTCTATAATTTGTGTAAACAATTCTTAGATTCTTAGTACTATTCATTCAATTAGAAATAAGATATTAATCAATATGTATTTTGTCTGTTTGTTTGTTTGTTTATAATACTGATAAACACCCTGCTAGCAATTAGAAAATGCATGAATATGAGGTCTCTCTTACTTGTTGGATAAGATATTGAGAGGGCATCCACAAGGTTGACAGTCATCACTCTGTCCTCTGGTAGCATCGCCATAGAAACCAGGAGCACAGAGATGGCATCTAGAACCTGTAGTATTGTGCTGGCAATCCTGTAAATATTAATAGTAACAAATAATGAAAACTTTTGAGAAGGAAAGTCAAATGGGGACCAAAGGAATGACTGTGTAAAATATAAAAGATATATTCGTAGGCAATGTATCATTTTAGTTGAATGAAAATTTACTTATTTTGGTCTGGTGGTCATACTTTTAAACTTGTCCTGGACCAGTCCATTTCATTCGTGTAATGCCAAGAAGAAGAAAAAACTTTTTCTCTTGAAACTTTTTAAAAGCATTTTTGAAATTTTGACTAGAATCAAAAGATGTTTACACTTTGCAGTTGAAGGTTACCACTGTGCTTACCTTACACTTGCTGCGACCATCATTGCACATTTAAATCTAAATATTCATAGATATTAATATAAATCTGAATATTCATCATTGCACATATCAAAATATTCATAGCACATGAAAATGAATTTGAATATTCATCATTGCACATATCTCAATATTCATAGAATATGAATCTGAATTTGAATATTGATCATATCTCAATATTCATTGGAGGTTCACAGCCCACGTCTTCCTAGGTATGGTCATTCTTCAACTTCTTTGATAGCCTGACATATCAACACATTTCATAAATAAAGGTGACCCTTGACCTTACCTGGCACTTGCCGTTCCCATCGTTGCAGACATCTGAATGTTTATGGCAGGTACACAGCTCACATCTACCTAGGTATGGTCCTTCTTGAACCCTCACATAGCCTGACATACACTCCTGATATAGGCAATGGAAGAGTGTCAGAGAGGTACAAATGGATGATAATGAGCAAGTTCAAAACTTGAAAGAAATAACAAAAGAATTATGGTCCCTGATCGGTTTCGCTTATCTTTTCAGTAATATCAGAAGGACTTGACAAAGATTGACTAATCTAGAAAATGTGCACTAGCTTCCCTCAGTCTAAATCCTACAAGAAACATAAAACTTGAAATCTACACTTCATGATGCACATGTTAAGAACGTAATTTACTACTACATGCACTGTAAGTCTACATTCTTTTGCTAATATATTTACAAATACTTATATGTACATATCCATTTGTATTTCTATATTTTATATATGGGAAATACAACAAAAAAAAAACATATGGATGATAATTCATAAGACTGGTGCCATTGGCAATAACTATTGTGCATGAAGTCAGCCGCCTCTTGGATCACAGGATCAATACATTTGCAAGAACAGAAGACCCTTTTTTTTTTAACTGCATACAAATTTCATTACAACATATGTTGCAACGGTTAACCAAGTTGGTCCCACAGGTGAAAGTAGGGACTTTTAGAATCGCACAAAGACAATGGGGATTGCTACGGTCGACGACCCTTTAATGCACTGCCATGAATTGACGTCACAGTATCAGTCCACACAAATCTAAGAGTCCCTAGTATCTTGCATGAAGTCAATGGCCTCTTGGACAATAATAATAACAATAATTATAATCTTTTAAAGTCCACTCCAAATTTTATTAAGTTAAACCGGAAATGGAAATTCTTTTTGCCCAATTGATCATGAGCCCTTACAAATCCCTTATTGTTGAACGCCAAACAAGGTAGCAGCAACTCCCGCCTTTTAACGTCTTTTGGTATGACGCGGCCGGATCAAGAGGATCAATAGGGTATGAAACTCACCTCGCATGATGTGCCTCTGTATCCTTTAGGGCATTTACATTCCTCAATGCCTAGCACTGTAGGACTGGTGGTGTCGTTGCCTCTAGGAGCTCCTACTTCCATGTATACACTGGATATCCTGCATAGATGTCAACAACAAAAAACATGATATGGGTTTTTCAGAGTGACCATCACTACCCTTCTTGAAGAACAATTAGGGAGTCACTACAGACATCTATTCTGTGTATCGCAGGACTGGTGGTGCCGTTGCCTCCATGTACACACTAGTTATTATGCAATGACGTTTGTGAAAATAGTTTAATTGTCAAGTTGGCTTTAATACAATGGAAGAAACATATTAATGAGAATATTGAAGAAAAAATTACCTTTAATAAAAAGAATGGGGAGTTCATATCATTATGATCATAGATATCACAATATTTAATTTCATGTACAGTCATTTTATACCATTATTGTTAAAGTATAATCTTGCTACCCAGCATCATTTAGGCTGAAGATCCATCATAATCCATGTCAAAAAAGACTTAATGATAGTAACTTTGTAATGCCACATGCACATGCAATATATTTTGATAGACATACATATTCTCAATGATGTGATATGATGTTCCATCTTTCTCGTCCCCCNCCATCTCATATTTTGGAACTAACCTTGAAGAGAGTGTTTGGTAGGTCTGAGCAGCAGGAACTAGAATGGCTTGAACATCTTGGAGGACCATCATGAACTCTTCCCTGGTAGGGGTGTTGCCAGTGCCTAGGTGAAGAAAATTATACTGGAGAAGAGAAACAGAAGGCACCCTTTGTTAACAAATAGAATTACACATTATATCAAATGAACTTTAACGTATCACCATCAACATTGCTTAAATCTTCTTATAGAGGATGAAGAAAATTGTTTATCATTTCCATTACTATTTCCATCCCATTGGAGACATTTTCTCCCACTTTTACCAAGAAAATCACTCCACCCACAATTAATTTGGGCAATATATTAATTCAATTCTATTTGCTGTAAAGTAGACATCATTTGGCTTCAAGCTTTAATCTTTACCTGTTGAATAGTAGGGGAGAGATGAATATGGCTGGGGTTTATGGAAAGGGCTTATTATATCATCAAAACAAAATGTATTAAATGGCTAACATGTATCTGAAAAGCAGCAACATCATCAAATTACAGTGTAAAGCATATAGAGATACAAAACATCCTTACACTTTTCCTATTGCAAATTTTAGCTTTATATTAATCATCACAGGTTACTGTAATGAGTGCAAGATGAAAATGTATAACAAGCTATCTAGACGCAACAAGCCTTATGCAATATGAAATATTTTACAACTTCAGGGGAAATCAAAAAATCTTCTTGTATTACCTCAAAGAGCTCCAGCTTTGGTCGCGACTTTCCATTGAGATTGGAGACAGGGATGACGAGAGAGTGGACCTCTCCTACCAGCATGATGTGAGGTAGATAAGGTCTGGCTTCGGACCAGCCGTCAACGTTCTTGGGCTCGGTGTAGTCCATCTTGTACTTGATCATTCCTCCGTAAGCAGTTACCTGTCAAGAGAAAGAGAGTCATTCCACATCAACATGACAAATGTAAGCAATTTTTGCAATATGATCCAGTTTGAAGCAGGAAAAGAAAACATACAAATAATTGTTACATATTTAGTGGAGATAAGAGCATAAGCCTATAGGTACATGTATGTCATATCAACGTCACACAGAAAAATCTTCTTCCTCCTTCTCCTTCTCTCTCTTCTTGTTTGCCTTCTCCAATTCTCCTTATTTGTCTTTTGCTCCTACTCCTCCTTCTCCTCCCTTTCTCCTCTTGTTCCAATATTTTCTTCTTATTCTTCTTCTTCTCCCCATCCACTTCTTCTTCTCTGTCTTTCATCTCTTCTCCTTTTCTTTCATTCTTTTTTTTCTGTTACCATTTCTCTGTTATGATCATCATCAGCAATAAACTCTTCAGTCATACACACAATACAATTTGGTGATAAAACTTGATATAATTCAATTCAATTGAAATATAATTAAATTCAATTCAATTTAATTTATACAATTATAAATGCAAACAATTCATGTGTATACAACACAATTCTCACCATGTTGCCAAGGAATACTGGAGGCAGGTTCCAGTACACATCTCTGGTCTGCAGTGCTACCTGTGCTGCAGTGATGTTCACACCCCCACCAGCTGAGTAGTGAGTTACACCAGTCTGTGTTCTTCTCAATCTGTTAGCATCACTGACAAACAGCTCACTGGCATCCTCCTCTGCCATTTCGATCTTTAAAGAAAAGAAAGTTGTTTTTTTTTAATTGATTTGATCTATCCATCAAGGAGATATGTACGCACCCTGCCTGTGTTGTAGTCAGCTTGAGTGCATATTTCTGAGACCCCAAAACAGAAACATCATATTTATCATCTTCATCATCATCATCATCATCTCCTCCACCACCACCATCATCATCCTCATCATTACTTCTTCAAGCAGATTGACTTCATATACGTGTACACGTTCACTCACCCTGCTTATGACGTAGTCAGCTTGAGTGCACTTCTCTGAGACCCCGAAGCAGAAGCAGCTTGTATAGTACATCATCATTATCATCAACATCAACATCAACATCAACATCAACATCATCATCATCACCATCACCCATCCTTATCAACATCATCATCATCATCATCACTACCACAAGTGCAAGAAGGAAATTGACTTCATACACTCACCCTGCTTATGATGTAGTCAGCTTGAGTGCACTTCTCTGAGACCCCGAAGCAGAAGCAGCTTGTATAGTACATCATCATTATCATCAACATCATCATCATCACCATCACCCATCCTTATCAACATCATCATCATCATCATCACTACCACAAGTGCAAGAAGGAAATTGACTTCATACACTCACCCTGCTTATGATGTAGTCAGCTTGAGTGCACTTCTCTGAGACCCCGAAGCAGAAGCAGCTTGTATAGTACATCATCATTATCATCAACATCATCATCATCATTATCATCATCATCATCATCATCATCACCATCACCCATCATCATCAACATCATCACTACCACAAGTGCAAGAAGGAAATTGACTTCATGCACTCACCCTGCTTATGATGTAGTCAGCTTGAGCGCACTTCTCTGAGACGCCAAAGCAGAAGCAGCTGGTACAGCCGGTGGGCAGCTTGGGCTGAAGACTGAAGCTGCTTTTGGAACACTTACTGCATTTTTTTCCCTGGATGTTAGCCTAAAGGATGCCAAGGAAACAAGATTACAGTGCAATCCAAGATTCAAGATTGAAGTTTGAATGTCCATAATTATCCATAATAATACCGAATTTTGTTTCAACTTGATGTTACATACATTATAAACATAGGCACAAACATGATATTGTATCCTGTCGAGAGCCAGGAGGGAGGGTGTTGAGCTATTGTTAAATTAATTTTTACTTACCGGTAATCATTTCTGTACTATGACAGTATTTTTTTTCTGGTTTTCGTTTTCACCTTCGTGTCCTCTGGCTTTATTTCGAAATATTTCTGGGTTACTTTCCTACTTTCTCTTTTCTGAATTTCCCCATTTCATTCTCCCTCATAATCCTCCTTTTTAAGTTTCTTCTTTTTATCCTTAACCTTCTGTCCTCCCCTTCCCTACTTCTACCTCCTCCCAATTTATTCTACAAGTCCTTACCCCCTCCCTTTCTTTCCCTTACCCCTTTTTGCATTCTCCTCCTCTTGTCTTTTCTTCTTCTACTCACCTTACACATGCAGTTGCCTTCCTCATTGCAATCACAGAGATCACCCCTGCAGGTAGATGGGTCCCGTCCTCTTCGACTGCAACGGCACTTGCGGCATTTAGGGTAACCATAGTAACCAAATCCACAGGAATTGCATTGCCTGCCTTCATAGCTTTTATAACATCTGTAGAAGACATTTCATTTATATTTGATTTGATTTGATTTGATTTATTGATTATTATATAGGTGTTTAAATTTCATTGATACCACTTTTGTTGTTTGTGAAAAAAACATTCACTTGAAGGTGTACGATTAAATTATAGTTTTTCAATCCTTGCTCACTCTGTCTCTCTTTCCAAATATTAATTTGTAATCGACCTTCACACCCTTCCCTCTCCCTCCTCTCATTCTCTCTTCTATTTTGTTTATTAATCTCTCTCTCTCTCTCT
>BEXV01000190.1:31283-63519 GCA_003118195.1 Hemicentrotus pulcherrimus | reverse complement strand
CTCTCTCTCTCTCTCTCTCTCTCTCTCTCTCTCCCCCTCTCCATCTCCCTTTCTCTCTACATTCACTAATCACACATTGCTCAGATCCTCCCACTTTCTCTATTTCACTTATTTTTCATTCTCAAATTTCAAGTTTCTACCGTTCATCAAAGCTACCATGTAAAATCTTCCTTACTACAAAATTGAAATTAGACCAACATCTACATGTCCCTGTATACCAAACACTACCATTAACCTCAATTCTACTAGATACCAAAGACAGCTCCCAAACTTCCATCCCTCGCAACTTCACAAATCCAGATGGTTTGGTTATACACCAACGTATCTTTACGGTGCACCGCAACAAATTGGCTATGACATTGACAATGTCATTGACAGAGTCGCTCTATTACTCTTTGGCAAACCTGTGAACATGGGCGTTTCAATGTCATGTTGAGTTAAATGTGGGAGGGAAATGAGTTGTCTGACAGAAGAGGCATCAGGCATCTAGGCCTACTAGTCATTAAAGGGACTAAAAAACAATTTTGGAACAAAATAGCTCGGAAATTAATTGTGCATAAAGTTATCTGACACTACTTGAAAATGAAAGGCTTTAGGAAAACAATCATTTTAATGAGCCAAAAATCCCAAAATAGAGTTGTAGTTTTTCTGAGTTTGTTTCATGAATTGACAAAACATGCTAAACAGTCCAATATTTTTTTATTTTTGTTAAAGAGCCCCCATTAGATTCTTTTCCTAATTGGCTTTGGTGGTATCCAAACGCTTTTGACTAATATCATGTTTTCCATGAATGCTTTGGCCCTAACATTGATATTTTTTACCGTTCAAAATTCAGACACAATCTTCTACCAGGGATCGGCCAATTCTTTGTAAGACCTCCCTTTACATTTCTTCTCACACCCTCCCAAATCTTCAGAGAACGGAAAGCCTGTAAGCGGTTCTTTAGAGGCATTGTCATCTTCTAAAATGAAGGTGATCTTACGGAGAAAGGAGACCAATACGAAGGGCACTTTCTTATCTAGCCTCTGTGTAGAGACAGACTAATGCAAGTGTGATGGAAGAGACAATGTGAAGGGGAAACTTTGGTCTAAAGCCATTCACAAATCAAAGATGATACAAATTATACCTTCTCCTGAAGTTTATGTCAAAAGATATTGATAACACAGAGGTGAAGGTCCTGAAACATCTTTCCCCTAATCAAGCCTTCATCACCAACTTTATCAGGTCAGGGGCAAGTCCAATACCTTTTGTATATTACATATACCTTCAAGAGAACGATTTTAGAGTTGTACTTGTCATCATCAATAGGGACTTTTAGATTTGCGTGGACTGATACATGTGACGTCCATTCAAGGCAGTGCATTTCAAGGACGTCGACCATAGCAATCCACATTGTCTTCGTGTGAATCTAAAAGTCCCTACTATCGCCGATAAGGAACCTGCACCAAACAGATGTGGTTCATGCTGATGAAATTTCTATCCATACTTCTCATACTTGTTACCTCATCATTTTTCTTCTTTTTTTTTTTCCTCCTTCTATAATCAAATAAGGATATACAGTTCATCATGTTATATGATAAGGCTCTGGAAATGTCATCTATTTCCAGACCTTACAGTTTCCAGTATCATATTGATATTTTCAAATACCCCTTTTCTAACTCCTGGAAATTCAATTACAGAGAAAGTGTTCATGTTGGAGGCGCTCTAGAGCTTTGTATTATTACATTACCTTGGCAACACCACATGTAAATGATGCATAAGGACATGATTATGTCATGAAAATTGATGGATGTCATTACCTGTAACTTTCCTTCAAGTTTCATCACGATGTGGTGTCATTTGTGGATCTTTTAATCCCACTCTTCATTATTGAAGCCCAAAATATCCTTGAAAATAATTAAATAATACATGAATGTGATGGTGAATCATAAAGTTTGGCAACAAGGTTAAAAGAAATGACATGATCTAGCACAGGTTGTAGAAGTATTGTATCTTCAATAACTGACATTTCCTAAGATGATGTGATCGTTTTGTGGTATTATTTGTAGGTTTATTAATCATACTGGTCATTATCGAGGCCTGAAATACCCTCGAGAATAATGGGATGATATGCGATGACTCACAAAGCTTGGCAACCAGGTTTAAAATAATGACAGGTTTCAGCAAAGGTTGTCAACAGTGATTTTTCGTTGGATGATTGAAACATGTGACTGAAAGTGCAGTCCATAGAAGATTACAACTAAAAGTGAGAAAGAAAATCATTTAAAAGATAAGCTACATTAGGTAATTTTATGTCTTCCTTCTGATTACCATTTTTTTATAAATCAGATACTCCTTCTCTTGAGTGTGTATTCTTGATGAAGGTCGAACTATGTTGCGAAACACTGTTAGCGTCACAAACTGTATGATCAACATAACCAGCAAGCCTGATATGCATTTTTAACTCAGGCTGGTTTATATGTAAAATGTGTGTAATAATAATATTGAATCACATTCAATGGGTTAAAGCTGGTTGTCGTGCTTGCATTCTATCTAATTTCTCCCAGTTAGCTCCCCTCCAATATCGACTGAAAGCCTTGACCACAATTTTCGACATAACTTCATTTATCCAAAATGTATATTTATAGATACTGAAGCTTTAAGTGTTTATTCCATACTCGCAAACCAAAAGATATGAAATAACCCAGATTTTAATGCCGCAAATCCCTATTGCCATGACCCTCTATTTTATTAATTTTCTCCTATAAACACAGGAAATTTCCCCTCTTGGGCCACTCCCTAAGTTGAAACGAACAAGGGCTCCTCAATTTCCCCCAAAGTTTCCTGACTCGTAATTGACCTTGAAATCGCTGATATTTCTCCCAATTCTTAGGGTGATTTGCTGATTAATTTTCCTGCCCAGTCACCCAATAGAAAGGGGGTTCCTACATGTAGTCCCTTTGATTGAGAGCAGACAAACAGGTGAGAAGAGTATATAGCAAGCTACAAAGACATCACACAAGCATTTTCAAGAATTTTGTCTAGAATTGCAGAGCCTGTTGAAAGAAACCCTTGTACTTCTTACTTATTCTGCATGTAACTTTGCTGATAGATGGATTGGCCATAAACTTTTTAATTTTTAGACAAAATGTCCACATAATAGGAATAGGTTTCTTATAATTGCTTGCAGCTTTAATGCCAATCTATCATGTTGGGTCAGTAAGAAATAAAAAATGAATTTAATTAAAGAATAGATTTATTGGATTTAAATCAATAAACAATCAATATTCTTCAACCAAAAAAATTAAGCAGGGAGGAGCTTTCCTTAAATGTTAATAACTCCTAATTTATTTGTGAATCCTCCTGAGGAAAGAAATAATGTATGAGGTGAAGAAAATATACAACAAATGGCTGCATTACAAATTATCTTTTCACTTTATATATTCTGGTAAGTATGATTAATCTTATATGCAGTAGATCTCAAGATAATGACTTCTTAATACATGTGTAGTTCAAAATATCCAGTTTAACTAGGTAGATAACTTTATAGTTTATACCCAGGTATTACCTTTGACTATACCTACAAGTATTACTATAAGCAATCATGGACTGTGTCAGTTGGGGTCTAAGCTTGCAAATAATCATTAAAAGCGTAAGGGAAAGAAGAATAAGAAAGACACTTACAAATTATTCACTTCATCAACTTACAAATAAATCTTCTTATTGACTATTGATAGGAGCCTATTAATTCACCGCATCAAAAGCCCGAATCAACTTCTCCTGCCTAATCCAAAATAAACTTTCTATTCACGATTGTGACGCAGTAACAACATCTCTCACCTTCGAATTAAAGTTTCATCGATCTGATCTCTGTGATCAATTGCGAATAAAATGGGGTGTAATTAACCCAATCAATAGATGGCTAACTAGCAGAGAAGGCGAATAGAGGTCTTGGCAGGTTGAATATTGTAAATTGCGGTAGCAGACAATGGGTTGGAATGTTTGGGATTAACCCCGCATAGTAATCAATAAATGATGGATGAGAGAGATGGAAGGGGGGCAGAATTGACAAGTATACTTTTAATGGGAGGAGATTTATTGTTTACCTTGGTATATATGTATTGGTAGGCTAGTGTATACTGTTTTAAAGCATTGATGGTTGCAAGACTTTGGGTGACAAAGGACTGAATGTACTTGCCAATTTATCAGGGCGACACATTTTTCCAACATATCGGCACAAAACTGAAAGACACAGCCATAGGATTTTTTATAGGGAACTATTTTGTTACCACCCTACAAGACTAAACCACTAGATCATGGTGATCAGTGAAAACAAAACTATTTTACATTCAGTAGCAAAAGTAGTCAGAATGATCATAGACCATGGGGTGTTTCACAAAGATCCTACGTTGAACTTATCTCTAAGTTCGACTTAAAAATTATGGGAAGCCATTAGCATCCTTGAAAATATTTTGTAACTTTTGTTTAGAAGGCATAAAATGTTGATTCAAATCATTCATATTTTCTATTATCATGTGAGATTTCATGTTCTTGATGTGGAATTTATGAAAAGACTAAATTACTTGAATGTTTGCCTTTGAATATTCATTTTAAGGCTACAAATGGCTCTCCATAATATTTAAGTGCAACTCAGAGTTAAGTTCGACTTAGGATCTTTGTGAAACACCCCCCTGGTGGTAGGTCTATGGAATGACAGATACAGCCTCACAGCCATAGAATGGTGTACTAATTCTTGACCAATCTTTAGCATGACAGACACCATAAAATAGTGGACCATTTCTTGACCACTCTGAACCATTAACTGGACAATGGTCATAGATCATTAGAATCCTCTTGTTAACCTGTCCTGTTTGAGGAGGCATTACAAGCTCTTACATAGTTGGGTCTCTAAGATGGATAATCCCAAGGGGTAATCTTCACTCCTAAAAGGGGGAACAAATACCCCCCTTTTCACAAAACTGGGGCTTCGTTGGTAAAGAGGGGTGCACGTGATAAGTGGTATCTCTTCTTCATGCCAAGCCTGATCCCAATATTTTGTCAGATTTTTTGGTGATTTCTGAAAAGACGGAGGGGTCTTTTGAAGCATGACACTTTAAACTGAAGTGGCATATAGTAGAAAACAGGGTTTTGAATAAGAAAAAAGGTGCATTTCCTGGTATTTGGACTCTCAAATGACACACTAGAATGGGCAACTATCAAAAGATTACATCATACCGTCTGCTCCGAACCAGAAGCGCCAAGGAGGAGAGATGAATCAGAAAAGAAACTCAAAATCCTAACCATAACCCTATCTGTTTTAGCCATCCATGATAAGCAGAGAAAGTGGCCTCTGTAGATATATGGCCTTTCTAGGCTGGTTCTACAACACACATTGCATGGCCACAATAGACAGGTGTCCCTTTAAGAGGTGCATGCCACTAAGACAGGTTTTACTGTATTGTGGTATAGAGCAACCATGGACAAACCACAGAGGATGGCAGGAAATACTCTTGAACACATGGTCCAAAAAAAACTTGGGTCAAGGAGGACTGGGCTTAGTACATCCTTGATCAAGTTCCTACTCATTAAAATTGCTAGCTCTTTGAAGATTACACAATTGATGATGAGTTGATTTCTCTATGGCCTGCCGAATACATCACAATGACATGAAAAGTCCGAACTAAGCCTGTCTTCATTTGCTCGAGTTTAACCTGCTATTTTCAGACTCTGCATATTTTCACCAAGCTCCTAATTGCGTCCTCACCAGATCAATACGTCCATCACAAACTAGATGAAGACGGGCACAAATTAGCCCGCTATTTTGCAAACAAGACCAAGTTTTCTTGGGATATTTTCACGACCAAATAACGTGATTAATTGCAACTGTGGGTTGATGAAAACGCAAATTAGCTGGCTTATTTGGGATCGGCCTAGTTAAAATAGCACGTTATTTTGCAACTTTAGTCTGATTAGGACAGGATTATACATGTAGATCTGAAGGGCTCTCCAACACTGAGAATGCAAACACTCTATATTGCTAGGGCTAATAAATAACGCTGGGTTCAGTGAAAACATAGTCTGCGAACATGGGCAAACACTCCGCATCATGTGTCTATAGAACCAATCAAAATCACTTCATAAGGGCTTGAGTATGTACACAGATGAATGCTGATGTAGGAAGTTTGGAGCAGACTTTGTGACCTTAACAGGGAATCAGGGATCCTCCACACAAGAAACCTGTAATTTTATTAATGTACATTTTTGGTGGAAGTATAGCCCTGGAAAATGAAGAAATGTGAATACAGACTATGCACACTACGATGTACATCTCGGTAACACTGCCAAACCAACTCAACACTGATTCAAAACCGACCCATTCTTGGCTATTAGAGGTAATGCCCAACATACTTACATACATTTTACCTTTTTTATTGTTGATGTGGGAGGGGGGACGGGCCTCTGGGGTCATACCTGTGACGTTTGTATTTTTGTACATTGCAGCCACATTAATATTGAACTTTTATGTACTTTAACAAAGATTGTCCTTTGGCAATTCATTTGTAGGTTGAAGGACAAGGCCATGGATAACAAGAAAATAAAGGCCTGCAGATTCCTTCTTATATCATAGTATAGCCTCTCCCCCTGTTAATAACTGTATTTGTCTGATATTTAATATTAAAGATAAGGCTTTCTTTTAGTATGAGTTACATAATGATTCCCATTATGACATAATTGAGAGTATCATATTATAAGTCTTGACCACAGCTTGACCACAGCTTGACCACAGCTTGACCACAGCTTGACCAAAGCTTTCCAATTTAAATGGGGTAACAGTTAATCCTCTACTTCGATTAGCCAATTCAGCAGGATGTTTGGGAAGGGATTAGAATGAAGCTAATCCTCTTAATCCTTATCAGTTATAAGCACCCTATAATAGAGTGTTAATATGAGAAGTGCATAAGTGGGTTAGAATGGACTTCATGTAGACTGAGCCTTGTACAGGATGTATTTTGTAGCTGAATTCAGTGGGTGTTGAGTGCTGTCTGCTGAAGGGCTAGTTTTTAATGACAATTTCAAAGTCAATTACATTGTTAAATTCTAGTTACAATGCCAGCCAAGGTCATTGACACTGACACTGCTAATTACTGTTACAATAGATAATGACCCAGAATGTGAAAGGCTATAAAAGCCAATGACAATGGTTTAATCATGTGCATATTTCTAATTCTGCTGTCTAACTAATCTGACAGTTCCAAGCAAAAATAATAAATCTCCACTGCACAGCTTTAGTGACCACCTGTCGACAAAGACTACATTTTTGTTCCCCTTAAAAATGGTTTCTCAGTGAAACATGTACTAGAGGAACCTGTCTACAAAGACCATCTTTTTGCGTTTCCCTTGGGCGGTCACTATAGACAAGTGAGGTTTGACTGTAGATTTAAAAAGTAAGATAACAAAAACAAAAATTCTTATAAAGGCAATTGGGTCAACCACTGTACTATGGGGAAAATGAAGCGAATAAATGAATAGTGGAAATTGTCGTGGTGGGAAAATATTGTGAAAGTCGTTACAACTGGAAAATGTGCAAAAAATGGGGGGATTTATCCCTGACATAAAACATTTTAAATTATCTAGCTTTGATAGTACAAGTAATAACACTCTTCTTTAAAATGAGCAAAATAATAACACTACTTTTTAAATTGTCCCACTACATCCAATAACACTGCAATTTTCTCAAGTATAATTGACCTTAGCACTCAGATTATAAAACTTATCTCTTTTCCCCCATTCATACCTATCTCCCTTAATCACAATAAATATAATGAATAGATACATAAATGTACATCAATAATCATCAATTTCTCTCTGCCTCATTTAATACTCATATCCACAACGTAAAAACAACTGCAAGTTCAATGGACAATTACAATACCTTGCTGATTTTCAACCTTGAGAAAGGAAAGAAGAGGATATATTTCCTAATGTTAACCCTTGTAAATTTTGATTGTTCTTGTGGCTTTATAGCAGTGCTAGTATGAATGAATGCTAGTGATAACGCAAGTCATTTCATTCATGATGTTGATGATTATGATGCATATTTTTATGACTTACATAAATGTGTATTAGGAAGAGCCCTGAATATATACTTATGGAGATAAAAGGTGGTGTGTCTCTCCCTCTAAATACACAAGGCCACTCCGTTCATACAATATCCTCAATGTGAATGTAAAATATCTCGTTCTATAAGCAGCAGAACATTTTTCATTGCATTTTCAAATGCAACTTTAGGTACATTCTTTCCAAATATCATTGTGAAGATTCATGTTTTCTTAGTTTCTTGACAGTACATAATTCCAACTCATGTCGAGCCCAACTCCAGCTGTTGTGAGAATGTTCATTGGGTCATTAAAAGCAAGGATTTCTTTCATTTGTTGTTTAGATGGAGATGCCAATACCTAATATGCTTTGGCATCAAATTAATGCCTTCCTTGCTCTTATTAGATAAAGTATTATTATTAAATAACTATGTACAGTGAAACTTGTCCATAAAGACCACCCAAGCCAAGGGAGACAAGAAAAGTGGTCTTTATAGGCAGGTGGTCTTTGTAGACAGGTTCCTGAAGTACATGTTTCAACGAGATGCCATTTCCAAGCGAAACAAAAAATGTGGTATTTGTAGAGAGGTGGTCACTGAAGCAGGTTTGACTGAATATCATGTTAACTCTATGTTAGAATATATGAGTTAACGCCTTTTTGCCTCCAATCGGATGAGGTTTTCGCTATGAAAAGGGTTGAACTGTACAACATGTGTTCTCACTATCCCATTTTAACTTCAATAAATCAACTTATTCCCTTAGTTTAAGTACAATATAAACAAGGCCATTAACCTTTATGTATGGCTTCTCTGCAGGAAACCACAGCTCATCACAACAGTCATGATTACTTCTCGATTCATTGTTTCCTGAAAGAGTTCTAAACGCTGTTGTGGTCTCAAAAAGAGACAGGAAGCATGCATAGAGCGCATCACTGGTCACCTTGGAATTGTCTGTTGATTGATCGAGAGCCAGAAAGGCAGTAACTCTGTGTGTTAAGGCGTGTATGAGATAATGTCCTTCTGGTTCCAAGCGAGGATCATATCTGATTAAGTCATCAGCTGATCAGTCACATGTACACACATTAAGGCTGTGCACAACAGTGTAATGAGGTACCCGAGTACACTCCCAGGCTTACAAGTAATGTGTTAAGGCTGTGCACAACAGTGTAATGAGGTACCCGAGTACACTCCCAGGCTCACAAGCGAATACTCAAATATTCGGACGCCATGTTTTTTATAATTTTTTTGAATTTAAAAAAAAAAAAATTGGATGTTTTTGTTTTTTTTTGCCACCACCATACCTTTGGAGCAGTATCCCAGTTCTGTCGCCAAAAACGCATGCAATTTAACTTCGAGTTGCAGTTGGAGGGGCTGATTTAATAATAATAATAACAGTAAACAATGCTGTTTTAAAAACCAAAGATGGCAGAATAATCCATTTCCCTACAAGTCCAAACAGAAATCCAGACATTTGGTCCCAGTTTCTGAGTGTTGAGTTTGACAGTGCTCGAGTTGGGAAACATTTTTACCGACGGCACCATGCCAGCAGCCGCCGGTCACCTAGGCACGGGTAAGCGTCGGCCTGGACAGATTTTCTTTTTTTCTTTTTTTTTTTGCTGCCGAATATTCGGGTACAAGAAATTGTACCCGAGTAGTTGTCAACCGTGCGGGTACTCGAGCATTCGACTGCACGTCGCAGCCCTAACACAAATGGGCACGTACACAGGGGCAGATCCCAGACTTTGTTAGAGAGAGGGGTGCAACATTACTCAAATTGTTGACAAGCAAAATATATATTTTTTTAAACATAACCAAAAGGGCCATCACCTCAAAAGGGGGGTGCATAATTTGGGGAGAATGGGATTTGTGCTTGTGTACTGCTTGAGTAACAGTATGCCACTTAGGACTCAAAAGAGGGCACATTCTGTTTGTGCCCCCAATCACTTAATGCATACACTTGTGAGGTTCAAATATAACAACATCCAAAAAACCTTTCCTGCCATTAACCTCACCAAAGAATGAGAGCAACGAGCCCACTTTAGTACCTCGATCCCCAACTCCACACCAACCAATTCTAGGTCATTACTCATTAGAGGTAATGTAATGTTTTGCTCGGTCTGTTGTCTGTCTCATTGATGTGACTGAGGTACATGTATGAACAATGTGTTTGTACAAATCGTCCCTATTTTCACAAAGTGACAGTAGTGAAGAAAATCACATACAATTTGCGTGACGATTTTCCTCACTACCGTCACTTCGTGAAAATAGGGACAAAATAATGGCTATACTTTAAACAGAAAACAGGAACAGTACCTTCACTGTGGAGTTTGCATGTATTCCCATGGAAAATATTTCATAACCGTTTCCACAGTGAAACAATATTTGACCATTTGCATCACAGTTAACTGACAAAACATAAACACAGGAAGGTTTTTAATTTGTCACTGCCACTAACAAGCTTCAAGGAAAATTATGTCACCAATTGAATCATATGTCATCTTAATTGATCATTTGACATCCAACATCATAACAAATCCAGTCATTGACTTGTAATCAACCTGCAAGTTGTCCTTGATTTGAAAGTTTGGATTAGAGCCAATTACAAATGTTTTTAGTTTGTGATTTTCATTTTGCAACAAAGATAATTTACTATTTCCTCAAAAAATATGAATGGTGCAGATACACATGGAGATGATGAGGATTTCAGATGTGAATTGAAGAATAGGTCCCATTGACTTTCAGAATTTTGACATGTTAGTTGTCAGGCAAAAACACTTTTCAATAAAGTGACAAGATATGTCACAGACTTTTGTTATCTTATATGATGAAGCAATTTTTCAGTGTTGAAAAAAAAAATTGTTTAAATGATATTTTGGACAAGAAAGCAACATGCATAAAACTTGGTCTGTCATTAGTTCCTAAAATTTGTCACTGTCAATGGTACCAGTGATAATAAATGAATCTGTAATTGAGCTTTCTATCAGAGATTTTTACTAACTTTCATCTAGTTCATAATAATAATAATCTGTTTTTATATAGCGCTCAATACACCGATCCAACGATATGCCTAAGCGCTTTACAGATATATTATTATTAATATAATGACATTTCAATTATATTCAGCTCACAACTTCATAATGCCATCAACTTTATGAACAGCACTGGCATTATAGAGGTGACATTATATCGGTTCAACCACTTCAAAACATACATCTGTTACAAAGGCTTTTTGATTGGTCATACAATGTGCGCCACTTCCGACTGAATCTCTGCAAGACACTTTCCCTAATTGGTGCGAAAACACTTAACCTCTTTCATCCCTCAAAGAACATAGGAAAGGGTGAAAAAATGAACAAAATTGGTGCTGTGTTGACCCAAACATTTGGAGAAAACATGCCCTTTTCATACAAAAGTCTTTAGAACACCTAATTTTCATTCAGCCTAAGTGTTGTAAAGCATCTGCCATTTATTGAAAAAATTAGTCATCAATGGGTGCTCATAGATGTCACCCTTGCAAGAGTCAGTACAGTCTATGATGATTTATTTGATACATCCACATGTATTTCACATTTTCTAACTTTATTCTCTTTGGTACATGTTCCATGTACTTGGTACTCTCTGTTTATTTTTAATTCAAATTTTTTTTGCTCTTTATTTCTTCTGCACACATTTTAGTATAACAAATTTCCTATACACGAATGTGCTCCTAGAGTCCTAACCGTGTAGCATCCTATCAACTAAAATTGATGGATTCATATGGATCAAATGTGATTATAATATATGTTATAAATATAAAGTCAGATCTTGAATCAATACATTCCATTCGTCTAGAAGATTGAACCTGACCATTCCCAAATGTGAACAGGGCCCTAAACCCTTAACAAATACTCACATGCATTGTCTACAACATGTACATGTAAGTACATGTATACGTACATGAACAAAATATAAGGCATTTATGAAATTTATTCCTTTACATGTATATGCTGTGAAACTCGTTTACTCCATCAGTCCTAGATCACATTTGATCAATTTTTGTATCGACGTGCCCTAACCCCTAACCTTTCCTGCCTTGTAGATTACCACAATAAACAACTAAAAGTATATCAAATCTTATTATTTATATCAAAGATAGGAATCAAACTCTCATTTCAATTTCTTCTATTGATAAAGATCAAATCTGACCATTACTATACAAAAGAGGCCCAAACTGTCTAGCCACATGGCTTCAGGTGGGAAGAAACACAGGACTATTGCATGTCAGAGATGAACTGGAGGGACTTGCCCTCAATTCTCTCAAACTGCATGTTTGCACGAGAAAGCGAGACGCCCTTTAAAGGAACAAGTCACCTATCCTTGTAAACATATTTGCTATATCAAATTCAATCTATGATCTGCAAAAAACTTCCACAGCACATTTACCTCATCAATATGCTCTGAGTAGTCTTTCCTAAGATAATGCTATTAGAGCCAGCCTCACACATGTACATGTACATGCAGAACCCACAATGTACATAGAAAGAAGGGTAACAGACAGTCCTTCTCAGGACTCCCCAATCCTCCCTTTCTCTCTCACATGGTGCAACCGTAAACCTACTGTAAATGTACATGCAGTGTACATCGGAGATGAAAACCAGAAACGCAGAAACATTACCCAGCATTGCGAGGCATCACAATCCAGCACTTACAGCAAGGGTTCATTGCCCTCGAAGTGTAATGCAATACGTCGGGAGCAATTCTCCGAAAATTTGCACCTCATAATGGAATGTAGGACCATTCAATAAAAACCCTCTTGTCATGACCAACCTGACAAAGAAAAGCAATTTCCACCCTGGCCGTGGAGGCACGAGCGAGAGAGGAAAGTGCATTTTCGCTGAAAATTGTCAATCCATGTTAGGAAAAAACATGTATATGTTGGATGTGAAGTGAAACCTGGTCATTCTTGAGTATCAAGAACTGCTTGAGGTAGATTTTAGTATAAATTCTGTTTTGTTTTCAAAACTTTTATGGAGTAATGGTTAAAGGAATCAAATTCTACCTGTACATGTTTTAACATAGGCAGGCCTCTTAACAGAAAACCAAAAAAGTATATTTGACCAAGCTTCAGGTGACAAAATTCTGCCCAAACCCTTCTTATCTGAACAAGTATTTGGATAGTGCTAGTTTTAACACCAACTTACAAATTCTTATCTTTTAATATGTTTGTCTTGTATTCCAAATACCACTATTCTGGCCCTTCAAGCTGGACACAGATGTCTTGTATTGGGAAACCATGCATAAACTGAATTCACTAGAAGCTTTGTATTACGAAAGGACCTGAAAGAAAGAGGTCTGTACATATAGTGCAGGGATAAATACAAATTGATTTGATTCATCTGAATTTTAAACTTGTTTGTCTTACGTATCTTGTTTGAATTATAAACAATGAAAAAAAGAATGAACCCTAATAGTTGTTGTTGTTGGTGGTGGTGGTGGTGGTGGTGGTGGTGGTAGTGGTGGGGGTGGTATTGTTGTTATTGTTGTTTTTGTTGATGATGAAGACGTGGGCAAAAATGTGGGCAATTGAATACACCAAGTGAAAACAACAAAATCACCTTTAAGCACCAACGTTCAAGTCTTCAAGTCATAGAACTTGCAAGTACTTAATTAAATGTGACCATTGTTTGAAAGGCTTTAATAGTTGTGGGCCTACAATTTTTATTGTGGGCCAATATTATAGGCCTACAGGTACAAATATCCAAGTGTGACAAGACAAAAAAAAATGGGAAGGATTAGTCTAGGATTAGGAATGTCAAGGGTGTGAGTGGTATATTGATTAATCAATTTCAAAGATGGGTACAGTTAGAGGGATTAGCAGCTCTTTACAAGAATTGGTCAATGCTGAGAAGGGTTCATATAAGTAGTTTATCACGCTCCCATTCAGGGGTGAGTGGAAGATCAATCAGGAGGAGTATTGCACTTGAAGCAGGTACCAGTACATGGTTAATAAATGTGTAGGTATTTACATTGTACCAGTATGTAGGTCTACTAACATGTAGACCTGCTAATAGCATGACATCACAATGTAAAACCATAAAGTGTGCATGCATGCCGCCCTGAAACTTTCATAGAATTTTGGAGTGGTCAAGATTTGCTCCACAAAAGTTTTATGCTGTGAATTATGAAAATTAGGCTGAACCAGCCTATATATTAATTGCCATGGCAACATCACTCTACAGCCAATAAAATTGAGGTTTCCATGGAAGTTACCATTAATCACAAAGTTACAGTCAATTATAAAGTTTTATGCAACAGGTGGACCAGAAAATCCAATATTTGCAATTCAAAAACGCTTTGTGCCAGAAAAAACGCATGTCATTGACAAATCATAAAAGTTTCTGGTTTAAAGTAGCAACATACTTTAATTTTGTCTCTTTCATCAAATTAATCAAGAACGTACATGTATTTCTACGAGGGAATTTAATATCATATTGGGGTGGGGGAATAATTTATACATATAAAAACATTAAAACATGCATTCGCCCAAACAAACAAAAATAAAAGCCATTGAACCTGGAAATGTTGGAATGCAAAAATATTGCAAACCAAGACAAACTTAGAGACCACCTATCTATGAAGACCACTTTTCTTGTTTCCCTTGGGCAGTCTGTATATACAGGTTTCACTGCAATAGCCAAGCAACATGCAATAAGCTTCATTCTTACTGAGCGGGACTTCATTCACTACAGGGGGACTTCCTTCTAAGGGGGTTGCTTCTTAGGAATAATTTTCATGGGATCAATACGAATCAATAACGCTTGTGTCTCGCTACAGGCACTTGAAGATTCTTGACAGTGTTTGCATACTTTACTCAATGGGGTACATCCCAAAGAACAAGATTCAATGTAGATAGGTGAGAAGTGGGCGAGAGGGGTTAGAAGACATCTTTACTGATAAAAGGGGCACTCCTGCTTAATGCGGTACAAGTGTTCTTGAAGATTTCCTCCCAGAAATTTTGTTGTACATTATTGCATTGAAACAGTGAAAATTGCCGAAGTGCCGACTACTAATTTTGTATTCCTACAAGTCATCAGTGTGGAGCAAAAAGGGCATTAACACGTTGTAAAATGATACATGCCATGTTAAGTAGTTCCAAACAGAACACACCAGGGTAAACTTTATAATGAACATTAACGGTAAAGAACAGTATTGGAAACGCCCCAATTTCAAAAAATGAAATGGAAGCTCTCATTACCAATCATGTGAAAGAATATGTTTTGACTAATACATGATACAAAATTTGCCGGGAAACCGCCTACCAATTCATATATTTGGTAAATTTGTTTCTCTCATGGTAAGTGAGAGATATAGGCTAGTCCCATATACATCTTTCTGTGTACAGTGCTTGTAACTTTGCGAAGACTGGGCCAAATTTCTTGGAATTTTGCTGATTTCAGAACCTTGCAGTACACACCAATGCTACATGATCAACCTTTTCTGATCGATTCCACGTTTCTTTCACAATGCAATCGCATGTCCATAACTGGTCTTTACCTTTAAAAACATTTCCATCGTTACTTTCCCATGAAACAGACAAAAAAGAAGGGAGGAAAATTACTTTCAAAGAATATTTAAGGTTGCAGAAACATTGACAGAACATCTTTTGTGTAGGAAATAGAGAAACAAGGAGAAAGGAATTGCTTGATCTGTTTTTTTTTTTTAATAGAGATTTAAAACCACCTGTTTGGTAGTGCTCCTGGTTTAAATTATGGGCTTATTTCAAGACCAGCTTGGGTAGGAAATCCCCTTGGTATCCAAAATCATATTTCAAATTCAGACTTTGGCCAAGCTAGGTACCTGTATTAAAGATTAGGATAAATAATCCGCCTCTTCCTCGAAGGCCATCCATTGCCCAGAGACATTAAGTTCTTGATCGGAGTTCAAATCTTGAAATTCATACCACTGCGCAATTTGTAAGCTGTGGAATAGATGTCGTTCGGCATGTGTATGATTGCGTTGGAGTGGTTCTGTTGACATACAGGGACTTGGCAGGGCCAGATTGGCCATTGGGCAATCTGGCCTCCTTTCCGCCCGGGTGCGGACTGGGGTCTTGATGAGAGGGGGAGATCTGGGACAGTGTTTAATGTTGACCCCTTTTCATAAAGAGTTGGAAATGGGTTGAGTAAATTGCTGTTTTTTCTTTTCTCAATCTTGCCATGTCAGACCATGAGGCCTATATATAGCCAAAGGAAAGCCTCTGTACAAAGAAAGAAATATGGGAAAAAATTTTGGTCAGTTTGCGCAAGTTTTGAAGCCTTTGTGTAGTAACGAGCACGCCACTTCAACAGAATCCTTAGACGTTTGTACCGGTATGTTACCTAATATTAACCAATTGACTACAGTGATGAGGCAATCTCTGCACTACGCCTATGGAAATAATAGAATGCAGTAGTCAATGGCTTGACTAAAGTGAGTTAACTAAAAGGAGAACGGAATAATCATCTTTTCTTTCTTGAAGTGGGCCTATTGGCCCCATCAGGGTAACATAAGGGAAGTAATACTAGCTCCATTATTAAACTTAAATGATCCCCCCTCCCCCCCCCCCCCCTCCTCCTCTGGAAGAAAAAAAAACGTATAGGTTATATCAGGATAAACTTTTCCAAATCCTTTTGAAATTTAGAAGTTGACTTAGCATCTCTAGCTTTAAGTTTAAGACCACTTGACCGGAACCCCGTCCCATGAACAGTTGAGACTGATTAGAATCAATCGCGAGTCCTCTAATCAATTGCAGTCTCCTATTTCTTATGAATATAGCTGTGATTGATATCGATTGCAAATAAGTTGTGATTGATATCGATCGCAATAAGTTGCGATTGGTCGCAACTGTTTGATTAAGATGGAGCCCAGAACTCCACTTTATCTCTAAAGATCAAGAAGGGCACTGACCTCCCGGAAATAATCCTAAGACAAAGTTAATGCCCTTCTGGCTTCTGACACTCAATAGACAAAACTTCATGAAGGTGTAGAAACCCAACCTGCCAGAACGGAACCTAACATCCGTGCCTTTCACAAAGCCTTCACCACAAATAGGCACCACATAGTGAGCGAGATGCTCAATTATTTAAATTAAAACTGCCACTGTTTACAAATTCTTGTGGGAATGGTCCGAATGTGCTCTTGGAATCAGGAATCCGCTTGGATTTAATCAGGGAGCTGTCATAACAGTTCCATGGTTGAATCAATAGGATGGTTTGCTGAGTTGCTGTCTTTCTTTTGTCATTTTTTACTTGCCAACAAGGTGCTTTTGTTCCTTCTACTGTCTCTGGCACATCCTTCAGAACAAGAGCCAGCATGGACATGAAGTGAAGGGTGACTTGTCTTCCATTGTCTGTATTACAATGGGATTACAAGTATTTATGAGCTCTGAGCATTCGCTTGACAGATCAATCATGGAAGCTGCATTTTTGAGCAGTTTCTCAGTGATGTCAGCCATGAAACGAAGGGTATTTGTTTCATCTCTAGGAAGGAAGGATGGAAACATTGATCATTCCAGTGATTAGGCAGATAGCTCATTTTTTTTATACCAATTGAAATGGGGTCTCTTCAGATATCAACATAGAAACAAGGGGCTGCATCGATCACAAGAGATCATGCAAAGAACATACAGGTCTCTTTTTGAGCAGTTTCACAGAAATGTTAGCAACACAAAAAGGGCTTGGTCTGATCCATAAGAACAGAGAGCAAGAATAGAAGACAGCTTAAGTTTGAAGATAACTGAATGTAAGCAATTTCTCAGAGACATCACCATGGAAACGAGGGCTACTTCAATCAAAAGAAAATCAATCATTGAAACACATTTAGATGGTTTCTCAGTGGCGTCAGCTGCAAAATAAGCACTCGTTTTGGAAGAAGGAGGATGAAGATAATGTTGGTCATCCAAGATTAAGTGGGCAGCTTATGCTAAGACAAGGTTAAAGAAGCCTGACTATGGTGCAACTTTCTTGAGTACATGAATATAAAATCAAGGGCTATTTTAATCTAAAGAATCCATGTTTGATCACCTATGATAAAGTGGAGAGCTTAGATGAAGTCTAAGAGATATTCGCAGAAGATAGGATCAGAGATCTGTAGATTTACAGGCCAAAGGTTGTCTGAGGATAAGATGGATCTGGATTAAAGTCTGATCCCTGGATTTAGATTAATGAAGAATATCAGGACCATGATTTAGATTAAATCTAGAATAATCTTTCAGGGTTTGCCTTGCCCTGTCTCTTGGACCCAACACAGGTCAATATAGGCAGATGGCCACTTCAGCGTTGCCCGGCAAAATAAATCATCTTTGTAACCTACAGTAACCCATGCCTATTGGTAGAGCCAAGGAGTTCCTAGGCAGGCCTATGTAGTTACCACAGTCTGTTATAACTATTTTGTCCGCATGTGTACCAGAACTAGACATTGTACATGTATACTGTATCATCCTTTTTTTTCTTCCCATAAATTTCTAATTCCTGGAGCAAAGTTGTAATTTCTTTTCATAGACATTATCAAAATGTATCTTTCTGGTACTTTGTTGACAGTTTGATAGGCAACACTATATTACAGTATGCAATTTGAGATTTAAACAGACTATACACCTCGAAAAAAAAAGGAGAAGTAGATATAGAATGGCTGAAATTAGATTCTGGGGATGTGGAGAGGATCTATATTGAAATATCTTGTGGTTTAGTATTCTCAAGGGTCAGGTGGAGTAGCATGACTGCCTATCTTTTGTTTGTCTTTGAAATTGTGGTCAGCCACAAACCATTTCAGGTGTGTTAATGATATATCCTATTACTGCCGCAAGGTGGTGGCTACCAGTGAAGGAGGTGTAACTTGGAGTAGACATCTTACCTGTTCCCTCATGATACAAGAAACACATTAGAACAGTTACAATTTTCCTTTTATTTCTTTTTCTCTTCCATCTGTCCTCAAGTATGTGAGAAAACCATATTGAAAAGCTTCAAACAATAATGATGTATGCTGTGAACGTTACATTTCCCACTTCTGTTTTTTTATTTTTTTATTTGTCTTTTTAGCTACATACAAGACACACATTGAAATGTTACCATTATTTCATGAATATTTCATGATATTTTTACCTAATGACTACTGAATTCTCTAATTCCAATATGTTTAATACAGGCAACGTCCTAAATAAAGGAACAACTCTTGTTGTTTTAAAGTTGATCTTTCTTCTGTTATTTTTTCATTGCTCCAACATCTGCATGTGAACACTACATCACATGATGAGAAGTTCTTGTCTATTATGCGTGTAGATTCAGCTACATGTATGTGTTGACATTAAATCAATTACTACAGCTAAAATTAGAATGTTTCTCAGAAAAATGATTATTCAGATCAGAAAAACGATTATTCAGATGTATAAAGGACTGATAGTACATGTAGGCTAAAGAAAACATGTTAAGCACACAAACTTCACTTCACAACCCTCGGATCACAGGATTCTAATGGAGCTTGAAAGAAACCCAGGAGCACTGACCCTCAAACTTACGGCACCTCCGACCATCCTGAATGACAAGGAGGGGTCAATGACCCATAATACTCCTAAGACTTACTCTCTCTCTTTCTCTCTCTCTTTTCTTCTATTCTTTTTTCTCCCTCACTTTCTCCCTCTTTCCCTCTCTCTCCCTCCCTCTCTCTCCCTCTCTCTCTCTCTGTCTCTCGCTCTCTATCCCTCCCTTACACACTCTTTCTTCTCCTTGTTTTCTCCCTCTCACTGTCTGTCTGTCTGTCTCTCGGCCCCTCTGTCTATCTCTCTCTCTTTCTCTCTCCTCTTCCCCATTCTTTTTTCTCTCACTCTCTGTTAACTGTATACTCTATTCTTGCTTATCAGCTTTCATTACAACTGAATCTTTATACTTTCATTCTAAAATCTCCTTCATGAATTAAAAAAAAATGGTTATTCTACTGAATGCAACTTTACTTTCGACAAAAACGTTAATCAAAATTCTGGCTACTAGCATCTGACATTCTACACTACTTGTGATAACAAACATTTAACTGTACTCAATGGTATTAATGGATATAACTGCATGAATTGAGGTTTTCACAAGTATGATTTTGAAGGGAAAAAATAGCTCTGTTCATGAGAAATTAATAAACAAAAACATGTAGTAACACAATTACTTAGTTCTATGATGTTCAAAATTCATTCTTCATGAGAAATCAAAGATTACATTTTGGATTTGAACGTAAACTCTGGTTCAAAAACAAAAAGCTTGCATGTTGCAACAGGGTCCCTTCTTGTGCAGAAAAAAAATTGTCTGAATTACAAGACTAGGACTAAATGGAAGAACTAGATTGATAGGGGATATAAAATAAATCCAAATGGATTGAGATCAATACTGATATCACCAGGGTGAGTGATATATCTTCCTTGATCAATAGTCATCAAATTTATTACGAGAACTTAAAAAGGAGAGGTCAATGTGTTCTAGTTCGTTGACTTCCCATCTTTCAATTACACCTTTTCTATTATGGTTCTGTTTTTTTTAATGTGTAATGAGTGTCCATTCCCATCATTCTTTTTAATTGTATTTCATCTCTCACAAAGACTTCCTTTCACAAGAAGATGTGAGTAATGCCTTGACTCTACAATCAAAGTAAAATGGGATAAATAATTCTATATTGATCACTCTTCTTCTTTTCTGTCTGTGATCATTCATCTTCAATTTATTTATTTTTTTATTGCATGAGCTATACAGCTAAATGGAAAGAAAAAAAAAACATCACAGAATATGGCCAATTGTATCTGAGCTATACATGTATGAATAGGTTATAGAATTTAGACCTTTAAAAACACAACACGAAATGGGTCCAAAATAAAAACACTAAAAATGGTTCAAGAAACTGGTGTTTTGCTACAAGTGTTCATGGTTCTTTGACATAATAAGACTGTGACAATTCACTCATATCACTTACCCTTTTCATCTGTCCATAATTATGTAGCATGCAAAAGAAAGAAATGAAACTATTAATTTCAAAGCACAATAAAAATAGTATTATTCAAATTGAGAAAGTGAGATATACATGTATGGTTCCTAGAATATGTACAGAATAATGTTTCTTTTACATATAATATACAAATACACATTTTAAATGGTAAATGTGAGCTTCTTAATAAAAAAAAAATATGCATGAATTACCTGATCATTTGACATCTTTTAATTACTATAATGGCAATATCGTGTATTCTTCGTAAAACAGATATTGTTTGTAAATAATATCAAGTCAAGAAATACATTTTAATAAATGAAGGAATAGGGGCATCATGAGTTCCCCCCCCCCCTCACATCTACCAATTTCTATTGCTCTAATAGCACTCATAATCTGAAAGATATCTTCAGATGGGCCAAATATGGGTGGTAGATTACAGTAGCAGTTAAAACTACTCCTTTTTGGTGTGGATTTCACCATGTCCATGAATGCAAACAGCTTCCCGCCCACATGGAATATCACACAATAAAGGGCTAATTTACAGGCCTTATCAAAATCTGATCAATAATATCACTAGAGGACCATTACAACTGGACTCATGGCACGGACCCGGCGAAGCAGAACAACTAAAGGTCTTCAGTTTAAAAACCTCCCTGGTCTAGCCCAATCAATCACAGAAACAATCGCAAGTCAGGAACGTGAATACGCAGAATGGATAAGCATGGCACTTAAAGTCCATTAGCCTGGGGCAGTAATCAATGTCAGAAACAAATCATTTGGGGTCTATTTCATGGGACTAGGGACAAGGTCTGTGGTGTAAACAGTCATCAAACTCGCTGGCTGTTGCGAATAAGTTCATGATTATCAAAAAAAATCTAACATTGGGGAGGCCTTTATTGTTACAAATATGGATGTTAGGAATCTCTGTCCATTTGTGAATTTTCCTTTTCTTTCTTCCTTTCAAGAATACTTTCAACATGTACGGTACTTGTCTACTTGGCTCACACATACCATTCGCCCAGAGCCAGAAGGGTACTAACTCACACAAACTTTAACACAGAGCTAAATCCTTCTCGCTTTCAACAGAATGAGCAGATGATAAAGTTTGTTCATAACTGCACATCTGTGTAGAGCCTACATTAGCCACTGCACGGTTGGTTGTGTGATGTCTATACAAGGAAGACAGTTCAAAGTCAATTAGATGAGAAAATACTTTGATCATAGAATTTCTTTTCTCAACAACTAAAGCCCTTAAATTTCATCTTTCTAGAGCTGTTTTGCAGCTTTCCAAAGCCAAAGGCCTACGTGCACATAGCTGTCTACTCCTACAAAGGCCATATTTTTTCACTCATCAAAGATGTATACAAACTTGCACCTGCGATATACATGTTACCACCTACCACTACACCAGACGACCAGTCATCTCATCACCCCCACGCACCCTTCTTACCCCCCTTCAAGAGCCATCCTTACCCTTGACCTAGGGGGCTCAGTGACACCCACACCGGAATAAAGGTGCTACATTTGTGTATTTTAGGATATCCCGGGATTCAGGTGGACCAATTCTTTACCCCTCTCATCACTCTCTGGTAGATGAGTGAGAAGTTGACATGTGTTTGTGAGAAGGGGAAGGCTCATGGAAAAAGTTTGCATAACATGATTTGAAGAATAACAAATTCCATTAAAGTAAAATATTAATATATTCAATTAGTTCATATGTGTAGTTTGTAAATTATTAAATGAAACATGGATTGAATAGTCACTCACACATACTTACACATGTGTATGTGCATACATTAAGTATAATTGGTGGAAAGAAATTAATTAATGAAGAAGTGCAAAATGACACAACAGATGAATATTATGCATTGTTAAACAGCAAATTTTATTTTATTTCTAGCATTTTTAATGATGGTGGTATAGTTATCAGTTGTGGTGTTGTCATTAGTTTTTTTTCCATTAATTTGTATACTTTGGTTAATATTATTGTTGTTAATTTTGAACATTAACATTTAAGTTTTGACCTGAATCCCCTCATGTCTATCCAACAACAACAACAGATAGAGTCCATATTCAAAAGTAGAAATCCCAGTAGCATTGAAAAGCATGAGGAAAAAACACCAACAAATCTGGCAAAATCATCATACTTATTTTTTGACAGGTCTCAAATCGCAATCATGATAAGGGGCTTCTATAAAAAAAAATTAAAAATCACTTTTTACATCAAATCAATCATAGGAACACATCAGAAATACATCAGCACAGAAATTAGTAGGAGACATGTATCCAAGTGGACCCTATCACTGATTTTCCAAATACAGACGCGATTCTTGTTGGCCGGGAGCGGATGAGGGAGCGGACTCTCATCGGCTGAGAAATTAGACGCATGATTAGCAGAGATGGATGGTCTTGATGATGTACAAATTTTATTCCGTCTTGGCCTTCGATTCTTGAAGCTGAAGAGAGACAGACTCAAATTTTTCTCTTGCACCCGTAATGGAGGAGAGGGAAGAACGAGTGTGAGAGTGACAAAGAAGATATAGTATGATGATGATGATGATGATGTTGATGTTGATGTTGATGTTGATGTTGATGTTGATGTTGATGTTGATGGTGATGTTGATGGTGATGGTGATGATGATGGGAAGGGGGAGAATGATGGTGATGATGATGAGGATGAGGATGAGGATGAGGATGAGGATGAGGATGAGGATGAGGATGATTATGATAGTGGTGGTGAAAGTCATCATGACCACTATGTTTATGATGATCATGAAAGCAGTCAAAGGACACTGAATGTATACTTAAGGATACAATTCAATGCCTTACCGGGATGTTCTGGCTCTCTGTAGGCAATTTTTACATATTTAGGTCACCCTATCCAAATGGAACAACGTAGAATCGCAGGGAAAAATCCCACGCTTGTCTTATCAACGCAGAAAAAAAAACTTTGGGTGATAAGTGGGCCAGGAACCAGACCATCAAATACAGATATTTTCTACTCAGTGACAGGTATCTGGTTTGTTTATATTGAACCTGAGCTTCAGACGGATTGAGAGGATTCAACACAGGATATCCTAGATGTCATCTTGTGGAAGACAGAGGATACAAGAGGATGACACCGGTATAAGATCTGTTTGGTTAGATGGGAAAGACGAGTTTTAAGAGTATACGATTTCTCGACAAAGTAAATCTTGCTTTGTTACCGTCAAGTTGGTAATTGAGAATGAGGGATGATGTTTGTGGCATGTTCTTACTTGTTTACTTTTGATTTGCTCTGTTTCATCAGGCTTAGTTAACGTCAAGTTTGGGACCAAGGATAAAGGCAGCTGATGTAGGCAGCATGTTCATACATGTACTCTCTTCTTCTGCTGATTTAATGTGGGTTACTCGGGATAATCCACATACTGTTTTGCATCACTCACGTGTGAACAACCCCATAGGCCAGACTGGACACGGGTATGATGAGGGAGGAATAATTGAGCTGAACTTCTCTAATCCTACACTGTGCCGTTCAATACGCTCAGATAAAAGCAGGCAGCAAAAAGTATGTTCAATACATGTAGACAGTAAATCCCCAGATATGAAATTTAATTTATACAACAGCTGAAAGAGAGAGAGAGAGAGATTGAGAAAGAGGGAATGGGTGAGAGGGGCAGAGACAGACAGAGACAGACAGAGAGGGAAGAAGAGAGAAAAAGAGAGAGAAAAAGAGAGAGAGAGCAAGAGAGAAAGAAAGAGAGAGAGAGAGAGAGAGAGAGAGAGAGAGAGAGAATGTAACTAGATACAAATCACACAGACATCCATATAAAAAGGTTAAATATGCAGACAGATAACTATAAAAACAAGCCTGTCTCATGTTTGCCTCAAACAAAAGACCTTAATGTTCGTGTTAGTTAACAAATCACATTGATGATAACCAGACAGACCTATCTGCTACCACCGCCCCCTCCCTTCCCATCCCTTC
The DNA here is from genome assembly GCA_003118195.1 of Hemicentrotus pulcherrimus. NCBI lineage: Eukaryota > Metazoa > Echinodermata > Echinoidea > Camarodonta > Strongylocentrotidae > Hemicentrotus > Hemicentrotus pulcherrimus. The sequence goes on along the minus strand of BEXV01000190.1, from coordinate 38,503 downwards.
CCCTATCTCAATCAACATCATTCTCTGTGCCTTTCGTCGTCTCATTTAGGCTTCAGTCATCTCGGGAATCTGCCTGGACGAGGCGGGTCACGCCGTATTCCATCACCAGCATCTAATCAAAGTATACAAACTTCTCATCTCGGTAAATGCTGCAAGATTGCCCAAGGTTTATCTACATGGAAGTACACCGGATCTTAGCTTCAGCGAGACTACCAGTATTTCCCCGCCATCCCTCTGGAATCTACAAGATTAATGGTTTGGGGGTCAGATTCCAGTATACAGAGTAGTCACAGAGATCGTCATGATGATACAAATATTCTGAGTCCAATCCGTTTATCTACCCATCTCTTTGGAAAGTGATGTTCATATTTAAGGGCATGATGTGGATGCCATAAAAACTCACTCACTTTGACCTTTCATCAAGATATTTAAAATTTTCTATTAAAGATAAAGACTAGTTTTTTTTTTTAATATGGGCATGCGATTGCATTTTGAAAGAAACGTTGTGGAATCGATCAGAAAAGGTTGATCATCTAGCATATAAGTATTGGTGTGTACTGCACTGTTCTCGAATCATCAAAATGATAAGAAATTTGGCCCAGTCGTGGTAAAGTTACAAGCACTGTACACAGAAAGATGTATATGGGACTACCTGTCATGTGCGCTACTTAGCGTTATATCTATCAGGTCCAAATATATATAGTAATTTACCAACTATCAATTAGTAGGCGGTTTCTCTGCAAAATTTGTATGATCATATTCTTTCACATGATTGGTAATAAGAGCTTCCATTTCATTTTTTGAAAGGGGGGCGTTTCCAAAACTGGTCTTTACCTTTAAGGCCTTTTTATATTCCATGCTGTATATTACACTATGGTTTGTATTTTTTTTTTAGAGTTGTGGTTTTAAAATCAAATATCTTGAACAACAACAAATCTTGAATTGTGACCACATTATATCCAAAAGGGTTCAACATTCTTTAATATTTAAAAAAAGTTCAAAAAGAGAAAAAGACTTGCAAAAAAGCTCAATACTGCCTAGTTACAGGTACATGTATATTCAGCACAATGTGTGACAAAACCCTTTTTCCAGTATCAAAATGCGGATTGTGTACTCAGAGGTACATGTAAGCACACATTTGTACAATTACTGTACTGTTATCTCAAGTAGCATTGTATCTGAGCAAATCACTATGAACGAGCGCAAATCTTCTTCTTACAATAGTTCATGGACCTTGGATACTTTTCTGTGACACCTAAGTATTTGTTCACTCTATGGTGTGTTCTAACTTGTAAAGTGTGTTCAGCCTAAAAGAAAATGCATACAAAAATGTGAAAAAACATTGTATTATAACAAAATGTCATAGAGCGAAAAAAGACATATAGTTTTGAAGAGTTCATTAGACATGACATCTGGCAAAACATTAGTGCGCACTCACGACAAGCCCAGCCAAGTCACACCATTTTTGTAGGGTAGAACATTGTCAAGAAAGGGACCAAAGGAGGCATTTACACATTTTGCAGACAACCCACTAAAATGTACATGAATGTATTACTTTTAACACACATTTCTTGGGATGTCGGTGAACTTGTACTTATGACGGTTTCGTGAAACAATGCCTTGATTCTTTATCAAATTTTCGTTCCAAAAAACATTTAAACATATGTTATAAGTTTTGTTAGTTATATGACGTTAAGTGTTCAGACTACATCTGGCAAAAATGAATTAAATGATTACTTATTGTATACACATAGAAATACTGTTTTTTCATACAGCCAATGCCATGCAATGGATTTTAGGAATCTGAACGCATGGTTAGTATTTGTTCAGTGCAGTTGTTCCAGGTACCCACTGCAGGTACCAAGGTCCGATGTATCCATTCATGAATGAATGAATGAAAGGGTAGGGAGCAAGGAAAGCCCTTTGCCCCTAAGTGAGTCATCATAATTAGGCTAGATGCAAGACCCAAGAATTCTGTCATTGCAAATAAGATATACTGATTCAATTGAGACATATTCTGGTCCATTACCTTTCTGAGAGATTTCAATTAATTTGTCATTTGTTGGCCTACGAAGCAGCTAGTAGAGGTAAATAAAGTGATCTTGTGCATTATGTTGCCAGTTTTGCAACCCGGCAAAGCACACTCATTTTCCCGTAGAAGTAGTCTCCTATTTCTCCCCTCCCCATCTACAGTGTACATCTGTCTCCCTCTTTCATGTCCTTCTCCCTTGCCTTATCTTCCCTTTCATTCCATCTTATCCTCCCTCCCCTTCTCCCTCTTCCTAGCACTTCCTATGTCGTTCTATCCCCTATTCTCTCCTATATCCCTCTATCTCACAGGCAAGGCCAAGTCCATGACAGTCTTCTTCCAGACAGCCCCCCCCCCCCTGCTTCTCTCTCTCTTCCTAGCTCTTCCAATGTCGTTCCGTCCCCTATTCTCTCCTGTCCCTCCATCTCCCATGCCAGTCCAAGTCCATGACAATCTTCTTCCAGACGCCCCCCCCTGCTTCTCTCTCTTCCTAGCTCTTCCAATGTCGTTCTGTCCCCTATTCTCTCCTATCCCTCCATCTCCCATGCCAGTCCAAGTCCATGACAATCTTCTTCCAGACGCCCCCCCCTGCTTCTCTCTCTTCCTAGCTCTTCCAATGTCGTTCTGTCCCCTATTCTCTCCTATCCCTCCATCTCCCATGCCAGTCCAAGTCCATGACAATCTTCTTCCAGACGCCCCCCCCTGCTTCTCTCTCTTCCTAGCTCTTCCAATGTCGTTCTGTCCCCTATTCTCTCCTATCCCTCCATCTCCCATGCCAGTCCAAGTCCATGACAATCTTCTTCCAGACGCCCCCCCCTGCTTCTCTCTCTTCCTAGCTCTTCCAATGTCGTTCTGTCCCCTATTCTCTCCTATCCCTCCATCTCCCATGCCAGTCCAAGTCCATGACAATCTTCTTCCAGACGCCCCCCCCTGCTTCTCTCTCTTCCTAGCTCTTCCAATGTCGTTCTGTCCCCTATTCTCTCCTATCCCTCCATCTCCCATGCCAGTCCAAGTCCATGACAATCTTCTTCCAGACGCCCCCCCCTGCTTCTCTCTCTTCCTAGCTCTTCCAATGTCGTTCTGTCCCCTATTCTCTCCTATCCCTCCATCTCCCATGCCAGTCCAAGTCCATGACAATCTTCTTCCAGACGCCCCCCCCTGCTTCTCTCTCTTCCTAGCTCTTCCAATGTCGTTCTGTCCCCTATTCTCTCCTATCCCTCCATCTCCCATGCCAGTCCAAGTCCATGACAATCTTCTTCCAGACGCCCCCCCCTGCTTCTCTCTCTTCCTAGCTCTTCCAATGTCGTTCTGTCCCCTATTCTCTCCTATCCCTCCATCTCCCATGCCAGTCCAAGTCCATGACAATCTTCTTCCAGACGCCCCCCCCTGCTTCTCTCTCTTCCTAGCTCTTCCAATGTCGTTCTGTCCCCTATTCTCTCCTATCCCTCCATCTCCCATGCCAGTCCAAGTCCATGACAATCTTCTTCCAGACGCCCCCCCCTGCTTCTCTCTCTTCCTAGCTCTTCCAATGTCGTTCTGTCCCCTATTCTCTCCTATCCCTCCATCTCCCATGCCAGTCCAAGTCCATGACAATCTTCTTCCAGACGCCCCCCCCTGCTTCTCTCTCTTCCTAGCTCTTCCAATGTCGTTCTGTCCCCTATTCTCTCCTATCCCTCCATCTCCCATGCCAGTCCAAGTCCATGACAATCTTCTTCCAGACGCCCCCCCCTGCTTCTCTCTCTTCCTAGCTCTTCCAATGTCGTTCTGTCCCCTATTCTCTCCTATCCCTCCATCTCCCATGCCAGTCCAAGTCCATGACAATCTTCTTCCAGACGCCCCCCCCTGCTTCTCTCTCTTCCTAGCTCTTCCAATGTCGTTCTGTCCCCTATTCTCTCCTATCCCTCCATCTCCCATGCCAGTCCAAGTCCATGACAATCTTCTTCCAGACGCCCCCCCCTGCTTCTCTCTCTTCCTAGCTCTTCCAATGTCGTTCTGTCCCCTATTCTCTCCTATCCCTCCATCTCCCATGCCAGTCCAAGTCCATGACAATCTTCTTCCAGACGCCCCCCCCTGCTTCTCTCTCTTCCTAGCTCTTCCAATGTCGTTCTGTCCCCTATTCTCTCCTATCCCTCCATCTCCCATGCCAGNCTCTCTCTCTCTCTTTCTATCTCTCTCTCTTTTTCTATCCCTCTCTTGTTATATCCCTTTCTCTCTCTCTCTCTCTCTCTCTCTTTCTATCTGTTTTGTTTTGTTGCTTTTATAATATCCATCTCTCTCTCCTTTCCTCCCCTCTCTCCCTGCTTCTCTCTCTCTTCCTTGCTCTTCCAATGTCGTTCTGTTCTCTATTCTCTCCTATTCCTCCATCTCCCAGGAAAGTCCATGTCCATGATAATCTACTTCCAGACAGGCCACCCCCCCCCTCCCTGCTTCTCTCTCTTCCTAGCTCTTCCAATGTCATTCTGTTCTCTATTCTCTCCTATCCCTCCATCTCCCAGGCAAGTCCAAGTCCATGACAATCTTCTTCCAGTCTTCAATTTTTACCTCTTCAGCTGCCAGGAAACGGATCACAATCTCTTGATCCAATCAAAATCAAAAGATATCCCATGAAAACACACCCCAGGTCTACGTCTGTCAGCTGTCCACAAGCAAAGTGATTGCTGGGACACCAGGAGCACTTGGGGAGGGAGGGTTTCCCTGACATATCAATAATGACAATGCCTATTCATTGGTCAGGAATGATAGATTTGTCAACAACTACATCTGTAAATAATATTACATTTTTAATTACCACTACCTTTATCATAATAATCATTATTTTAACTAATTTTATGCAAACAGTTGCCTCAAAATAAATATACATTGATTTTTTTTCTATCCAATATATCTAACTCACATTTCAGGGACAATTTTACAAATTAAACTCAGATATTTGAAAAAAAAAGTTATAAATCAATCTTGTCTGTTTAAATCTTCTTCTTTTTTTTTTGTATATGTTCCTATTTGGGATGGAGTGTGTTCATACAAAACAGTTGGGTCAAGGAAAAATACTTTCTCTCTCTCCCTGCAAGGAGCTACTGGTTCACATAGTAAGGCGATCCCTATTAAAGATTTAGCATGGTCCCCTGACGGACATGTACAATACACTTTGCTATCTAGACCTTCATAACACATCCGCTTACGCAAAACATAGCATACACTTTTGCAGAAGCATACAATTATCAAAAATAGGGGGGGGAGCAATCTATTTTTGTAGAGAATACTTATAAAATCTAATTACAAAATGAGACAGCAGGTTTTGAATTGATGTTTGCAGAGCTCAGAAGCCATGCTACAAAGGAACACTTTATAATGAAAATTGGGTGAATCACGAAAGGGCAGGGTGGTATGACAATGCCTTTGTGAAAGCTAGCGACCGATCGTCTAGGACGTAGCTTTAGGAATTAGGTCCACAGGTGTGAAAAAAGGGCTCTTTTAAGGTATCTTAAAGAAATAATGTCTCATTTCAGGTTCTGGATAACAAGATGTTTTTGGCATGTGCGAAGATGATCGTGCAGTTTTAAACTGGTATGAAACTTTGTTAAAGTGTACCAACTACCCGAACAAATAATTTGTGTATAGCTAGAATATACAAAATCAATCTCAACAATTTTTACCTGGCATTCTAAGGGTAAACGGTTGAGGTGTACCGGTTTGTTAATATTTTTTCAAGACATCTCCAATGTAGTACCATAATATAATGTACATGTAACTGATAAAATCGCAAAGAATGAAATATCATTTGTTATCAGGACGTAACGATCAGCTAATAGCCCTGGGCAAGGAGAATAATGCATTTGTAGCTGACCTTCATCAATGCATTTCATTGTATTAGCAGAGGTTTGACTCAAATTGCAGGGCAACTTGATTGTCAAAATCACACTTTTTCTCATACATCTGAGCTTTAAAGATATAATTTTATTGCTATTAGCATGTTTTGTATACATCTACATGTAGTTTTTACAGAGCTTGAAAGTAGTTGGCAAAATAAGGGTGAAAGAATTTAGTTTCCAAACTCAAACAACCTTACAATTTTAATACTAAGGCTTCACACTGTCAGGATAGGGTCCTATTAAAACTGAAATTTGGGGAGTCTGAGCAATGCGCCCATCTGGGGGTTTGGAAGAACATTTTGGCTCATATTCAGAAGGAGTACTGAACATGTAATACCGAATTTGGGGAAACGTTACTTCAGCAAAATAAATAAAAAATGAAAAAGATGGGAGAGTACAATATATTGATTTTGAATGCCTGGTGCTGTGGGTTACAAGGGAGGGTTGGAGGGGCAAGAGGGAGTAGGACCATTTCAGACTAGTTATCAAAAATTCCAATATTAATCAAATTTGATTGTACCTGATGGACTAACCAAACTTTATATCACCATTGAGGCAAGGACACAGGCTTTGAAGAGTAACAGAATATCAGTAACTCATTGTTATGAAATATCCAGGTGCTATTGTAACTATTTTCCAACATACCAATGTAATGCTAAAGCTTATAGACCTACATGTACAGCATTTCATGGCAGAATTAATATCTCTATTTACAATGTGGAATGCAATGCAAGAACTCATAGTGATGATGATGATGATAATCTACAGCACTTGTACGGCGCCAGTGATCTATTTCAAACATTCAAAGGTGCCCATAATCCACTCCTTTCTCTTTAAGGGGGTAATAAGAGAGGAAAAGAGGATTGAACTGACCTCATATTTTCTGCTTATTTCAAATTAAAAACATTTGTGGGTTTAATATTTGAAAACATTGAATATCCTAAGCTTATCCAAGGTAATCTACCAGTTAAAAGTGTTCTTGTATTAGGATTTAAGTTCCAGATCTCAAGGAAATTGGATTATCTATTTCAGCAGGTTTAGAATACCACACTTGCCCCACAGGGTCCACACATACTAGATACAGTCAAACCTGCTTTAGTGACCACCTGTCTACAAAGATCACATCATTTGTTTCCCTAAAAAATGATTTCTCATTGAAAAATGATCTATACATAAATACCACCTGCCTAATATGAAGATCACTTTTCTTATCTCCCTTGGGTGGTCTTTATTGACAGGTTTCACTGTATCATCCAGAGTAAGGAAATAAGTTGGAGGTTGGAGAACAGCTAAAAGTAAAATTCTATGAGCCCCCCCCCCCC
>BEXV01000190.1:0-31191 GCA_003118195.1 Hemicentrotus pulcherrimus | reverse complement strand
CAAAAAAAAAAAATGTAAGCAATTCAACTACTGTACTACTTTCCGACCACCACAGGTAAAATTAAATAGCAAACTAAAGGGGATATTGGGACCAATTGGGACCAATCAAGATGTAATAGATTGATGACAAAACCAGCCTCAGTACCCTAATAGGATTACACAACAATCATCCAACAATAGCTGTCATGTATCCTTGTTTGACTATGACCTTTCAAAGGTTGACACTGATTATGTCATTAATATCTTTAACTAGCTATGTTGTTAGGAATAGTATCAACATTTAAATTAATGACACAAATAGCCCCCTAGCCACTGAAGGTCTCCACGCAGCCTCCAATAAAACAGTTTAACCAGAAGGAAAGTCTTTGTACCTATGACACATGCTCCATGGCCAATAATCATTCCTACTTCACAACGCCAAACCTACTCTACACAGACTCCCATCCAAACTGTTCTTGGTTGCAGGGGGGGTAATGTGAATGTTGGTGTTGTTCTGATATCAGCCTGGTGTCTGTCTGGTGTCAGTTTTGTGTCTGTCTGCTATCAGTCTGGTGTCTGTCTGGTATCTGTCTGGTGTCGGCCTGGTGTCAGTCTGGTGTCAGTCTGGTGTTGATCTGGTGTCAGTCTGGTGTTAGTCTGGTGTTGATCTGGGGTTAGTCTGGTGTCTGTCTGGTATCAGTCTGGTGTCTGTCTGGTATCAGCCTGGTGTCTGTCTGGTATCAGTCTGGTGTCGGTCTGGTGTCAGTCAAATTGATGTGACTGAGGTATTGAACCATCGTCATAAAGCCAAATTCCCAACTTCAACACTGGTTCCAACATTGTACCTACAGTATAGCCCTAACCCTAGGAAGCCTACATGTACATCTCTGACAAGACTCAATGAAAGAGTTGGTAGAGAAAATCATCGCAATGTTAGGCTCATAAATATAGATCTAGTGCATAATATGTTGCCATCTCTATGCAGCTCACAGAGCCTTTCAACTATAAATGAACACTAACATGTACATGTATCTTTTAAATTTTGGAACCTGTATGACTAACTTGCAACCCAAAGTCTAGTAACGAGGGAAACACTGTTAATCAACTTAAAATCAAGTAAATGTCAAAAGAGCTTCAACTAAAAGTGAATACCATTCAATTTAGATCTTTTTAATGCAACCTGCATGACTAACTTGCTACCAGAAAATCAAATAACGTCCACGAGGTAAAATACTTTTTTAAAACTTCCACAAGTCACAAATATTTCACAAAACACAATAACCTAATTTGCAGGACTATCCCCCTGGTGGGGAGGGGAAATTGATGCAAAGTCGATTTGGAAGTGGTAGCCAGACATAGCTAATGAGACATCATGGCAATTAGGTAACAATAGCTGATGTCATGCGAGGTGAATCAACCTGACATTGACTCTCAATAAAAACATCACAGGTGATCGTTAAGTAGTCTGGTAATTCAGACTGCAATATCAACTTGAATGCATGACTTCACTGAATTGTAGGTATCTTTGTATTTCCTCACTGGTTTATATAACATCGATCCAATGGGTTTGAAATGCAGAAGCCTAGTGACAACTTCAGCAACTCTAGGTACTCAATTCTTCAAGATCAAATTGTCCTTAATGTTCTCAATCAATGACTTGATGAACTTTTCAGAGACAATATCATGCCCATTTTCTACATTTCTGAACATACTGTAGGGTTCATCTGGAGTTATCTCACACTAATCAGCCATTGAATAACTAGTAATGATCATAAAAGGTTATATGATGGGTGATGACCACAGGCAAATACATGTAGTACTGTATTGCTACTTGAAATAAAATACAAATTATGTCTTCATTGGCTGGCTGTGATGTCTCCAACACATTGGTGATGAGTGCATTTGTGTTCATGGCTTACATCATTGCAACATCAAAGCTGAATGAAAAGTCAATAACTAGAAACACATTTGATGTTGCGGCAACTTTGAGCATGACAGTCACAGTAATCCCTAAAGAAAACTTGACAAGTCCCATCATACAACTACAAGTATAGATACCTGTAGAGCCTGAAGTCTGATCGTGTAGACTAGTCCTCAGGTGTATTCTAAATGGAGGTAATAGCTTTGATGGATGGGTTATGGGTGTTCCTCTCATTTACGATCTTAATTCAATTTCCAGGAGTCAATGGGGGTGCAATCTTCACCTCTAGGGTGCGTCAGGTACCCCTGGAAGTTCAAGTATCTGTGGTTATTACCCCAACTCCTCGTCTGATCTATTACTCCCTCATAATTCCACATACAAATATGCTGACACACAATGTCTCACAAATTTCCTTTCTTTCCACGTATGTTGAGAGCCTGGGGGATAATATCTTGCATACTTTTACATAGAGTTAATGTCATTATGGCTCTAAACCAACGGTATTATACCTTGAGTTTTTGCTCAAATTTCATGCATCTGCACAGCAAACACTCTACTGAGAACAAAATGAACAGTAACCCAAATAATGTGCAGATCCACCCCTTCTATTTACATGTACATGTAGGTAACAGCAGATGATATGTACACCTGTAGTCCTTCATGACTAAAATTGCAAGCAACTAGTAAATCAATACCGGTAAGTAGCACAACAATCTGCAATATGGAATACCTTCCATAAATCAGTCAACAGTTGTTTGTCAACTAACTGAAGAACTAATAAACAATGTCAATGTTCTTGTTGATATATACATCAACAAACTCAGGTGCAGTACTTGCACTTGAGAAGTATGAAGGCAGAGAAGAGGTTACAGCCTTGTTACAGCTTTTCAAGAAAGATTTAAAGTGTCATCTAAATTGACAGAGAAGTTTGAAATTAAGAGCTCAACGTGATGGATGACCTGTCTCAGGTCAACCTCTCGGAGCAGTAAATCCTGGCATTTGCTGCCAATGTGTGTTGAAGCTTTTGTAAGCCGTGGTGTTATAAACTGTTATTCTTCCGTGTTGGTTTTATTACACTTGATGAATCAAAAGGTAATATTTGGTACTGCATGCTCAGTAAGATCTGTAAATCATTCTGTCACAAATCTGTACCCATCGACACTAAGCAAAAATGTTTTTTTTTACAAAACTCAACAAGTTCATACTTCTGAGAATACTTGTGTACAAAGAGTGGGCTGCAGTTGTTTATCTGTACTATCCATCTTACAGTAACTTTCACATCATGTTGAAGAGAAATCTTGTAAAAACCTATGAGCACAATCACTTCTACATGTAAATCATTACAGTTCAACTCCTGGCACAATTTTAAGATCTTTCAAAGGCAGTGACTACAGATGGATCACTTGTACATCTAACACCTGCTGAAAGCAAAAAGGACATTATATCTTTACAGTGTGTACAATATGAGTAGACTTAATGAGCTTGTGTCCTTCTGGTTCTTACTAGATGATACTATCCTTTCTTCAGGTCTAGTTCTGAGCTCCTTGGAGGCCAATGTTATTTATAGCCTGATGAATACCGCCAACATATTTGAACATACATGGGCTCATGTTACATGAGGTGATAGGAGGCTTATAGGAGTGGGTACAATGGGATTAAAAGAGGGGTAAAGAGCATGTGAGTGAAGGGATTAAGGTGATCCCAAACCTGCTTCCTTACTCATCGTGACTTCACAGGTCTTGGCATGAACTTGATCTTGAGGAGCAAGGTGACAAGACCTGTGCCTGAGGGTGTCACAGATGATAGCAATGTTCACATGGTACTGCCCTAGTTTCAAATTTGAAGTTTGCATAATCTCAAAGGTTAAACAAGGACTTACAAACAGTGTTGCAGGTTCTTCTTCTTCCTCCTCCTCCGAGGAATGTGATGCTTTGAAGTTTTAAACTACAAGCTGGCGAAACCTCACCTAACTTTGAAGGAGGACCCCCTGTTGCTTGTAGTTTTCATGTTTACTATACATGTAAATGCTTTAAAACTTTGAGCAAACTTTGAAACCACAAGTGCATCTGCACAGTCCTGAACTACAGGATAATCTTGAAGCACTCGTGTGAACCATGTTCATGTAGCTGATGTACACCTGTAAACCGGTCCTATTCACCGCCCATGAGGGGCTCCTGTCTTACCCCCTAGCAGTTTACGCATGTTGTCATGGTAACCATAGGAAGGGCCGGGAGATTTGGGGATGATTGATCTGTTCCTCTTTGGACAAACAGGATCACAGAAACTCTCAAGAATCTAAAACAATACGTATTTATTACGTAGCAATACCTGCCCAATTTTTATGCAATTGTAAAGAGGAGGATGGAAGGGAGGACTGAACTTGAAAGGAAAAGCACCCTGACAGTACCTGTTAGAATTTCATGTAGAATGAATAAACTAAATTAAATAAAAGGGAATCTTTGAGGACATCCAAATCAATAGATACATGTACATATGAGTTTATACATTAAGAATATAAATTGTATAAATTGTATAAATTGTATCAAGTTATCTTTTTACCGTTTTATCCAAAAAAATTAATAGAGAAAAGCAAAAAAGAAAGAATGAAATCAATTCAACGTACATGTACATGTAGTACCTTGTACTTTCCAAAGTTCTATATTTTCTGCAAATGATTCTATGAACTGGGAATACAACTACTTCCAAATGGGCCAGGTCTCAGCGCCAATTCATCCCATCATGGAAGAAAAAAATGGCAAATGTAGGTAAGCAAAAATCTTACCCTACACTCTACACAGGCCACACACACACTCACGTGCCCGCAAGGCCCTACTTCCCCTCCGCACAAAGCGCTCATACAAATTTTCAATCAGGACTGAACAAATGTACACAAAACAAATAGCCACAAAACATTCCTCGAACCATGACCAATATACTGAAGGGAATCCTGGAGATACCCCTATAAATATTGGCCGACAACAATCCGACCGCTGCATGACTCTTCAGCGTTTATCAGGATCAAAGGGAAGGGTAGAAAGATCGCACTTGACTTGAAATAAGTTGCCGAAAAGAGATTTGTGAAAAGCGCCAAAAGCGGCTTCCACAGGGATGCATTGTTTATTGAGTGATTAGTATTCGTAAGAAAAATGAGGTTTTTTCATATCTCTTTTTCCTTTTTCATCATTTAGGACCCTGGTTCTGATAGGTAATGGCTACAGGCAGGATTTTCATTCATAAAAGGGCAATGAAAAGGCTTCTTTTGATCTCCTTTCATACCCTACTCAGGTGTTCAAATACTGTTCTTCAGCAGAACATATATATATGCTATAGTTGGCTCATGGACAAACAAGCAGGGTTCTTTCAATTATCTTCCTGTTTTCAGACTTGAGGTAATTCTTATATTCATGAAAAAATGAGGGATGACCTGTACATGTATTTCCAGTTGAACAAAAGCCTACGAACATTTAGAACCCTTTTGGGAACCTTGACATGATTGAGCATGTACAATAATCTAGCATTCATTCCTAAAGATTTTCTGACCCGAAATTGAAGAGATGCTTTGAGTAAAAATCGTCAGGAACATCCACATGGCTCAATTCAGTAAACCATCTTTACAAAAGCTCAAAACAGTGAAAATATTCTGTCTGTCTCTCTCTCTTCTTTCTCTCTGGATATGGAGCAGAGCCCTTACTGTTAATGTACTCACAAGAAAGCTCCCCCTCTGTCTTTTTCTTTCTGTCTTTCTTTCTTCCTTTCTCTCTCTCTCACTCTCTCTCTCTCTCTCTCCTCTTTCTCTCTTTCTTGCTTTCTCTTTCTCTCTCTCCCTCTCTCTCTCTTTCATTCTCTCTCTCTAATTAGCATTTTACAGAGTTGCACATGAAATCTCATGGCACAGCCCTTTTACAGGGTATGAAGCACATTTATTCATACCATTCTTTTCTTTCTTTCCCACTCTATTAAAAATGTCTTCTTTCATTATCACTGATTGGCATTTTATAAAGTACATGAGAAATCTCACCTCACAACCTCAACTCCAAGGTGTGGACCATGTGCTGATAATGTATCCCCTGCTGGTAACAGATTGGTCAAATCAGCATGCATTGACTATTACAAATTATCCTTCTGGTGGAAGAAGTCTCCATTAGTCCATTAATGAGAGCTTTTTTATTTGGTAAAGCACGTTGAGGTACACATAAATGTACATGTGTAACTTGCATACTACAAGTGAACAACAACAAACTATGACTGCTCTACACAAGTTTTGAAACATGTTAAGTATTTGCCCTATATTCACATGTAAACTTTCAAACTTTCAATGATCCTTGCTCTAAGTTTATGAAAATGTTCTAAGAATTATCATTAATATATTATGTACAAAAATACTACAAAGTTAGAAGTCANCCCCCCCACCCTCACCCCAACATACTCACGAGAAGCAGAAACATTCACAATGGCTCTAAAAATTCCACAAATTTACATGATACCACAAGCAAATTAACTTACTTACACTGCAGATCATGCACAAAGTGTGAGTATTTCGCATGGAAATAACAAAGACCTCTCACAAAAGAGGAAAGACTGAAAAAAGAGGGATTTAAAACCTTTTCCATCACAATGTACCTGGACTAAGTAAATTATGTTAATCACAACCACTATTGTGGTGATAATTGTTCTGTGGTTATGAGGGGAAGGAATCTTTGTTCCCTCCCACTTCACGTTCTTCCTTGAGTAAAGTTAGAGACCCTGTCTGTTTACCAAAGCCTAATTTACACACTATCTAAATTTGGGGGGTGGAGCAAACAGAGAGAGAGAGAGTGGGGTGGGACTGGGAAGAAAAGGGAGGGCGGGAGAAGGGTACATAGGAAGGATAAACGAGGAAGGAAGAAGGTTATCAGAAGGATAAATGAGGACCAAGGAGGGAGAAGAAGGGAGAAGGAGGGAGAAGGTAGCAATGAGTTGTGGACATACATGTAGACAGAAGCAAGAGAGGAGAGAGATGAATAAGGAAAGGGGTCCAATGTGGGGATAAAAAAAAGAAAGGCAGGAAACATGAATGAGCCTGTTCTGATTTTCAAAAAATACTTGGCTCTGTAAAATTGGAATCATGAAAGAAATAGAGAAAGAGAAAAAATCATCAAAGTAACTCAATAACTTGAATGCAAACATTGCCAGTGTCAATTCAAAATTTCAAATCAAATACTGAGATGAAAATGGGAGACAAAAATATCAAAAGCATTGATACTAGTATCATACAATATGTACTAGATAAATTCACAAGGCAAGATCTCTATTTAAGGGAACACGAGAGAAGAGAGAAATTCTTTTTCACCCGATCTCAACCTTTTGAATCCAATACAAAGTTTGCACTTTGCTTTACCCCCATAGAACCGATGAATGGAGCTACGGTACCTGCTCTTGGAACAGGCCGGAGAAAAATCAATGAAACCTTTCTCACAGTCGAACCCAACAATGAGGAGGCTGGCCCACACTCTTAATCTGTTCAAACATTTTCTCAAATTAGGTTGAGCTAGTTCAACTTGCTTTGTCCAGTATTTTGGGGAGGTTGCAATGTCATGCTTCATCCCAAAAGATCCTTTTCCAATCACGAGTAGATATTTACAGTTTGTAGAACAGGTGAGAAAATAATGAATTGTATATGAAAAAATATCTTGCTAAGGTAAATAACAAGCCCTTGGTAGACATTTAGCTATAACCAATACTTAAAACTGTATGGAGAAATGTGTTTGATATGACATTTAAATCAAATTTAGATCATACGTTAAGGGATCCATACATATAAAAAAAGGCTAATGTAACAAAATTACATAATTTAAACTAATGTTTACATTTCAATGTAAACAAGATGAATGAGCAAAACAAAAAAGCAATCTTATTTTTCAAAGGAAGAACATAATTTCCCAAATTATCCCAACCTTTTTAATCCATTTCAAAGAACACATTTCAAATTGTTCTATCAAAGCAACAGAGGTCTACATGATTTCTAAATATCAATGTTCTTGCAAAAAGTACACACCAAGTACATGTACATGTATTTTTCTCTACATAACCTAGCCCATATCCTTGAAATTAATGGAATGGGTTGAATATCCTCAGGCAGAAGACCAAACTCAATCTGCAAAATAAAGAATGCTCACCTGTTAATCTATAAAAGTGACTCTGTCAGATTAACATCAACTTGAGAAGAAAATGCTAACTTAAATGGAGAATATTTTCAAAATTGTCATGAATAAACTTCGAGTGTTGGCCTCCTCGTGAACCAAAAACAGCAAAAATAAGAAAGAAACGTGAGGGGACAGAGACATTAGTTGTTAGTTTGTATGCATATCCAACCTCCATGAACCAATTTCATTTCATCTGCACAATAAACGAGGATTCCCTTATTTTGAGCCAAAACGACAATTTCCGCTCTAACCATACAAAGTTCAAACCACAACGAATTGTTCGAATGAGAATAGAACTTTAAAAGTATGAAATGGACCATGAACACCGTGAAGCACGTTTTTTCAGAAGACTCTGTTTTGCCCCAGGCCTGGCTCTCTCTGAGCTCTAGCTCCCTGGCTGGCTTTCCAAAACTTCTATGACCTCAAAAGGCTCAAATATTCTAATGGAGTTCAGTTTTATACTCAGCACACGTGCATCAGGTGCATGACAAAACAAGGATGGATCGAACACTCACAATCGCATACATCTAAACTGATTTTAAGACGAGATAATCACTAACATTAATCATACTTTAAAGTGCACATGAATAAAATGACATTGATAAAAAGGATTATTTCTTCGTAGGTTGGTTCCAAAGTGATATTAGATGAAAGAGTGAGATGGAATTTAGGGCTTACCGCGAGGGTTGAATACGTTCGCATCGTCGCCTTGCTGAGCCTCTACCGGGCGCGAAACCAGGCTCGCCAGGGCAACAGCGGCACAGAAGAGCGGAATTACCTCCAACTTCAATTCCATCTTCCCGAATCGAGGCTGCATCTCCAACTCGCAGCCCCTTCTTTGCTTCACCACGATGTCAAATTTCCCTGGTAAGATCAATGCAAGCACATATACACTGGAAGCCTAAGCACACAAGATAAATAATTCCGTGTTTGGTTAAAACTCCAAAAGTTATCCTGAGATTTGGTTATCCTATTGGAATTCCCAGGTAAGGTTATCCATAACCGCAGAAGAAAAACTTTGCACCGTTCACCTGCACACGTCAAACGTACGAACGACAGCACGGGCATGCAGCCAAGTTGCACAATAACCAAATTCAGCAATCGAACTTCGTACACACAGTTTTATTTCTGGTAGGTTGATGATCTCGAGCGGACTTGGGACAGGTTTTTTGAAGTGTCCGCGAAGTTTGTTTGATCAATGTGGTGATAGCGTGGACGACTCCATCTCAATGGTAGGGGTGCAAAGATACCATAAATGGGTGCGTGACTTCAAGGAGCTTTAAATTCACTCGAATCATAATTATTTTGTATACTATTTGCCCTCTTTTATATTTTCTTCCTCTTCATTAACCATTTAAACTCTTTTATCCCTCTACTTCCAGAAAAATTGTAACGATTTTAGGAATTTGAATTGCATTGGAGATATTTTTTTTTATCTTGATACAAACTGTATTTCAAGATTGAAAAGTGTCCAATATAATACCTGCCAATATCTTAAAAGATTTGAGAGGGCAATACAAGAATTACAGTGGTTACCAGCATGAGCCTAATCATTTTGACAGTATTGATATTTATAATGGGCCACAGGAATGATGACTGCCATGAGTATACTAGCCCTCCCCCTTTCCTTCTCCTCCTTATTGTGTTAAACGGAGAGAGTTTTTTTCTTCTTCTTCTTTTTCTTCTTCGGCTTCTCTATCCCTTATGTTTTGTGTTTGGTAAACCTGAGAGGGCAAACAATTGCTGCATAATATGTCCCTACCCCTCCAGAATTTGCCGACACACACCAAACGGTTTGAAAGCCCCTCCCGCCCCACCCCCCCCNAAATTGGGGGAAAAAAAAAAAAAATCGGAAACTCTGTAGAGTGTCTTGAGCAGTTAAGGTAAAAACCACCCTCCCTATCCAGAAGAATCCACTGTTTATCAATTTGTGGATACGCCCTTGTTATGAGTGATCTCCTGATTTTAAAAAAAAAAATTGTGCATGAAGCGGGTCGGAACCTATGAGAATGTCCCTCTTCCCTCGCCTCCCATCCTAGTTTGTTTCTTGCATACACCCCTTTAAGATAATGGAATTGTCCCATTGAACACCATTTCCGCTCAGGAGAGTTATCATAAATTTATGATGCACCTGCGACAAAAAGTCACTGACTTTAGTTCGCGTGGGAACCCAACTTTGTAGTTCATTCATTGAGACAAAAAACCGATATTATTGTATTGGTGTAACATGAATAAATCCTTCATTTCGCTCCTAATTCATTACCCCCGTTGTGGTATATGGAGGGCACTTTTATGAATGAAATGTCTGAACACTGTTTCTATCACTTCTATACCTGATTTGATGGAAATGATTGATCAATTATAACTTTGGCGTCCATTGTGAATTGGGACTGGTAGCATATGTGCCGCATATGACCGTGTCACGACTTTTACTAGCTAAGAGTAGATTGTTATCTGTCAATTCCAAGCTGTTTCTTCTGACCATCTATCCAACTTGACCACAAAATATTGTATGACAAATTGTTAATGACGACTAGAGACACCAGAAATTGCACCGAAAATGATTTAAATCTTAATTTGCAGCCCTGTTGTGATCAAATTTCTGGCTTGGTTTTTAAAAGAGTTCAATGTACTTGTTTTACAAATATGAATAAATAACAGTGTAAATTGGAAAGGATAACATTTAAAAACTTAAAACGCGAAAATATGAACACGAATAAAGTGGTATCGTACAAGGCAAGAAAAACGTATAGTAACTAACACCAAAGCACACTGCAATCGTGAATAAATATTATGACATTTTACTTTGATTTGGTCTTAAACACATGATGTTGGTCATGATGATGATGACGATCACGATCATGACGACGATGGCTCAGAGCATTTATTTGGCGCCATTTGTGTTCAGAAAAATGGATAAAACATTCAAAGGCGATTGCTCCTCAATGAAGCCGGTAGTTCATTCATCATTAATAATCAGTTAAGATTTAAAGCGTTCTCACAGAGATTGAGGGGCAGGTTGTGAGTAACACAGGCCATTTAATTAGGCCTATACTCTCGTTATTAACTAAGAGAGCATATGGGTCGGTGTTTATATCCAACACAGCGAGAGCACTTAACTGCATGTAAAGCTTTGACATTAACACTTGTAGGAATATTGATTTTTGTGGAATCTGGTATATGGCTTTGTGAGCGATTCTCTTTCTCATATTATGTTACAATGCTTCAATAAACGATACGTGAGAAAAGAATAGGTCTACAGATCGGTACATGGTACATTGTAAAATGTATTGATGTTAAAAGGTATCATTCTTTGTCTTTCCTTCTTCTCCATTTTTTCTTCCTCTTCTTCTTTTCTTCTTCTTCTTCTTCTTTTTCTTCTTCTCTTCCGTCTTCTTCTTCTTCCTCTTCTTCTTCGTCTTTATCTTCTTCTTCTTCTTCTTCTTCTTCTTCTTCTTCTTCTTCTCCTTCTTCTTCTCCTTCTTCTTCCTCTTTTAATTTATCACCTTCTTCAATGTCCATTTCTCCTCCTTCTCACTCTCCTTTCCTATACGCACATACAAGTGGCGGTGTCTTTTCGTTCTATTGTTACAGAACAGGAAATCGACTTTAGACCCCAACAGATGGGCAGAGTTAAAACATCGATTTAATTGCTTGTAACTTCTTTCAGCTTTTCATGTTCTTTCTTACATTCTTCGCACCTGATTGCTCCAGTGGCTCTACTTAAATTGAGCGAGCTCACCTATAAATGCCTTCTTCAGTGAGCTATAGATTTTTGAAAGGCTAATGTTAGTCAGGGCAACATAATGCCGGGCGACGAGTTTAGAAAGTTATCACACCCGAATCATTGGAATATACAGGATCATTGCAAGTATTTTCTATATTTTAAAAAAAAAATGCTTTTTGAAAGGATTTTTTTTATGGTTGAGCCAACGAGTGACTAGAAAAGTTTGACCAGTAACTCATTGAAATAATCTAAATCCAAGATGTCGGAAGGAACACACTGAAAATCCCGCTGGTTCCAACATTTTCTTGTCCCTGTCTTGTTCTCACACGCGATCTTTATTTACTGGGTTGCAAGCCCTAAATTTCTTTACAAAAAATGAAATTATTCCTAGGAAGCCTAATATTCAAAGATATTGTCCTAACGATTGACTCATGAATATCAATGAGTCAGAATAAGTCAGGAGAGCTGAGGTATTTGTTTCCAGTTCATCTTTACAGTTTCATAGACCAGTGATGGACTGGTAATAGAGTCGCTTCCCGAAAAGCAATAGATGGCAGGTTCATGGGGGTGGGGTTGGTGACGCTCGTTGTGGAGATGGTGATGTTGGTGGTTATTTTGGCTGTGGTGATGATGATGGCGCTGATGATGATTATGATGAAGATGGAGATGGAGATGATGATGGTGATGGTGCATGACGGTGGTATAGGTAGTGGTGATGGTGATGATGCCGCTGATGATGATTATAATGATGACGAAGATGACACATGTCTGTGGTGTTGGTACTGGTAGTGGTGACAGTGATGTTGGTCGCGGTCGTTGTCGCGGTCGTTGCGCTGCTGCTGCTTTACCTGCTCTTAACGATGATAGTGGTGACGGCCATGTTGGTGCATCCAACCTCCTCCTCCAAACACATTGCCCTTTTTCCAATGAATAAAATGTAAATGTCATCATCATCGCAATCATTTCGTAATTTGTTCCTCCATTTGATATCCGAAACATAAATAAATCATTTATTTTGTTTCGACCATGGCGTTTTTTACACAAACGACATGTGTGTGAAGACGTAAAATAAACTAACATGTACCATTACACATTAAACAAGATGGTCATGCATGTCATGAGATCGAATCATTCTTTTCAAATCAGTTGTCAAATCGATAACACCTCCTGTCGATCAATTTTTTATTTATGTCGTCCTTGTGACGGCGAGGATATTTTCACGGATCATCTCCTTTTGAGATAATTGTGAATTAATTTAGATGAAAGACAGGTGAACGATTTAAAGATCTATTATGGAACACACGACGTCAAGTCTCATCGGGTGGAACGAAAACAATAAATGCATATTCATTTTTAACGGTTAAAAGGACTTTCGACTAGTTTAGAGTTATTTTTACAAACAAAAATTTAATGGGAGAGTCCCGTGGCCAAGTAAATACTTAAGAGTCTTATGTTCGTCTGAATCAATCCACAGTTTTTGTTTGGTTGGTTGCTTCTCGGTGAGATTTTTGTATTTTTAATTAAAACATGGGGATAACAGGTATGACTTTAAGCAATCAACATTTCTTTGAAAAGGACCTTGAAATAACAATGGATTCATTTTTCTCATCAGGACTTGATGCTGGGGCTGTGAGAGGGTTTCCCCGTCACCCAATATATTTTTTTAATTACTTGTGTATCCCATGAAGCACAGAGTTTGCCCCCTCCCTCGCCCTGAAAATGGATCAATGCTTATTATTATATATCTAAGTCTCTCTTGGTAAAGTACCCCATTAGTACTGTATTAGCAAGAAGAGGGTGAAAGGGTGGAAGCCACAGTTTTTTTTTATTTCAAATTATTCTTTCTAATGTGTGTTTGTTTGTCAGTTTAAGAATTTGTTTGTTGTAAACACACACGATATAATACACGTTTTTTCAGACCTAGTTTAGGTTTTGAACGTGGAAACGCACATCAGTTCTCATCCCGTGAAATACATTAATTTGCTTCCAGTTCATAGTGCATAGTTCTTTGCAAAAGACAAAAAGTACATTCGTAGGTATTTCTGAAAATCGGGAAAAGAACCTGCATTCGATTTTATAAACAGGTCACTAGGGAAATACCAGACCGTTATTCTCTTCGTCGTCTTTTTTTGCCCGTTAGAGTCATTACGGCCTTTATAGGAACCCTTTGAAGGTAAAGAGAGCGCATTAAGAGATAATCTGTTGTAATCCCTTTCGAATTTAACAATCTAATCACCTTCTTCTCAGAGGGATTACATGTATTGGTTGGAGCCATTGGAGAGGATAATCGCTTAAAGCTTAACACTAGACTACTTTTGTGATTTAATGTATTTTAGTTCTCATGTTACGTAGCCTTGTGTGGTTAAATTGTATGGGCCTTTCATCCGTGTTTACAAATGGTATATAACAAGATTCTATGTATACAGCTACAGCTCACAATATTTTTATCCTTTGGGACATAATATCCTGAATTATGTATTATGATCCAACATTTGTTATCAACTTTACATCAAACTCAACGCAATTGTTTTCTTCGGTTATCAAGAAAGGGACTGCCCCCACCCCCTCCCAACAGCCCCACGTTTGTGAATATTTTATGTAGCAGCAGTCTCAGCTTTCCAAATGAGCAAAATTTCATGACGAACATGAAAAATGGTTTAGCGCCATCTACGCTCAAAGTACTACAACTACTAAAAGTTTTGTTTATTCTGCGATATATCGATCAGCTGATGACGAGGTTGACGTGACGCGACGGGGAAGTCTCTAGCCTCCAAAATTCATCTTTCATTATTCTTAACTTTTGTACACCCCACTCACAGTGTGAGTTAGTAGATTTACTAGAGGAACCGTAAGTATGCCAACAAGGCATAAATGTAGAATTTAAGAATAAAATGGCTCTAGGCCTAGATCTAGGCCTAGATCTATTCGAAATGTGAATGAAAGATTGAAAAATGGCGAGTCGCATTCGAACAATTCATTGTCTGTGTGACCCCTGCGCTTGTGTCTGTCGATGTTCAGTGTCACAGTAGATCTACATTGTCATGAATTGTGTCAGTATAAACACAACAGTGTGAACGATTCTTTTAGTTTTAGGTCTAGGTCTAGACCTCTAGGGCTAGATCTACTTGGAAGTTGGATATTACTTCTTAAAGGTACTAGGCCCTAGATCTATGTCCCATTTGCAGGCCAAAAAAAGAAAAAGTTAAATTCCAACTGCATTTGATCTAGGTCTAGATCTAGATCTAGATCTAACTTAGATATCTAGATCTAGATCTAGACTCTAGACTAGATCAAGAATTGTTCTAGATCTAATACTAATTTAGAACTTCCCTAAAAAAAGATGGGATTTGAAAATGTGGGAAAATAACGACTAGGCCTAGGGTCTATTAGTTGTCAAATCGACTTTAGGGCGATCTAGATCTAGAGCCCAAAAGTAATAGATCTAGATCTAGATCTAGATCTAGTCTCGATTTTCAGACAATTGTACCGAATGGTCATACGTTTTATGCTGCGCAAAGATTCAATCAGTTTAATCTTGGCCATCACAAGAAGTGTGTTATTGATTTAGACAAAAGCTCATGTACCCTTTACAACTCTTTTCATGTATGTTAAAAATGCCAGTCAGTCATTCAATAGTGTCTGACAGTGAAGTCTAGCAAGTAAACGGGTTTCCTTGCATAATTTGAATGGGCCTAGACCCTATGTGAAAAGTTGATGATATCTCTAGTCTTGGTAGGCTAGGTCTAGGTTTGGAGTATAGGGTCTTTTTAAAGATTGGCATTCATTTCTAGAATTGTTAGTTAGGTCTCATATCTCAGTCAGGAAGCACAAAGAAAATATTGATTGTAGTTTTCTTTAAAATCATGCCAAACAACAGGATCAAATCATAGAGAAGTAGACTCTAGACTGGAACTAAAAAAATCAACGTAGGCCTACATTGGTGGAGAATGAATGATGACAGCCAATTTTGGACACAAATAGACCATTTGACTGAAGATTTGAAGAATGAAGAAAGAGCCAGGAAACTGAGAGAACAGTTCTGCCAAACAACGGACCAAGACGCTGTCAAATATGTGAGAACACAAGACATTAAGAGGTAAAATGATTTATAAGAAATTTTGTCCAACATACATGTAAATGGGCAGGTCCTTTTACTTGGATTTTTGTTGGCAGTGCATGCACTTTCATTAGCATTTTACCAAACATTTTTTTCATAGCAAAAAAAGAAACCACAAATAGAGTCTACTGTATGCTTTGCTTAAGTTCTGTAAACTCTTCTTATTTGTATGTGATTTCTGTTTAAATGTGAACTTGAGTAGTTCTCTCTGAGGTAGAAGAAAAAGAAAGGGGGTTGCTGATGTTTGATTTAAAAGTTAAATCTCTAATAGTCGCATGTACAAGTTGTTTTAGGTTTCAGAAAATTGTTTTGTCTGGATTCTTGACTACAACATTCATTGCAGTTACACTCAGATTAATTGCTGCGAAAGTCGAAATTAATATTAACTTTTATTCTTAATATATTGCTCTCTCACAGACAAGAGGTGTTGCAAAGAATTGAAGCTGTTGTTGAGAATGTGGTGACTTGTATTGCAAGGGGAGAGGCACCCTATCTTAGCTATGGCAGAAGAAACAGCTGGGATAGTGTGAGGTAGGTATACGTTATCAAACAGTGGGCGTAGATATAGGGGGCAAGGGGCACGTGAACCCCCCTTCCCCCTGCCCCCATTTGAAGAAGGGAAAATGAAGAAAAAAAAAATTAAAAGAGAAAAAGGGGAGGGGGAGGCAAGACAAGATGATAGACTCTTTCCCCACTCTTACGCCACTCGACAGCCTTTTTTTAATTAGTATTACATATACCTGGGACCATTTGCTTGACCTAAGCTATGCAACTGTTATCAAGTCTACATTATTATACCAGTTTTAATGTTGAAAGTACTGTTGTTGTTTTTTTAAATGCATTTACAGTGTCTTAGAAAAATTTAACATTTGTTATTGGCTATTTCAAACTGGGTGTATCATATTGTCAATACTGGAATATTCAATGTATTGAAAATAGAGTGTTGAATTTTGATTTCAGTTATAAAACACCCAAGCTTTGTTATTGAAATGTAATTCATCAGGATAATTCAATAACAATTACAATATCTAATGACGTCTTCAGTTTTTTGAACGTACAATTTGTAAGTCAGATTCTTGATCTACTACATGTATGTCAACATCTTATGCAGATAGCTGTGTATACACATTCATATACATGTAGATGGATCCAGATGAGAAAAGAAAATGGCTATGCCCCCGTTTCAAGTACTAAATTAGTTGCTGTTTGTGCTATGCTTCACAGATTTTGGTGCTGTTTACAGCTTCCAAACTTTCTCCTCCTATCCTGTCCTTTTTGACAATCATTGACCTACCTCAGTATATATAGAACATAGTAAATGTTTCAATTTCTACTTATCTTCCCTTTTTTTGTTGCCTCTTTCCCCCCTCCATAAACCTCTCTTTTCTCTCTCTTCAACTCTCTCCTCCCTTCAACTTTACTCTCTCCCTCTTTCTCCCTTTCACCTTTCTTTTTCTCTCCCTCTTTAACTCTTTCAATCCTTGCCCCCTCATTTTCCTGCTTTTTCTTGTACTGTCTATCTCTCTGCCTGCCTCTTTCTGTCTTTCTCTCCTCATTCTCCCCTCATTCTCCCATCTCCTACAGTTTCAGAGAAGATGTAGGACTGGAGATGAAGAATGATGGAAAGATTACAGAAGTGAGATTTGATGTACCGACTTCAACAAATAGATTTAGTAAGTTTAAACATTTGATTTTTTTCCCCTTACTTCAATACCGTCAGGCTAAATGTATAATGTATTGCCTCACTCTAAACCCTGCGCATGGTTTTATTTTGATGACAAATGCAGCGATACAAAAATAAAGGAATTTGTCGCTTGTAAACAAAATAAGACACCATTGTATATTCAGATGCACACAACGGGGTATGTTCGGCATTTCAAGAGGGATCAAATGCCGTCCTTAATATCATTCCGAGGGGGTTTTCAATTTGAAAGTCTGGTTTCTTAGATTGTTAATTAACCCCTATCCTGTGTATTTACGAGCAAAAAATTTTAGTTGTCAGAATCGGGTCATATTCCCTTTATAATGGTTTGACATGCCATTACAGTTATATCCACTAAACTCATTATAATTTGAGAAATAATAGCTTTGCAATTATGTTCATTCTCTATGGGATGTCGTCTGCTTGGGCAGTGTTGGTCCATATAGTGACGTCATTAAAAACATTGTAATTTTTCCGGCGAATTTCTTGTATATCCCAGCTTATGGAGGTGGTTGTATTTGTATTTTTATAAATCACCCGATATGTAGTTGACCTATAACTTGTACGACGGCCATCTGTTAGCCTACCAGTTTCTAGTGATACATTAATTGACGTATTTGTGATTGTCTTTGAATTTCACCTTTAATGATGGTCAAATAGATTACGATGCTGAAAAATCATAAAAACCTATATAAAAAAAAAAAACATGTAGATAAATTTAGGCTTCCAAGAAAACTGAAAGGAACTAGCTTGGAAAATTTTCAATCATTGAGCTATTGTATCTTCTCTCACTGATTAATGGATAAGAACTCATAAAAATAAAAACAAGGAAAATGCTGTAGTAATAGACTATATATAATCAAAATTCTGTTTGTTTAATCATTTACTATCCACCTTCTAGCCCTTATGTTGGAGGTTCTAGCCTTGTGCTACAGGCTTGTGCAGACTGATACATATTCAACAAAAAGGTGAGCTTGCATATAATCAAGTAATCAAGCCAGATCCTATTCTACACAGATGGCATATCAGTGTCAACAAGTTTCAAGGTTTCAGTGATCAATTCATACTTTTATTCAAAATCTTGTATACCTGTGCATTGGAACATTTCCAAAAACATCACTTATTTGATGTGAATAGAAATAAAATATGTTGAAGAAGTTTGAAGTTTGCGGGGATGGAAGAAACAAGGACAGAAAATGAGATGATGAATAATATACATGTACAGGTACATGCTAAATGTGGCATATGAACAAAATGTCAACCAAGGAACATTGAGCAAGCAACGGTTCTTTAATTACATGTGTACCTCAGAAAAAAGACACAGGCAAAAATATTCAGAGAAAATAGACCAGATACTGTATTTCATCAATGTCCTTTCATAACAACTTGCAAAATTAGGAAGTAGTCCATATACACCCATACCACATGTTGTTTTTCCTATGTACAGAGACCTGTATTACAGTGATGTTCAGTCATTTGGCAGCCAGTCAATTGTGGACGACATCATTGACAACCTCTGCTGTTTATTACAAGTCCCAAGACGATGCCTTCACGTTGTAAGTTCACCTTTCACCTTTCATTCTTTACTTCAAAGCCTATCTGCACTAGTTTGGCCAGGAGGGATTAGACCCCCTGCCCGGTCACTTGCAGGTAGTTACAGTATCTCATCAAATCAGCTCTCAATTAAGATAAGAAAAAGGGGGATCATTGGGGACCAACAGGTACCGCTAAGGCATTGTTGGCTATATAGAGGACGCAAATAGCTACAAGTAGTGCAGTCCCGCTTAAAGGGACTGGGTAACATTGTTCAAATGAGAGATAGTGGTTCTAAGGTAGTGACTTCAGTGCTAGATGTACAATTAAAGATAATCTGAAACTGATCTGATCGATTCCTTAATTCTCCCAACTAGGTCTAGATGTAGATCTATAGAACAATTTAGTTACATTTTAGGTGAATGGAAATCTCACGAAGCAATAAAATGGCTCTACATTCCATTCCAGACATTTAAGTGTTGACAGATTTTTTATAGCCTGTTTTATGTCTTTTTTCATGGAAAAACGGTTGGGAAAATTCAAAAATGGTTGGGAGAATTTACTGTTAATCACTGTTAGAGGGTGCCTCCCATCGACGCCTTCAAAGAAAACCATAGATATCTTCGTGGTTTGAGAATTTTTTCAGGATTTTTTGCCTGTCAGAGGGTTAGTACAGTAGAAGGAATATAGTAAGTAACATTTTATACAAAAATTAAGCAATTTTTGTCATCAACCTTCAACAATGTTACCCAGTCCCTTTAAACATACAACAATTGCTCTATGGTTGATTTCCTTCACCAACTGAATTCCTAATTTTTGCCAGGACTATTCATCAAAAGATACCCAACCCTTACCTTAGTCCTAATTTCGATCTTGGTCCTGTTTCCTAAAAATTGTTATCAACAAAGAAGTTACAATAACTGTAATAAGCTACTGAATTCCTTGCATAATTTGCAATTGATACAGTCGGCTGAGAGCAAAATTCGTCCCTATTTTCACGAAGTGACGGTAGTGAGGAAAATCATAACGCAAAGTGAATGCATTTTTTTTTTCACTACCGTCACTTCGTGAAAACAGCGACGAATTGTTACAGAGTTTTGGCAAAAGTTATTGATAAGAAGTTTTATGAAAGAAAATTGGGATCCACTGTAAATATCGGGTCACCATGAAAAAGAAAAACTTTGATTGTCAATAAAGGAAATAACACAGCTGCAAATTATCTTTTAGCAATCCAATAGTGATTAGTGCCTTTAACATTCTTGATTAGCCAACTCGCTGAAAGCATGCCTAAGAAATCCTAGATCCGCGCTTGCTGCCACCCACCTTCATTTCATTGAACTCTCAGAAGATACATGTGCATAAATATGGGTCAAAAACAGGCCTGGGCAAAATTGAAATCTATATATTTGCCACATTCTACCCTTATAGCAGGTAGAAAGACTTTGAATTTGAGGTCTCGTACAGAGCTTCATCAATGGCTTACATACTACAGGGAATTTCCATTTTCCATTTTCCCTCCCAACTTGTATCTTTCCCTCTGCACCAAACATGAACAGATTCAAGAAAGATGTCTATGTGCATTCAATTTCTAAATTGTTGCCTTTAAGTTGTATTATTTTGTATATTTACTTCACATTTTCTTTTTTTAACACCCTGTAATGAAATGTATTTTTGGTATTGCTAACAGGCTACTTCTCATCAGTTTTGATGGTATCAACAGGTCCTGCAGCCTATCGTACTAAAAATAAGTTTAAAGTTTAATGCACTTTTTATCTTTTCTGACTAGCTGGCCACATCCAAAGGATTAGTCTATGGAGATCTGTGCTTTACTGACGCTTCTGGATCCTACATAGATTGCAGTAACAATAGGACAGTGAGTATGCCATAGAACAACATGTTGCTTATTTCATGACTTTTTTTTTTTCGCTTTAGGTTCATCTGATTGGGGTAGCCAACCTTATGACTTGAGGGTTGCCATGGTATAAATTTGCTGTTGTTTATTTACTAAACTGTTTGTATTGAGAATTTAGGCCATAATCAGTATTTAGGCACATTATTGTTGTTGTCTACAAGGGTCGGCATTCTTTGAAATCTCTCTCTCTCTCTCTCTTTCTTTGTGTACTATTTGTTCATACTTTAAAGAAAATTAATATAATCTGAGTCAATATGTCATTTGACATACAAACTGGCTGTGTTCAGTAAAAAAGCATGGCCCCTTGATAAATTTGAACATTAAATAACAATACATTTGTGTTGCAAATGAATGCAATTAGATTTTCTGTGAAATTCTATTTCATCGTATCTCTTCTTTATTACAGGGAACACAAGTGACAAATCATGTTGGTGGAATTTCAAGTATCCTTTAAGTTATCGCAGTTATTGTTATACATGTATTTACTTGCAGTTTTGTATTTTCATTATGTTACTGATTTATTAAGTATGCTTTGTAATACTATTGTACATGTGAAGATTTT
Organism: Hemicentrotus pulcherrimus; assembly: GCA_003118195.1. NCBI lineage: Eukaryota > Metazoa > Echinodermata > Echinoidea > Camarodonta > Strongylocentrotidae > Hemicentrotus > Hemicentrotus pulcherrimus. Next base: position 9,556 of record BEXV01000190.1, on the reverse strand, counting down.
CATTCCAAAAGGAGCTAAATCCACTTTGGGTACTTCTGAGTAAATCGCCTTTTTTATTTCTCCACTTTTCCTTTAGCCATGGACCTTAATGTTGTTTTATATTGTAAAGGTGTCACCCTGGACCAATAATATATGATAAGATAAAATCTACCAGCTTTTCCTGATTTTTACTAAATTTTTAGATTTTTAGATTTTGTGGATTTAGCTCCTTTTGGAATGAAACCGATTTGGATTTAGCTCCTTTTGGAATGAAACATGATATTGTACCTAAATTTTTTCATACTTCCTGGTGAAATTTTTGAATGTGATATAGTGCATTTTGTTCCCGTGTAGGAAATCATTAGTTTAAGACAAATAACTCCATTTTGATAAAATATGGATTTAGCTCCTCTTGGAATCAAGCTCTTCATGTATACATCACTGTACTTTTGTAATTGACCCTTTCAGCTTTGTGCTGCTGTTCGATCGTTATATACCAATAAATGAATGATGTATGTAGCAATAGTTCTGATGTTTAAAAAAATTGACTTGTGGAAACTAAATGTGTTTACATCTAATGAAGATCTCCATGTAGTTTGAGAAAGTGTTTCATCCTTGATCTTATTTTCTGGACAACCTTGGTACAGTGGTTGTAATTTAAATGATGTTGTGAAGATTGCATTGACTATTTTGATAAAGCTAAATAAAAGCTGTATGTTAATATCTTATGAAGATAGCCATCAATCTACAGCATTAGAAGAAAAAAGATGTACAAACCATATCCTGTTCAGATAGACTTGTTGATAAATGCATGTTTTGAGTGGGCACTTTAATTTATAAACGATGAACTAAAACTACTGTGTATAGGTTGTTTGTCGGTAGACGTGAGTTTATGTGGTGGTCAGCTCTTTGCCCTACCTTCACAATGACCTAGAATCAATACCCAGTTACATCTTTATTGCGATGATGTTATACATCAGTTTCAAGAAATATTATAGATATATATTTACTTAACCACACACTCACTTTTAAGAGACAAAATTGATATCTAATGAACATTGTAATGTAAGGGTCATTATTTATTCTTTTAAATTAAATTTCTCAGGAAACATTTTCACAGGTCATTGTTGTTTGGTCAGCAACCAGGTGGTCTGCTACCCTATCAGTCTATATCCATTAGGTCTTCACCCAGTACGTCTACTATCAACACGGTCTAATAATCATTTCATGTAATGACCATTTGGTCTAATAGCCATTTGGTCTAATCTCCAATAAGTCTACTGGGTGGGCTGTATGTAGACCATATGGTAAGAGACTAATTGGTAAGTAGATGAACAGGTTGTTGACCAAATGGCATTTCTCTTTTTTTCAGATGTTCCATATGAAGAGGTCATTGAAAATCCAGTCTATTTATTGAAATAAAATAGAGTAACAGATGAAAAAAATTTCAAACTTCTTTCATATCTAATGAAGATAACCAAACATAATAATCTAGTTGAAATAGTTGAGTTTGTTCATCGATTATCTAACAAAACATCCATTAATTACAGACAATGAAGTAGTGATTGAAATGAATTGAAGACTTGATTCATAATGAAATAATCAAAAAATGGTTTAACATCTTATGAAGATAGCTGGTCAAAATGAATGCATTTCTTTAATGTCAACTATCTTTCCTGAAATAATACCGATAATTAAATTTAGAGTCTGAATTGAAAGAGTTTGTAGATAATGCATTTGCAAACATTTATGAAGTTCAATCAAAGCAGAATGGAGTTCATTTCAAAAATATCTTTTTGATAATCTTATGAAGATTACTAGCAGGTGGAGCTAAAATTTGAATGCATACCTCGATTATATAAAATAATTTTTTCAAATGAAATGAAATCATTATTCCAAATTTGACGGTCCTAAGGTTTATCGGTTAAATGGGCTGTAGCCTTTAATGTTATCCAGTATTTTCCTTTACCAAAATTCTAATCCAGACATACACAGCCATGCCAGGTTTGTGTTGATCATAGAGAAAGACGCTACCTTTCAGAAGATCATAGATGATGGACTGATGGACAGAATGCAGAACTGCATCATTATCACGGTGAGTTGACCCAGTCTTAAAGCCCCTCTAAAGTGGCAGGAGCCCCAAACTTTGCCCAAATTAGATGGAAAATTTCACTTAAATTTGATCATAGTGTGAAAGTGGATGAAATTTAAAACACACCTCTGCAAAGATGTCCCCCCCCCCCAAAAAAAAAGAAGCTTTTGAAAACAAATATTGATTAAATAATTTGGGTTTTCTGTTGTATACATAACACCTACATTTTTCATTCATTCATCAATTTTTTTACTTCAATCACATTTCTTTTGAACATTCTTGCAGAAATGTGTCTTAAATGACATCCTCTTTCACATTATGATGATACAAATTTAAGTAAAATTTCGCCATCAACTTTTTAGGGGCTTTAAACTGTACCATGTCTCAAGAACAAGGTATCGGTGACAGCACCAGCCTAGAAAGAATAGCCTTCACTGAAATGTTTCCCAGACTGTAGTCAATTTTGTATCTGCATTTCCTATAAAGAAACAGGAAAGACAGATTTTTTTTTCTTTTAATGTATTCAATCATAAAATCTTCATAACGGGTCTACTGAAGCAGCTTAAGATGTACATTTGTGGGTGACATGATCTGTGATTTTTGAAATTGAAAATTTTGAAAACTCTTTCAGTAGCGAACTTGATCATGCTAGCAAGATGCTTTGAAGAAAATCAAACTAATTAGATTAACAGATCAGTGTCAATTTGAAAAATTATAAGAAAGTGATGAATTTTGAAAGTTGTAAAGATCTTCAAACACACGCATTTGTTTATTTGTTGATGTCTCTACTAATATTTTAGGGTAAAAGATTATAATGTTAACACCAGAATGATGGTTCATAGGCTATAAAACAGTTGAGATTTGTGAAAAATTGCAAACATAATAATAATATACCGTAATTATATAATGCATATCATAGTATGTCTCTATGCACTGTAAGAAAAGTGAGAAGGAAAGGTGGATAGAAGAGTTAGATATGCTCAACATACTTCCTCTTGTTAGCATTAGAAAGTATACTTGAGAAAAAAATGTTTTTAGACGCACCTTAAAGGGATCCGGTAACTTTGTCTCAGATTCTGCAACAAAATTTTGGATTTAGCTCATGATGTAATGATAATTATAAACCTTTAGGTCAGTCAGAAACCCCATGACTTTTACAAGCCGATCGCCTGTCTGATTGTCAAGATATTTATGATTGGAATTACACATTTTGAAAACCGGTCGCCTGACGGTTTTCATAACACTACAGTCTATTGGGGAAAACGAGTATGGTAAAACCGGTCACTCAAAGATTTTTACTTTTTTGAGGCACTTCTTGATCATTTTGAAGCGCGATTTTTTTAGGGCTTCAATATTACACCATATCACAGACACTGGTAACATTTAGGACCTTGTATCTCAGATTTAGCATTGTTAAACGGTCCCTTTTAAGTTGTCAATGGTATCACAGTCTTAGATTTTCTGACAGTTTATTCTTAGGTTTGGCCGATGCAACCTGAAAAGAGCAAGAACCGTAGAATTTAGTATTTATTTGTGGAATTGTGAGGGGAGACTTTGGGGAAGATCTGAGGGTTCTTTTTGGAACATATTGGGTAAGTAAGAGTTATACATTCTTAAAGCTGTGAATATTTTCAAACATGGCACTCTTTGACATCTTTTTTTCTATTTGTTTCTTCTTAGGGTAAAGGTTTCCCAGACATTAACACCAGGATGATGGTTCGTAAGCTCTGGGACACCCTGCACATTCCTGTGTTTGCTTTAGTAGATGCTGATCCACACGGTGAGTTGAATGGAGTATTAATGCAATAAATGCTTTTACTTTTAATACAATTTTACATTTTATCGAATTGACTGACATTCTGACTGATATTGTATTAAAATTCAAGTCCCTCAGTGTGAGGTTTAAGCCGTTGGTCCCCTGGTTGCCTACTTAAAAGCATGCATGTACATGCTGTCTTAGCAGTCAGGTAAAAAATCCTTAAGCATATACATTTACATTAACACAATGCAAATTCAATATTAGAATGAACCAACATACAGTCTATAGAGGTATAAACCAAATACACTAATAATTTCAAATACTCTTCACTCAATGGAAACTATATACAGCCATTATTTGAATCGTTCCTTTATCTCTTTTCTTGCAGGCTTAGCTATCCTCTTTGTGTACAAGTTTGGATCAAGGGTAAGTGATCTATACATTACATGTTATGAATTAGTTTGCATGAACTAAGATAACTTATAAATTAGGTATTTCCTTTCTAGTATTGTTTTTCTTCTTCTTCCTTTGTCCTTTTTGTGAATTTCTAATGGAGTCATAGTGATTCGCCGATCATTATTATCATTATCATATTATTATTATTCTCATTTTGGTAAGAAGTCTTTTTCTTGACACTGCCCTCTATACTGAATGTGAACTCAGCTTAATTTTCAGAGTCACTTAGTCAATGGGTTGTTATTCAATTTACCAGGTGGGCAATGAAAGTAAATGAAATCACATGGTGGGCCACTAATTAGTATCAACCATACCATTGACTCATCAAGGGGGGTGATGACACATTTTTTCTCTACTTTTCCTTCAAATTAAAAGTAGTTCTCCTAATATTATCATGAATCATTTGGTATAAAACTGTTACTGTTTTATATATTATTATTAATGATTTCCTAGTAGCATATCATGACAAATATTCTGGTCCATTACACATGTTTTGTGACATTAGCAGTGTTAGTGCAATAATTACATATCAATGATAATACTCCAAGCATGGTATGCTGATGGACCCCATGTTACCTTACCAATTCTTCCAATTTCATTATTACCCTACAGTCCCTAAGCTATGAATCCCACAGCCTGACGGTCCCATCAATACGATGGCTTGGAGTATTGCCCTCGGATGTCAAAGGATTGCGAATCCCTGAGAAAGCACTCGTACCACTCTCTCCGTCAGACCTGAAGAAAGCTTCCCACCTCATGAGAAGACCCTTTTACAGAGAGCTCCCACAGTGGATGTCAGAGGTTAGTCTATTAATTAAAGGCATCTCTTAACAATGTTAAATCTGAGATGTATTGCCCTATGTGTTATCAGTGTCTGTGATATGGTGTTATATTGAAGCCCTAAAAACATAAATATCTTGATAATCAGACTGGCGATCGGCTTGTAAAAGTCGTGGGGTTCCTGACTGACCTCAAGGTTTATAATTATCATTGCAGCATGAGCTAAATCCAGGATTTTGTTTCAGAATCTGAGACAAAGTTATCCAATCCCTTTAATGTTTTATATTTTAATGTTTTATAATGTAATTATACTCAAAGCATTCAACTATTGCATTCCTACCAGGTACCCATTTATTAGTGATAATTGTAGATTAGTGTCTTGCCAAATGATAATAGTGCTGTGGCAAAACATGTGATACAGAGTCTGATGAAGTATCCACTATGCCTCTACTAAGCCTATTTAAACCTTTGTTTTGAGGTTTCTTTGTGATTTTCACCCCATACAGCTGCAAGAAATGATGCACTCCGGATACAAGGCTGAAATCCAGAGCTTGACGGCCATCTCGGAAACCTTCCTCACCGATGTCTATCTACCGACTAAACTAAGATGTGGGGGATGGATTTGAGCAGTTGGGAGGAGGGGCATTACTACACGGTTCATAGTTTTTAAACTGTATACCTATACAACAAACAGTGTACATAGATGGTGATGCAAATCCTTTAGATTTTGTTGCAGTTTTCAAATTGTATCTTGTTTCCATTATGAACAGCATTATTTTCAATTTTTTTCCTTTAAAGCCACACTGTCCTACTTGTAGCTTCTTGCTCCCTCTATATAGAAAACAATGCCTAATCGGTGACCATTGGTCCCCCATGATCCTCTTTTTCTTATGTTAATTGAGAGCTGAGGTGATGAGATAACCACCTTTCCAGTGACCTTGCAGGGCCGTTTAATCCCTCCTATAAACTAGTACTGATGAGATAGGATGTAATAATCTGTGTGGCTTATATTTTCAGTTTGTTCACTTTGATCTATGCATGTCTTTATACGCACGTGCAAGATAGTGCTCTAAAAGATAAATAAATCAAATAAAAATGTTGACAAGAAAACGTCAATACATGAAGCAACAGGATTTATTTTAATTTGTTTAAATCTGCTTGTTAGTATATTAATTTTAATGATTCTTTATTCTTTATATATATATTTAATTTAAATACAAATTTTCCTTTCAGTTTTTCTCAAACAGCTTCCTGACTTTGTAATGTTTATGTATGTTTGTGTTGTAACCAATTCTGTAAAGATGGATATATTATTTATTGATAGGGTGATTATACACACAGACAAATGGTTCCCTGTGTTATAATTTTCAAACCAAATCTCCAGACTAGTATTTGGTGCTATTCTAAAATAGTCTGATGTAGCTCTGTGATTTTTTTTTCCTCCCTGGAAATGGGTCATTTAAATAGAGAGCACTAATATGTATATGTTTCATTGTTTCAATAATATACTGTGCAATCAAAACAACAACTAAAACCAAGACGTGCATATGCTTATTTGTTAATACTGTACAAATATATTTTATTTATTCATTTGTAAATATATTTATTGAAGAAGTATGAGTATTTATCTCATAAACTATATTTTGATACCAGTATAAGTACTATGGATTAACCAAACATGCTTTTAAAGGTAAAGACCAGTATTGGAAACGCCCCAATTTCAAAAAATGAAATNGTCTCATTGTAAGAATTTAGTTTTTTTAGATAAACATTCTTTGTTTGTTTTTAATGCAAAACTTGTGCCTTTTGGTCTCATTGTAAGAATTTAGTTTTTTTAGATAAACATTCTTTGTTTGTTTTTAATGCAAAACTTGTGCCTTTTGGTCTCATTGTAAGAATTTAGTTTTTTTAGATAAACATTCTTTGTTTGTTTTTAATGCAAAACTTGTGCCTTTTGGTCTCATTGTAAGAATTTAGTTTTTTTAGATAAACATTCTTTGTTTGTTTTTAATGCAAAACTTGTGCCTTTTGGTCTCATTGTAAGAATTTAGTTTTTTTAGATAAACATTCTTTGTTTGTTTTTAATGCAAAACTTGTGCCTTTTGGTCTCATTGTAAGAATTTAGTTTTTTTAGATAAACATTCTTTGTTTGTTTTTAATGCAAAACTTGTGCCTTTTGGTCTCATTGTAAGAATTTAGTTTTTTTAGATAAACATTCTTTGTTTGTTTTTAATGCAAAACTTGTGCCTTTTGGTCTCATTGTAAGAATTTAGTTTTTTTAGATAAACATTCTTTGTTTGTTTTTAATGCAAAACTTGTGCCTTTTGGTCTCATTGTAAGAATTTAGTTTTTTTAGATAAACATTCTTTGTTTGTTTTTAATGCAAAACTTGTGCCTTTTGGTCTCATTGTAAGAATTTAGTTTTTTTAGATAAACATTCTTTGTTTGTTTTTAATGCAAAACTTGTGCCTTTTGGTCTCATTGTAAGAATTTAGTTTTTTTAGATAAACATTCTTTGTTTGTTTTTAATGCAAAACTTGTGCCTTTTGGTCTCATTGTAAGAATTTAGTTTTTTTAGATAAACATTCTTTGTTTGTTTTTAATGCAAAACTTGTGCCTTTTGGTCTCATTGTAAGAATTTAGTTTTTTTAGATAAACATTCTTTGTTTGTTTTTAATGCAAAACTTGTGCCTTTTGGTCTCATTGTAAGAATTTAGTTTTTTTAGATAAACATTCTTTGTTTGTTTTTAATGCAAAACTTGTGCCTTTTGGTCTCATTGTAAGAATTTAGTTTTTTTAGATAAACATTCTTTGTTTGTTTTTAATGCAAAACTTGTGCCTTTTGGTCTCATTGTAAGAATTTAGTTTTTTTAGATAAACATTCTTTGTTTGTTTTTAATGCAAAACTTGTGCCTTTTGGTCTCATTGTAAGAATTTAGTTTTTTTAGATAAACATTCTTTGTTTGTTTTTAATGCAAAACTTGTGCCTTTTGGTCTCATTGTAAGAATTTAGTTTTTTTAGATAAACATTCTTTGTTTGTTTTTAATGCAAAACTTGTGCCTTTTGGTCTCATTGTAAGAATTTAGTTTTTTTAGATAAACATTCTTTGTTTGTTTTTAATGCAAAACTCGTGCCTTTATGCCCTTGAGTTTCCTTTGTTTAAAACATTTTATGTTAAGTACTTAATTTCATTCGTAGATTATATAATTTGATAGATATGGCTGGTCAGTATTAAGTGAATGACCAATTTTATGTTTGTGGATAAATTATTTTAATAAAGTTTTATTTATGTTTCGATGTAAACAGATTCTTTATTATTGAGATTCGTATGATAAATAAAAAAGATTATGCAAGGTGATAAAGAAAGTTATGTGTGGGTAAAATGTGACAAAAGTAACGAATGTAGATATAAGAAAGGAGACTGAATTGAAGAAAATAAGAGGTGAATATAAAAGTAAAACGATAATTGAGAATGCAGGAACTTAGAAGAAAAATAAGAGGGGATTTTAAGTGATAAAAATAGAGTGGTGCATGACGGTATTTTCATTGTTAAGTGTAAAGTAGCGGAGTTGAACGAATCTGGGGGTTGTTTCATGTCGATCCCAAGTTTAACTTATCTCTAGGTTGGACTTAACAATTATGGAAAGCCGTTGGCATGTACGAACATATTTTGTAAAAGCTATTTAAAAAAGGCATTAAATGTTGATTCCAATCATTCATATTTTCTATTGTCAGAGAGATTCCATGTTCTTCACGTGGAGTTTGTAACAAGTATAAAATACTTTAATTTTTCGCTTTTGAATATGTTTATTTTAAGGCTACAAATGGCTTTCCATAATGTTTAAGGTCAACTTAGAGAGTTTAGTTCGACTTCGGATCTTTGTGAAACAACCCCTGGAATGGTGGCCTCAAAAACAGAAGCTATCAAATAAGCTCTGCCAACTTTGATTCTTGTTTTTTCCCCTCAAAATTTGGGAGAGGGTTTCGTCTTATTTGATATATTGTCTATACATAAACATCCTACTGGGTCACTTTAACACAAATTTTCTGATTTTTAGTTTCATACGAACGTGAACTTAGTCTCAAAACAAGTAAAAGGCAAAATATCACTGATTTGTGTAACCTAATTGTTTAGATATCTTCAGATTATTATTTTAAAATTCATTCACAGTGAGGTACAAAATGACAAATCACGAATCATTTAGGTGGAACAGGTTGAATATAGCCTGATAGAAATCATCCTAGACCCAATATGTTCCCCACCTCTAAAAAACAATACGAAATAAACAAATGCAGATCGTCATTTCATTGTTGGAACGTTAACGTTGGTTTCGAAGAATTTTAGTTTGGAGAGTAATTTGTTGTCAAAATAGCAATCTACCCTACCCAAACTGCAAATTACTTCATTCCACTCCAGTGCACTTCAAAATAATCTTATTAACAAAATACTAAAAGTTCGGAAAAATCTCAGTACATGTAATATAAAGTG
>BEXV01000189.1:294199-310224 GCA_003118195.1 Hemicentrotus pulcherrimus | reverse complement strand
AAAAAAAAAAAAAATCTGTCATGAAGAATACAAAAGTAATTAATGCTGATTATTATTATACTCAATTATGAGTTATTGGTTATCAGAAATGACACACTTTTTATGCAATGAATGCCTGCAATGTCTTTTCAATGTTATTCACATTTATTTCAGTTATATGGACCTCTGACTTTCTTTGCAAACATTCGGGTCAATGCAGAGTTTTCCACTCCATTTGTAAATTTAAGGTAGGTACTAGAAATTGACTATCTAGTCTATAACCTCAACCACATTTTTTTGGAAGAAGATCAAGTTATAACATTTTGTCATTAACCTATTGCCTACTGGAACTGGCTGGCCCCTGTATTAAGCCTATGGCAGTGAATGAGTTTAGCAGTCTACAGGTTAATTTTATTTATAGGTGGTAGAGGTGTGTGTCATGGTCGAGTAATAACAATAATATTGGATTTCTTATATAGCGCACATATCGACCTTGCATGGTCCTCAAGACGCTCCAACATTACCGGGCTATATTCTAGGCTGCCAATTTTGACGCTCACAGCATTTTAAGGAATTCCTTCCTACCTGTACCCATTTAACACCTGGGTGGAGAGTGGCAAGTGTAAATTAATGTCTTGCCAAAGGACATTGGTGCCTCGGCGTGACTTGAATAGTAGACCCTGTGATTCACAGTCCGACGACTTGTCCACTACGCCACAACACCAGACTGTGGATTACAAGGTCTATGGTTTGGCTCCCACCGGGGCACTAAGGCTCTTTTGGCAAGACACACATTTGCCACACCCAACCCAGGTGATGTTAATGGGTTCCTGGCAGGAACAAATTCCTTGAAATGCAGCTCATTGCTTTGTATTATTTTCTGTAACCCGATCTCTCACTTCTTTTTGGGCATGGTCTACTCTTTGTTTTATGACCGTGTTCTACTGTCTTTGTCAGATAAAGTACTGTCCTGTCCCATTCTCGTCTCTGTTGGCATCCCCCACCTTTTTCCCCATGTTTTGGAGTTCCTTTTGTAGTTACGGACTTGTTAATTTAAATCCTCACTTTTCCTAAGTATCATTTGAGGTGTCCACACTTGTACTGTAAGCATTGCTTTTTAGTGGACCTCTCTGTTTCCATTTTGTACTCCTAAATTTGTTGTAAATGTTTATAATTGATTTGTAATGTCTTTTTGAAAACATAAATAAATTGAAATTGAAATGGCAGCCTTGCAAAAGCCAGGGTAATAATCAGGAGCGCCAGGAGTGTCAGGTATGAGGGCTTACAAGAACCCACTATTATTGTTATTCTAACATGGGTCAATGTTATAGGTTGAAAGTGTCCTTTCACATGGCAAAACTTTAAATGTGCAAAATATTTCGGGTAGAATTTATTAATCTCCTCGCATGAATTATAAAGTAAACATTGAATCGAGATTATGAAAAATAAAATCTTTGATTAAGCTTCCCGACTGCATGTTACTGATCAAGTTGATAATAATATGTTTGCATTTCCTTTCATTTCCAATCTTCTTTCCCATTCAGATGGATGCTGTATTTGTTAGGGTACAAAGACTCCAAACTTTATATGTATAATGGATTTGCTATGCTTGCTGCTTTCTTTGCCGTTAGAGTAGGGATACTCCCCATCTTCTACTACTTTATGCTAAAATCATTTTTCGAAGGTGAGAACCATCCCTTTTGCTATATTTGAAATTAGTTTTTATAGCACTAAAGAGGGTCAACTCATTTTGTACCTTTGCCCTGCAATAGAAACAGTTGTCATTTTGGAGGGGAAAACAACAAGTAAGATATTTTGTGAATATGTTGATATTTAAATGGCTGAAAAATCTGTTCACTTGATAGAATCCATATTTTTCAAATAAATAGCACCACAGAAACCTGAATCTCTTAAATTACAACATTGCCCAATGCAATGCATGTTACGTACTTGGGCTGTTTGGAAATACCTCGGAAATCACAACCCAGACTTTGATATATCACCGAACACCTTAAATATCCATCTCAAATATAAGGATAAAATACTGAAAGTCATTACCACTATAGCAGCTCTACCAGTACCATGTAGGTTTTGTTCCTTCTTCCACTGAATGTCCTCTCTTTCCCCCCTATGTATTATGAACGCTGCAGAAGGTTTCCGAAGGCTTCCGGTGTGGATGACATTGGTCTGTCTCATCTCCAGCGTTGGCCTAGACTCTATTAATGTCTACTGGTTCTTGAAGATGGCCAGGGGAGCTTACAGGATGATGACTAAGAAAGCAGCTATACAGCCAGAGCAAAAGTCCAACAAGAGTTCCGATTCACATATAAAGGAACAGTGATGAAGCAATATGTGCAACATCACCGTGATTTAGGCATGGAAAGGTATTTTCCCCATTCATTACCGACATTGTCACTTTTTTTAGTACCGTATACATGATGAGTCCGTATTCTACCATTTCAGTTAAACCTGACCCTGGGTCGAAGATCATGTCTAACAAAGGAAAATTTAGATAGGGATAGTTGAGTATTATTGCAGAGGGGTGCTACACAAAATAATTTTTTTGTGAGATTATGAGAAACTGTCAAATTGGAAAGAAAATACAATTTAAATGACAAAATCATCTGTTTGATCGAAATCGGTTCAGAAACGCTCTAATATCCATAAATGTCACAATTTCTTAAAATTGTGGTGCCCCACAAATGTTCGATAATTTGAACCAGCCATTGAAAAAACAAGATAGTGCCTAATACATTTTATCCGAGCCAATGTCGATGTTGGCTTTTCTGTGTAGGTTATAATACGCACGACCAGCCGGCCCCCATGTATTGTTATTATTGATTAATTTACGGTCACAATGTTTTTTTTTATTGGAGCTGAATTGTTATGATCGTATTGGCTAAATTTCAAACATTTTGGTGTCTAATAGCAATTTTAGGTCCTAAAAGAGCATTAGAAAAATTATAAATATGAATAAGAGCAATAACCATGCACTTTGAAGGCATTGCGGTATGAAAAAAGAACTCAACTATCCTTTTAAAATAAATTATTTTCAAAAGCAAAAATTTCCTTTTTTAGGCTTTTCATAAAATCCACATCAAGAACATGAAATCTCCTTGATAATAGAAAATATGAATGATTTGAATCAAGACTTTTACAATAATATTTTCAAGAATGCTAATGGCTTTCCAAAACTGTTAAGTCCATCTTAAAGATAAGTTCAACTTGAGACCTTCGTGACCACCCACCCCGGCTCATTCACACATTATGAAACGTGTGAACCAGCCATAAAGGCCCGAATTCACAAAGCAAGGTTTGAGGTCAAACCTCCTTTTGTTTCGCCAAACAAAAGGAGGTTTGGCAAACTAAAGGACGTTTGACCTCAAACTTTGGTCTGAGCTCAAACCTTGATTTGTGAATTTGGGCCAAAGTGTGTGTGCATACATGTACATGAGGTCAATTAATTGCCTTTGTTGAGTGCAGCTACTTTTTTTAAATCTCTCACTTGCCATTCATTTGTACATGATTAGAAACTGAATTATGATCAATGATATCTCTCTTGTCATTGGACAATTATTACTTTGTTTAAGTATCATTAGAAACCATGGTTACTCTTTAAAATGATACCATGTTATATTTTGCAGCCATGGAATGACCAGTACATCAGAAGAAGGAACAGGGTCAAAGGTGCCCGGTAAGCGTTGGTATTGTTATGCAGGACACTACACAGCAGCCCTAGCTACACTCTTCAAGAGAAAGAAGAGTGCACAGCTGAACAAAGCAGTGCATTTTGTAACTTACCACTTTTGACCTTGCCCTTTGTTGATCTTGCCCCTTATTAATGTAATGCACATTCCATGACTGACCAATCATAACATGTGGGTGTAATTTTAAAGATGAATAAACACAATTTCTAATGATACTTAACATTGTTATGATTGCATGTGCCATAACAAGAGAGATATAATTAATTAGACTTTAGTCTCCAACCTTTTTTTGGCAGGGTTTTTTTTTTTGCCATGGCCATTTCTTTGAGACTCATGTTGAAATGAAGCTTATTGTTGGAATATACATGTTTGTATTTTTTTATCTGTGTATTTTTATATGCTCATTGATTTTTATAATAGTAAAAGCTGGGATATGTCAAGGATTGATAAATCAAGAGGAAAAATAGGCATAAGAAACTTTGCACTTTGCTTTGTCCATTGTGCGATTTTTATTGGACACTGGCATGTTAATTGCGACAATTTATATATATTTTGTAGATAGGTCTATTACAGTGTACTTATCTTCTGGATTTAAAAAAAGATTAGTTCTTTTCTTAATTATTTAAAGTTAAGTCAATTTTGTTCTTCTTTTTAGCGTATGTATTTAAAGAATGAATTACAGTCTATTTTGCTCATATGATTTGTGCAAAAAATATCACAAAATGTTTTTCTTTCGCTTGTATTGTCAATGACAGTGTAAATGATTGCCTCACTGATGGTCATTGCAGTGAACCATAGTGGCAAATCGGTTTGTCCATTTGCACATTCATTTCCTCTGGCAGGAACATGTGCAAATTTTAGGGATCCGGCCTTGCCACAACCGGCCATCGGCGATAGTTTTTGAGGAGGACCAAAGATGAGATTTTAAACTGATGCATTTATTGCACTTTTTAAAGAGATATTAACCTCAGTATTGCTCGTCTAGCATAATGTGATCACAAACTGTTGATTGTCAAAACAATGAGATAGCAAGAAAGCAATGAACAAATAATGATCACACATATTTCTAGGCAAATATGATTCAGGATTCCTGTATTTTAATGTCATTTTATGTACTCCAGGTTCAAGATTGTTTTCCCCAAAATGCGGGATTTTCCCGCAAAAAACTGAACACTTTGCAGGTCTGCATGTATTAGCATGTAAATGTCAAGGTCATGTCTTAAAAAATGTCTAAAATATTGTCTTTCATCACTAATCTTGTGCAGTATTACAAATTTATATCACATACATGTACATTGTAGATTGTCCGTATGTACAGAAATCAGTTTTAAAGTTGGTTACACATTGCATCTAAATGTACGTAAGTAACTTAGGATAATAAATATGACTACGTAAGACCATTCAATGGTAGATTTAATGGGTGAAAAGAAAGATTTTTAGGGACTTTTGGAAAACAGAAAGAGCTGTTGAAGCCTGAATACATCAAGGGAAGTCGAATTCGTCTCCCTCACGCTTGATTATACTTTTGCAGAAAGTCTAAAGACTCTAAATATATTGAAGATGAATTGTTTAATTCGTGGTTTCTAAGATATCACAGGCTCGGGTCTGTTAAAGCTCATGTACAATGATGGAAGGAATTCGAAAGAAATGTGTTAAATGTAGTCTCATGTTGTTCTCCTTGTGTCAAAGGTGATATGTACAAGTTTATTTGGCATTCCATCCATCCATGCAGGATCATGATTGCTGGTGATTTGTAGTGTAAAAGCCTTCAAGGAATGCTAGATAACGTAGATTTGTTGTGGTAAGTCAGCCGACTGCAAGGTATGGGGTTCTAGTCCCCCCGCAGCACTATTGTCCTTTGGCAAGACGTTGATCTACATTTGCCACTCTCCACCCAGGTGTTAAAAGGGTACCCGGTAGGATGCGAAAGTTAGATGAGCAAGTTCTTGTTGTAAAATGGAGAATGCTCCCCAGGGAGAGGAGAATGTGCATACATTGTTTGTGGGTAAACCTGTATCCGATGATCGGGGTAACAATATATCTGTAAAGCGCTTAGACACATCGTTGTATCAATGTATTAGGAGCTATATAAAAGCGGAATATTATCATTATAACAGCTTTATATACACTCCCCTACACTATATTAATGCTTTGCTTCTAACAGCATGTGAAGTACACTGTAGTCTGCAAGTGTAGCGGTCTTTGTAGGTTTTACATGTGTGTTGTGCAGGTTGCCATTGTTATATTTTACATCCCAGGATAGGTATCTAAGAATTTTCCTTTTGTCTAGTACCTCTCGTCTGTTTAATGTCACACTCGAGGGGATAACAAATTCACAGCAGCTTGGTATTGCTTTATCTTCCTATTTGTCAAGTAAAATCAAAGAAATGTGACAAAAAAGATTTAAGGGCTTAATCTTAATTCAAGTATTTATTGGCATAACGTAAATGTTTGTATTGGTTACTTACTTCTTATCCTTTATGTATTTTTAAATCTTATACTAATAAGCATTTCATGATGTTATAATTGTTTCATGATGGTATAAGTGTCGGTCAGCTACCTTGTAAAAAAAGAGCATATTATCCATAAGCTACATGTCATGACAATTCAAAACTGCACCTTAAATAATGAACACATGTAGTATCCATTCCTGAATAAAGACTATTTGCAGGAAAAATTTATAAACGGTAAATGCCGCCGTAGACCACCAACGTGAAGGTACCAAAGGCGAGTTCATTAAAGATAGCACTAAATCTTACTATCTCTAAACAAACATCCTCTCACTCCAGCGTCAATTACATGTAATAGTGCGAAGGCACCTTCAGTTAAGGTGTGTAAATGTTTTTTAAGTGCCATGTAAATGATAGTATTCTCTTCATGAAATGTCTTGTAAATGTGCCAATGGTATAGTTAGAAGGGCAACTTTGATATAAGACCATGTGATGGTGCTGGCTATGCTAATTATGTATGACTTGCAATTCTGTAATGTGTGTTTAAGTTATGAATATTATAGAAATTTGATGTGATCAAAGTGTGTATTAATTATGATTGGATGTACGGTATATTTGATTTTGACTTGTAATTGTTTTGATTCGCATGCATTAGATGTATACAGCATTTATATCCAAGTACTTCAATGAAAAAAAGATATTTTAACCCAAAGTAAATTATATCTCAGGACCTGTGTCACGTTTTGTTATATTGTGATTTAATGATCAGTGATTATCACAGGATAACGAATAAACCATTCAACTGTAAACATGTATGTCCTGTGCCAATTTGCACCCTGCATGTGGTATCTAATAAGCTGAAGACTAGAGGAGCAAGAGAAACAGGAGATTAGACAGACTAAGTGATACTGATACAAAGTGATGAGAGAAAAGGAAAGAGATAGAGAGAAAAGGAAAGAGATAGAGAGGAAAGGAAAGAGATAGAGAGGAAAGGAAAGAGATAGAGAGGAAAGGAAAGAGATAGAGAGGAAAGGAAAGAGATAGAGAGGAAAATGGAATAAGCATCCTGATTAGAAACAGGTAGCTCTTCAGTCTTGATTAAGTTCTTGTAGAAAGTGAAACTAGGGAATAAGTGGGAAGTAGAGATGTTGTTGTTGATTTTAATTCCAAAATCAGAAGAACAAAAAATTTACAAAGAAAAATATGCAAGATTAATGTTAATACATGTACATAAATAACAATAAGAAAAAAGCCCAATTCAGCAATGTTTATATAACATAAGTGTTCTTCTCCCTTGGGGTCATTAGAGAGAGATATATGTATACAATTTAGATCTTAGACAATTGTAGAGCAAGAAATGCCATTAGATAGGAAAATGTTTTAGTCAAAGTACCATTTACATACGTGTACATATAAAAAAAAATAAAAACGGGTTAAATGCAACTTTACATGTAGAATGTATGTACTTGATCTACATAGAGTTAGTACAGAAAATATGCTAACTTAATTGATCGTTATTATATATGGATGCCTACAGTATTTCACAATGCACTTTTTGTTGGGTTCAGAATCTATAAGATCAAATCACAAAGCCTGATCAGACAAGACAAAGTAAACTATCTGCATAATTTAAATGCATCAAAATTCACCTGTCAATGCAAGGGGAGGAAAGAATAAAACTTCATCGAACATTATCCTGTATGCATAAAAAGATACAAAAATGTGGAGCACACACAGCTTATTTGAATTTTATTCTGCTGCTGCAGTATTTTCAAGTGGTTTAGGTTTGAATAATGTTTAATGAACTCCTTAGATATTGTCAACATATGGAAGAAACAGTAGATTGCCACAGTTGGCTTTTTCACACATACAGTAATATGTGAACCATAGACTCCAAACAATGTGGCAGTCTCGGGTGCAATCTACAGCAAATATAAAGAGTTAAAAAGCTAAGAGATCCTTCAAGGCAGGACATCGGTCAAAATATGATCATGAGCAGATTTTTAAAAGTTTATTGTCGTCTTAGGATGCAATTATCCACCTCAGAACTTTCTCTTTGGTCCATAGGTGCCTCCTTTTTGTGCATCAAGCCGCCTCTGTAGGTCAGATATGGTTCTCTTCAGAGACGAGATCTGCTGGTCAGCTTCGGCTTTTACATTTGATAGTTTCTGAAATAATCACAAAAAAGAAGTGGATATCTAATTGCACCATCTTTCCTTTTCGAAGATTTTTCCATGTATAAGTCCTTGGCATGTATCTCTATTTTCTACTAGTTAAGGAAAATACCAACTGTATCGAGAAATTCATCATTGATAATATGGTCAATATGTATATCAGAATTCAATCTATATACGGTATAGGTTTATATAGGTATATATCAGGGAGATGATAGCAGAAGAAGAAAAAAAAATCATTGATTAAAGAATTATTTTTTTAATTGACGTATATATGGCTGATTGTGCAACGTGCGGCATCTGTATATAATCATGTTAAATTCAAAATTCTAATAAAAATCATACTTATTTCTAACCTGAGCATGGTGACAGAAAGAGAAAATGATGGAGATAGTAAGATCAATATAGTAGGAGAAAGAAAGGGAAAGGGAGTGGGAGAAAGGAGTGGGAGAAAGGGGCAGGAATACCAGTTGGTTTCTCCAGATGAGCCTTTAAAGAGACCCAGACATGTTGGAGTCTCATATGTTATATGTACAATATGAAGCCTATGATAAAGCCCGTCATGGAAAGATGTCAGCTAGGGCCTGAAAACTGGCAACAATGGATAGGCACTATAAACATGACTGACAAAGAAAGCGGACAAAATATACAGTTCCTCATTTAGACAAAGGAACATCCCTTCACTGCTATTATGTAAACATGTGTAGAAGTGTCACATGCATATTCACCTGTTCTACACATTTTTACATAATAGCAGTGAAGGGATGTTCCTTTGTCTACCTGAGGAACTGTCTTTTTTGTCCGCTTTCTTTGTCCGTCATTTTCATATTGAGGGGTAATTAGATAGTGATGGTAGAAGAGCAGAAGAAATAGAAACAGATGCAGAGATCAGAAACAGAGGATAAATCACAGGAAACTTCTGTTTCATGCTTACCTGTCTGAATATATCACTGCCTCTATTTGCAGTCTTTGAACTCTGTTGCTGAGCTCTCGTGATTTCTTTCTGCAGTTTCAACAGTTTGGCATCGTACTGTGATAAAAGAATATAATCAGAAGAGAGGCCTGAGAGAAAGTGCTTCAAAAAGCTTGCATGCTCTCCCTCTCCCCCTCTCTCTCTCTCTCTTTCTCACTTATTTTTGGGGCTCTAGCTGGCACACACTATTATTAACAATCGTCAGCTATAAACTTCTCTTGATACAATATCTGAATTAATATTACACTTTGACATAAGCACTGGAAAGAAATGAAAAGTAACACAGAGAAATCATATCAGTAGTTCAAACGACAGGTGTTCATGAAATACCAAGGAAAAGAATTGACAACTTACATTGTTTTTTCAGCTTTTTTAATTATTTTATAGAATTAGATTATCTGGGAGGATAATTTCATATCGGGTAGATTGGGTCTAGTTCAAAGTTGAAAAAGGCCAGGGGCGGATCCGAGATTTTGTAAGTAGGGGGCCATAAGTCTGAAAAATTCAGACAAGCAGAAAAAAGGAAGGATATTACATTTTTCAGGTTGCTTTAAGGATTAATATATGGTGTTCAAACCAGTTTGGGGGGTTCACTTTTGTTGTGTGTGTTTACTTTAGACCAGTTGTGCACCCCCCCCCCCCCCAAAAAAAANNTGTGTTTGATCTTGTGCAGGATCATATTAGAGAGGAATGCTGATTATAAAAATGGATAAAAACTCACCTCCAGCCTAACTCTAGCCACTTCAGTCTGTTTCTCTCTCTCCAGCTCAATTAGCTGCTTATGAAGTTGACCAATCTCATTCATCTTGGACTGTAAACTCTCTTTTAATAGCCCAACCTCCTTCTCTCCTACAAGAATCAATTACATTCAATGGCAAAGTCAATTCAGGATTGTCATAAAATGAGGCACCATGCTAAAATACTAAATATTCTTTTTAAAGTGATGTTAAATTTGTACAGGTGTAATATTATATTTCATACTAACAAATAGTTATTGTAATACAGTGCTTTTCTAGAATGTATTACAAAAACATTATGCAAAGTGATGTTTCTGAAATTGGATTATTGTCATCCAACTAAAAATCATTTGACTTTCATGACAATATTTAAATCACTAAAAAGGGCCTCTGTTTACCAATAACTGAAACCAGATTAAATGCTTCTAAAAATTCAATTTTTCAGGATAACATCAAGAAAAGAGTATCCTACTGTTGAAGATAACTGGTTCGTTTATATTGAATATGAAAAGGTAGTCTTACTCTAAATAATGTTGCATTATCTTACTTCGTGCTGTGGTAGTCTCCAGGAGTTCAGCTATTTCCTGCTTGTGATTTGCTTGGAGATCTTCCATCTTCTTCTCAGACATAGTCATGGCTAGCTTGTGTTCCTGATTTTAAGAAGAAAAAAAAGGAAACGCAAAGTTTACATTAAAAACAGAAATAACTATCTGACATGATTCTAAATTAATCTTCCCAGGTGGACAGTGGAAGTAGATGTAGTCTCAGTGCCAGTGGAACAACTTTTCCATGGCTACTGAAGACTGAACTTCCAGTCTAATAAGTGAATTTAGATACTTGACCAATGACTCATGATAAGTGTCTGTAAAGGCTGCAGATAAGAACACTTTCAAGACTCCCATTCTACAAAAACTTATTACTTGGCAAACTGAGAAAACTATTTCATAAACAGGATATTTTTAAAGATCCATCAAGCTAAAACGGATTCAAATCAATCTATGACCAGCAGATGTGAAATCAATGTGAATGTAATGTACTTGCAGTGTCATTTGACAGGTTATTGAATTATCTATGAGTCCAGCCTTTTTGCCCTTCATATTAGTTGTAATGTTAAGTAAGTTTTACATAAACTCTCTTAGTACGTAAGGATGGTCTCTAAAGCACTCACCTCTCGAGTAATAGCAAGCTCATCTATAACATTTGTGACTTTGTCTTTGAGTTCTTGGTTCTCATCTAAATGTAAAAGATAAAGACAGACTTGTAAATATCGCAGGAAGGGAGGGTTCAAAAGCATGCAAAATAGACAGGGTGGCAGAAAGAGATAAATGGATCTACAAATTAAAATGAGAGAAAAAAAGAAACAGGGAGATCAAGAGAGGCAAGTAGAGGGAGGGGGGCAGAGATTGAGTATTGCAGATTCCACTGCATATTCATTCCAAATGAACCCTTTGCCTAAGGGATACAGGTGGTTCCTGTATAAGTCAATGTGACTAAAGAAATCCATTAGTCAAGGAGTTAATCTTGGATGCAATTCATTACTTGGTTCATGACCATGAAATGGCTAAACAAAATAATGATAATAATTATGAGTGCAACTCCTAATATTCATCATATATCTCTGTTAGATGTGAATGTATCACAATAACAAAAATTGTAAAAGCATAGAAGCCATGTTTTTCTATTTTCATCAATTATTTAAGTTGAGAGACAGTTACAAGAACAGACCAAAAGACATTATAAAAAGTCAGTTAAAGGACATTTTCTATACCTTACAAGCATGTCTAGATTTATGTAATAAATTGTTGTTATCTTTGCACCTATTTACGGGTGAATGATGCAGAGCTGTTCAAATTGCGTTCACATATATAGGTTGACTTCTCGAAAGCTTTTGTGATTATATTACAGCCTTTATATCATCAAAGTCAATTTTCTTAGAGTTTTATACACAAATACATATTGAAGATACACTGATCAGGAACACCAAATACAAACATTTGGAATACAACCTTCAAGATCACACTTCAGCTTTAGCATGTTCTGAAGCTTGGTCACCATCTCTTGAGCTTGTTTGAAATCTGAAAATAAATGTTTAAAAATGTCACAAGGTTTCTGATGTTCTCTCAAATTTATAGCAGTAGCCAGCAAGAATTTGATTTTTAACAAACTGTATATAAATATGTGTACTATTTTATAAGTTTTCATATTTTCTATTCTTTTGCCAGATCCTAGAAAACGGTGGCGTAATAACCAAAGTGATGATCTCTTTCAATACTTATAGAGAGCTACAATAGCAAATTCATTTTAAAAAAACAATTAAGAATACACTGTTTTACAAGACTATAGATAGGCCTGTGAAATATTCAGAATCAGTTACAATAACTGTAATAAGCTTTGTACAAAGTCATTGCATCTCAGAGCAAATTTGATATAGAATTGTCATAAAACAGGGCACTGGTTGTTGCCTTGTATGAGTGTTTTTCTGAAGAAAATCAAGGGAAATTGCACAGAATATGGTCTAATATTATAATAAACCATTCTTTGCCACATTAGTTCAGAGAGGCAGGAAAGAATTCCTCTTTGACTAGAAACTTCTCTAGATCACCATAAAATGTCAGTCTGATGGAATACCTTTCATTGTTCCTGCATGTCTCTCAATGGATGATTCATACTCTCTTTGCAGAAGAGCAACTTCGTTCTCTAAACCTTCCTTCTCTTGGATTAGCTTTTCATGAAGCTGTTTTGGGAAACAAAAACATTGTAAAATCAATGTAGGAACACTTTTGTACATTTTACATTCTCATTCATTTATTTTCAGACTGCATGACATGCTTAAATTTTTGCTTTTGTTTTTTTTGTATAGGGGGAATCTAGCCGTTTTTTTTCTTCTTTATTTTTTAAATAAAAAACAAACCTTAACTAATACTAGTACTGTACATATTAACACAGGAAAAAACTCTTAGGCTGTGATAAGGCATTTAACTTGAGTTGTACCAGTCCAATACAGAGAGATTTAATGTTTGTTTAATCACAATATCAAACTTAAAAGTTTTAAAAAACCTTGATTGAAGATTTGTTTAATAAATTTTACTTGACCTCTGATAATTTATTTTTTTCTAGTTGTTTCTTCGTTGTTGGCTTCTTCTTCTTCTTCTTCTTCTACTCCTTCTTCTTCTTCTTCTTCTTCTTCTTCTTCTCCTTCTCCTTCTCCATCACCTTCTCCTTCTCCTTCTTCTTGAATATGTGTGTGGGTGTTCATTAAAGCTATTTGCATGGTAAGCTTATTAATACATACCCTATGCAAAGAAGTAAACTCCTCTACCACTTTGTCCAAGTCGATGCCCTTTGTTGATGACATATGGCCTTTGATCTGGACTATCAACAAGAAAAAAAAATGACAATCTTGAGATTTTTTATGCAGCCCCCAAGACTAGACAGAAATAATCGTCTGGTATGGAGAATTCTTTAATAAAACTGACATTTGTCAACCTTTTACATACTCAGACGGTTACCGTCGAGGCTCCCCTAAGAGGTGGGGGGAATAATTAGCGATTTCGCCGGAATCCGACGGAAAAGTTTGTCCCCTGTTTTTCTTTATCTAGATCTAACAGTTTGATTCATAAATTAGACATGTGAAAGTATAGATCTAATTGATATAATATAAGATTATAATTCTATTTAAAATATATTTTACTGAGGGAACAACAAAAATCATTTATTGTCCCACCATTACCAGGGGAAAAGGTAAGAATTTACACGAATAATTTTGCTGCTGTTTAACGACAAGTCTTGGAGGAGTAATATTGGTATGGGAGCCAGTGGAGTGCACATGGTAATTACAGTCAGAGATGTAACTCAAGCTGGTTGGAAACAAACAAGATAGGTCTAGACTTTACGCCTAAGGCTATAAGGCTCTAAATACGGCTCTGGGACAAGTCCGGGCCCTATGTCACGAAGTTATGTCTAACTCAAACACTTTATAGCAGTCTAGGGTCTATGCAAAATCTTTTTCTACATCAATAGGGGACAGATAAGCCTTACTTTCAATTACAGTCCTCCCTATCTCACTATTTATGTGACTAGATCTAAGCTGTGCACTGTCTAAGTTTGCACCAAGATACTAGATCCGTCGAGCCAATAACGGCCAGGCACCGCAACTCAGGCAGCTCGCAGATCCTGCGCTGCCATCCCAGCTGCCATGCCAGATGATATTCATCGGGTTGGACTCCCAGGCTTCGTGACAGAGAGAGCAGTGTTGAATCAACTTTAGTCTGTTTTCAATAATTGTCCTCCTCTTGTTATCATTCTTTTCAATGTTGCGCGATTTCTCTCTCTCTCTCTCTCTCTTTGACAAATTTTGAATTTTGGATCAAATGCTAAATACTTACAAGATTGCTTGCAAATATGGCACCGACCTGTGAGAGTTTAGCCAGCTATTGAATCAGCTAGCTATAGCTAGCATGCGAGCGAGCGAGGGATCGGAACGAACGGAGCGCACGGCCGGCCGCCAAACTGCGGGAGAGGGCGCGGCCCAGTGTNACCTCACCTTGGCTACCACTAGATCTATACCTCTACCAAAATAAACAACCACAACAACCCACCACCACAACCCCCACAACCCACCACCACAAGTCCACCAACCCCAGCCACCATCACCAATTACCCACCACCACCAACCAACAACCATCAACCATTCCCGACCGCCGCCACGTAGTTACCACCACTAACACCACCAAGCCACCACCATGCATGCACCTTACCACCACCACCATCAACCCCGGCCGCCACGTACCTTGACCACCAACCCACCATCATGCACCACCAACACAACCCCAGCCACCATCAACCCCAGCCACCAACTCAAACCACAACTACCACGACAACCCCAACCACCATCCATCGCTTTGACCAAGCTTCGATGCCTCTTAAACGAATTGAATGTCAATTTTTTTTTGTCAGATTTTATGTATATAAAAATAGAAAGTATTCAAACTAATTTCAAAATGCACAAGCAACAGAAAATCATCAATCAAAGTTGATTTCGTGAATTTTTTCCGAAGAATTTGTAAGCCTATCAGGCTATCAATGTTTAACAGAGGTGAAAGGTATATCACAATTGAAAATTAAATTTGACAGGCGGGCATATGTTGATGATAATCATAGAGATATATACTATTAGTATATATCTCTATGTCTTATTAGTATATATCTCTATGATGATAATATATTTCCTGTTCTAATAATGATTTTCTAAGGAATTGACAATTGAAATTCAGTCGTAGCAAGCTGTGCTCTTACGCTATATCTTAGGTCTCGCGTCATCTCTTGTTTAAAACATTATAATGACTATAAAGTTGTAACTAGTGTTTTCGCTAGCTATAGCTAGCTCTCGAAAGTCTGTTCCCAAATGGTCAGTCATACACTACATTTTAAGTGGTCTAGCGCCATCTCTTGTTTAAAACATTATAATTTAGTTTGTTTTTTTTGGGGGGGGGGGTTGTTTTACCTGTCTGAGAGTGCTAAGAAAGCATGTTTATTTTTGTTAGTAAGCAACCAGGGGACCGAGGCTTTAAGTCTTCTCCAATTAAGGGACTTGGTAATGAAGATAATGAAGTTAATGCGCCCCACCGAAGGGTACAGCTAGCTGGTTTCGAACCCAGGATACCTCCCGGGTACGACTCAGCCTAGTACTGCTCGACGACTGAGCCATCGCGTCTCCTTCAAAAGTTCCTAGTGTTGCTTTGTTTTACTCTCGTAAAAAGATATATCTGGTCCCAAAACTTTTTTTCTTTCTAATTTGATATAGTCATCCTTCGTCTAGCGTCATCTATTAATTGTTTAAAAACATTTAATATAATGACCATAAACTTCTAAATTTAAATAGGTCTAGTGTGTTGCTTTTCACTTCCTAGCTCTCGTAAAATGTTTTAAAACTATGCAAGAAGCAAAATTGATATCGAAATTCGCACCTGCATGTGGTACCTTATACTACCTAATACAATCCCCCC
>BEXV01000189.1:280651-293175 GCA_003118195.1 Hemicentrotus pulcherrimus | reverse complement strand
ATACATTTATTTATTGCATATCTTGATTGTAGGGTCTCTAGTCTTTGATGACTGTAATGAATTCAGCTGAAGTAAATCTCTTGAATTTTATGTGGAAAAAGCATATTGTTAGTCTAGACTCTTTCGTTTGTTACTGTTAGCCTCTGATTTGGGTAGGGTCGGCTCTCTCTAAAGAGAAAAGAGAGAGCCGACCCTACCCAAATCAGAGGCTAACGAACGAAAGAGACAGAAAAATTTGGTCTAGTTGTTAGTCTAGATCTAGAATCTATATGATATGCCTGGCATGGCAGAAAGTGGTTTACCAAAATTATGGTGGGGGGCCTATTTCACGCTGGGCACCGGCACCTAGTCCTAGAGGTCCATAATTTGATATTAGGGACTTTTAGATTTGCACGAAGACAATGTGCATTGCTACGGTCGACGTCCTTTTAATGCACTGCCTTGAATGGACGTCACACGTATCAGTCCACGCAAATCTAAAAGTCCCTATTTATTCTGATACTATTCCTCATACTAAAGAGTAGGGGTCTATATGTACCAAAAACTTTTCTCGAAAATCAAGCAAGAACAACATCATTTCCATAAGAAAAGACGGCCATATGCACTTTTCTTTGACATTGCAAAAAATGGAATTTTCCATGTACATGTATGTACTATGTAGTCTACTTATTCGCTCATTTAATAATTTTACTTGCAATTTGCCCTTTTTTCAATGATAAAGACAAAGATTTGAGGTTTGACAATAAAATGAAGTACATTAAACTTTTCTCATAAGTTTTACTTTTGTTTTTGCATGAAAACATATTGCTAGACAAATCTAGAGAAGAACATTTTGCTTATTGCATGTTTTGTACACACAGACAAGGGTGTTGCACAGACATGGGCACTCTAGCCTTCTTCATTATTCTGACTTCTTCATTAATATTATCAAGACCGGTCTGACACCAGACCAAGAACAGACCAAACAAAATAAACAAAATGGGCACATATCGGTTGTTATAGAATCAGTCGAGAGTTTGTTTTGAAATGTGACTCTGTTACACATATATAAACCATTTTAGTCCCTTAAATATTAATCACAATTAAAACCTTCTAACCCTTAGGTCCTCATCTCACGGAACTATCGAGGTGATGTTGACATGTCTGCCATCGATAAGTTCATGACCCTAATGATGGACAGAGAAGACGAGGAATCGTTATCACCGATCATTATCCACGGCGGAGTTAACTACATGTACATCAAACACAACAACCTATATAGTATCCTTTTATATAATGATTCCATGTTTGTATTGATTGCATCAAACATTAGAAATCAATTACCCTGGTATTTCATGAACATGTAGGTACCGTACACAACCAGTGGACTTACAATGTCCTGTATGATGATCTTAGGCTAAAGAGCCTTAGGTATTTTCATACTTTTTAATTGATATATATTATGTAATTGTTTTATATCTTTTATCTCTCATAGTGAAAGTGTTTGTTGATAAATGTAAATGTAAGAACAATTTAGGACATTCATGTACTTCAGCCTTATTTGTTTGTTGACCTTAATCTCATACCTATCAGTTGTCACAATATCAAAGAAGAATGCCAACGTTGCCCTCGTATTCACCATCCTTCACAAAATTGTTGAGGTGAGACAATCTCATATTTTTGCATTTATTCATTGCAATTATTGTTTTATATTGTCAAGCAGAAATAGCGCAATTAGTATGCCTCCGCACTAGGCGAGGGCGCGGCTCGTGTGAAGAATGGCTCGCGCACTTCCTACGGCGCATGGTAGTTCGGACTCAACAAACCACAATACCAGATGTCGGTCATTCGTAAAAATTTTTGAATATTCATTACACATTTATTACTCGTGCTCGGTTTAAACAGAGCGAGTAATGCTAAATGGTTTTGATGAATGTGGTCGTTTTGACGTTTTGACTCTGGCCTTCTCCGGCTAACATTTTGCTTTTTACACTGGGTGTGCATATCAAATTTTGTTCTGTGTGAAAAAGGCCCTTGTGTAATTCCAAATTAATGTTGGCCCAGAGTTGAAATTGGGGCCATGTGAACCAGGTTTCTCTCAAGACTAATTAGTTGAGTGCATGTTATTGATCGTTTTTAAATTTGTGTATAAAAGTAACATCCAAATTATGTATTTTCACTTGATATCAAATGGACTGTAAGATTCTCCTTTGCTTTTATTTGCAGATGCTCAATGGAGAATACTTGATTTCTAAAGCTGAGAACCATTTCATAGAGACTGATAATTAAAACCGTCATACCAGTTAATAGTATCTGATTTATTTAAACTTGCATGAAGTAACCTCCAAAATATATCTTGGCACTTTACACTTTTATCTTTTCTCTTGCAGGTTTTCATAGAATACTTCAAGGAGATGGAGGAGGAGAGTATCAGAGATAACTTTGTCATCATCTATGAATTACTGGATGAACTCATTGACTTTGGATACCCACAGACCACAGACAGTAAAATATTACAGGAGTAAGTCCAATTCTCATTTGCTCCATTTTAATACTAAGTTAGTATCAAAAGCCGGGGTTATTTTAGCGCTCTCTTATTTAGGGAGGGCCGATGACCTCATTGACTTTGGCTACCCACAGACCGCAAATAGCAAAATACTACAAGAGTACATGTAGGTCATGTGCTGTACTTTATCACTGCAATGTAGCTTTGAAGTTGAAGCTGGCCTTTTCTTCAAAAACAAAAAAAAAGGGGGGACCAGTACAACACTGAAGATAAAGTCTTATTGTATTTGTAACAGAATAGACAAAGTCATTGTAGTTCCATTGATTTTTAATTGAAAGGAAATTAGGAATAAAATCAGAAACATGTCATATTTTTATGTTGATAAACTTTTTTAAATCCTTCCAACAACCACAACTCCAGAAGCGAAAAATATTGTCCAAAATTTTTTTACATTTTATTTCATTCTTAATTTTCACGTCTTTGGCAAATCTTCTGTTTTATTCTAAAATTGTCAGTAGTGTTTTGGAAAGTGACATATATATGAAGGATATAAAGTATAGAGTCATAAAAAAATTCAATGGCAGTTTGCATTACCTAAAAATTTGAATGAGCAAAATTGATTTGTATCGATTAATAATGCTCAACAATCCAAACAGATTAGCCAATATAGTTAAGAAGAATGGGCAAACAGGAAATACCAAAAACAGATTCACCTTCATGTGGGAGCCATACACATTCTTTCTAAGCAGCCTATAAACCTACCAGTATGTAAACTATTTAGTAGAATGAAATAAAATCAATTTTTAAAAAAATCTCCAGGGCTTTATGCTGTTACAATGTCCTGACTTACTCAATGTGAGAAAAAATGCTCACGCTATTCTAAAAAAAAATTGTCATTTTCGCAGATACATCACACAAGAAGGCCAAAAACTAGAAATAGCCCCTAAACCACCCCCAGCCATCACCAACGCTGTGTCGTGGAGGAGTGACAACATCAAGTATCGCAAGAATGAGGTCTTCTTAGACGTAATCGAGTCTGTCAACTTACTGGTAGGATCAGATTTCTCATGATTTTTATTATTTATTTATTTATTTATCATTTATTCTGCACTTTTAAGAAATATAACAGTAAAACAATATAATCGTCGTGATAACAAGAATGGAATTACAAAAATTATACAAATACAATTTTTTATGCAATATTCTGAGTGCAAAAGATGGCAGCCAGGGAAGACGAGAGTAACACATCATGGCACCATTGCATAAAAACTTATAACTGATGGTAACTTTCAAACTTTGCCATCAATATTACACTACCATGGCAACATTACTCATTAGCCAATCAGATCAAGGTCACATGGAAGTTACCATTAATGGTGAGCTTTATGCAGTGGGGCCCACCAATGATACATAAGCATCCTTTGAATTACAAAATGCTGTATAAAATTTAAATTGATACCTTAATGTTCCTTTCCAATGTTAGTTCACCTTTTTGTTTTACTCATAAGCATAGAAGAGATTATGAAGTGAAAATCAGTTTAATTTTAGATCTTTACTTTGTGTTTATCATTTGATTACTATTGAGAATAAATTAGAAGAGACATTACTGATAAAAAAAAATTTACACCATCTGTGTCTGCTCATACCTACCCCTGCACCCACTGTGTAAAGACATGTCTATCCTGCATATGGGGCTCGATAGTCATCAGCAGGCCTGCTCAAAATGAGGAATACCTTCTTAATTATTTTTTTGCGTAGGAAAGCTAAAGATAAACTCCAGTTCTGGTTAAAAAAAAAGAAAATTAATTCTCACAGAATCAAACGTAACTTACACTGAATATTCAAGATTACAAATAAATGACATGTGCCAAACAATTTTGAAAGAAAATGTATACTGGCTGAGTAATGAGCATAGAAAGACAAGGAAATCAAGGTAGTACAAACCCCGATCCCATGTGTGTTGTTCCATATATAGCTTTCTGTGTACAGTGCTTGTTACTTTACCAAGACTCGGTCAAATTTATTATGATTTTGATGACTCCAGAACCTTGCAGTGCTCACCAATACTTACATGCTACATGATCAACTGTTTCTTATCCTTTCCACATCTTTTCTTTCACAATTCAATTCATTACCAGTACTAAAGTTTTGCTTTAAGTAATGATGAATGAATGAACTGTTCATAGGCAAAGTGAAAAAATATATGAATAGCTTTCCCCAAAAAATAATAATTAGTAGTTTTAAAAAAATGTTTCCTATACAATTAGATTGTTTGATTCATGCTCATTTATTTAAACTACCTAATAATAATAATAACAATAATAAATGTATGTTCTTATGTAGCGCTCATGTCTGTCAGATTTGACACTCCTGGTGCTCCTGATTATTACCCTGGCTTTAGCACAGCTGCCATTACGGCACTCTAGCATTCCAAGGAATTAATTCCTGTTACATGTAGGTACCCATTTACATCACCTGGGTTGAGTTATGTTATCGTGCTTGTTGAGATTGCATTGTCAAATTCAATGATTGAATTTAATAAATGCTTTGTGAGTGGTGACTGATGCAAGGTAGAGCTGCTTTACAAGAAAAGCTGTGTGCATTTCTAGTCGTTCACTATTTTAAAACTTTTGCTATTTTGTGTTTTATTTTCAGGTGAATGTAAATGGTAACGTACTGAGAAGTGAAATTGTAGGATCCATCAAGATGAGAGTGTTTTTATCAGGGATGCCGGAACTCAGGCTTGGACTTAATGACAAAGTGCTCTTTGAAAACACTGGCAGTAAGTACAGTATATAGTCTCATATTGAAATTATAGACGGTAAGTAAAAGGTAGTCACAAATTGAAAATGTAGGCAGTATGTACCGTATGTAGTCACATACTGGTAATGGAAATAAAGGCAGTATGTACCATGTATAGTCACATATTGAAATCTGTAGGCAGTAAGTACCATATATAGTTGCATATTGGAAGTATAGGAAGAAGGTGCTGTATATAGTTGCATATTGAAATTATAGGCAAAAGGTACCGTATATAGTTGCATATTGAAAATATAGGCAGTAGGTACTGTATTTAGTCGCATATTGAAATGATAGACGGTAGGCAGTACTTTCTGTGTATAGTCGCATATTGAAATGATAGACGGTAGGCAGTACTTTCTGTGTATAGTCTCATATTGAAATTATAGACGGTAAGTAAGGGCTACTGAATAATTATGAACTTGTAGTACCGTGATATTCAATCCCACTGGCATTGGAATGACTCGCCTATTGTTGTATGTGATAGGACAAATTTATTAAGTGCATTGCTTTGTAGGCAGTGAAAGTGAGGAATTGATCAGTTACCACATTGTTAGCAAGGAGAAAGAAAAAAGAATGATTATTATATCACATTCTGGTGTAGAGCATGCGATCTGCTTCATGTATGAACTTTACCAATAGATTGTATAACAAAGCAATTATTTCTAGTTTTTAGAGACCTTGAAAGAAGATTTTCAGTGAAAATAATATAATTTTTTCTTTATTATTCATTTATTGGTTATTTTGATATGTATATGTTAAAGGATTTTTTTTCCCCCCCTTTTTTTTTTAACTATACTTTAAAAACATCTGCCATTTTACTAATTACAGTTACTTTTACATCATTGTTGCTGTCATTTCAATATTTACAGACAGTTACGTTCACATCGTTTTTTTTATTTGATCATTTCAATGTTCTCACGTCATGTTTCTTCATATTGTTAACTGCATGGTTACTCCATGGCTTTTTTTGTTGTTGTGAGTCTTGTAAACGTTTGTTTGCACGATTATTGTTTTTCACATTTTCATCTTTCTTATTTTCATGCACTTACACAAGTAGAACAGAAGCATGCTGTATGTCCAAATAAGTTTTGGAGAAGCAGTGCCGATGAATGTTTCAGTTCAAATACAAAAGGAGCAATAGCTAAACAAAATTTACAGAAAACAAGTTTTTAAGTTATCTTTTATTGGGAAGATGCTACAATCCTCCCAATCTATCACTGAAGAACTTTATAGAAAGTGAAATCATTTATAGTAAAGAGACTTTCAAATGAATTGGAATATCATATTGATACTTTTTGCTTGAATCTTAATGTCTTTTGTGAATAGACAAGAGTTTTCACAGAAATCAAATTTTATTGGAACTATTGTATTCAATTCCATCTGCATGTTACAGCTGAAAACAACTTCCAAACATTAACTACGGTTTCCGTTGTCATAGGGTGGACATGATTAGTTAATCAAAAAATGATTAATTGTTTTATGCCTTCGCCGACCAAAGCTGGTGCCAGAGGCATACTGTTTTAAGCAAGAACGTCACTTAAAATATAGTGAGCTTGAAGAAATATATAATGAAAAAATGAATGATAGGCTTTTTATATGGGTAATTCCATAAATTAGGGACCCACTTTATGACATGTGTGACATTTGTGGTGTCCCTGCTACATAAGAAACCCATACGTATTGGTGGCTCTGAGTAAAGACTTGAATAGTGGAGTGAGATTGTAAAGTGATTTCCAAGCATAATATTGCATCTAGAATCTAGCATGACTAGAATCACGTAACAATCATACTCCACTAATGAAGTCTTTACTCAGAGCCACAAATACATGTGGGTTCCTTAATATGTAACTGGGACACCAAAAATGTCACAAAGTGGGTCACTAATTTATGGAATTACCCATATCCTTGAGGGTTGGAATGTTGTAGTTTGTTTTACATCACTCTATCTCTGTGTTTGATGACCTCTTATGACCTCTCATGACTATACAGCTCTGTCTTTGTTTGTCCCCCATCCTCCACTCTCTCTTGTCTGTCACCTCTCCTTTTCAACGTCTGTCCGTCCGATCGTTCGTTCGTCCATCCTTCTTGCCAAACCTTGACCAATCCTCCAATTCTCTTGACCACAAGGAGGAAAGAGCAAGTCGGTCGAGCTGGAAGACGTCAAGTTTCACCAGTGCGTGCGTCTCTCCCGCTTTGAGAACGATCGTACCATCTCCTTCATACCGCCCGACGGGGAGTTTGAACTCATGTCTTACAGACTCAACACCCATGTGAGTGACTGCCCTAGTTAAACCTCTTAGCCAAGCCCACTCGTTCAGTTCAGTTGACTATTTCAATAATGGCACTGATTCTAGGAGTGAGAAAGGAACAAAGTCAACTTTACGTAGACGGCCGTCTGCTCAAAAAGTACTCCAGCACCTTCCAGATGGTCAGAATTCTTTGATCTTTTACCAAAAAACCCAATTTTGCCAAGTTGAGAAATAATATTTACAGTTAACCAGACACTTTGAAAGGGTTTGTGAATGGTCTAGATTTGAAAATTCAATATTTGCTGTATAATGGAGACTGTCTTAAGTTTTGCACATGGTCTAGATATTTACAATTTGCTTTCTGCTATTAAAGGTAAAGACCAGTTATGGTCATGCGATTGCATTGTGAAAGANTCGTTCGTTCGTCCATCCTTCTTGCCAAACCTTGACCAATCCTCCAATTCTCTTGACCACAAGGAGGAAAGAGCAAGTCGGTCGAGCTGGAAGACGTCAAGTTTCACCAGTGCGTGCGTCTCTCCCGCTTTGAGAACGATCGTACCATCTCCTTCATACCGCCCGACGGGGAGTTTGAACTCATGTCCTACAGACTCAACACCCATGTGAGTGACTGCCCTAGTTAAACCTCTTAGCCAAGCCCACTCGTTCAGTTCAGTTGACTATTCCAATAATGGCACTGATTCTAGGAGTGAGAAAGGAACAAAGTCAACTTTACGTAGTCGGCCGTCTGCTCAAAAAGTACTCCAGCGCCTTCCAGATGGTCATAATTCTTTGATCTTTTACCAAAAAACCCAATTTTGCCAAGTTGAGAGAAAATATTTACAGTTGACCAGACACTTTGAAAGGGTTTGTGAATGGTCTAAATTTGAAAATGCAATATTTGCTGTATAATGGAGACTGTCTCAAGTTTTGCACATGGTCTAGATATTTACAATTTGCTTTTCGCTAAGTTATCCAACAGAATTCATTCCATATAGTATAATTCTGTACTGTTACATAACGCTTTTTGATGTTCATAATAGTGATGATGTTGAAGTTGATGATGGTGATGTTGATGATGGTGATATTGATGGTTTTTATGAGGATGACGATGATGATATTGATGATGATGATGTTGATCAGGAAGAGAATGATGACAATAAAGATGGCAATACCTCAATCTGAATCTTCCTCTCAATCATTCACCCCAACTGTTAACCGCCAAAGGTCAAACCTCTAATCTGGATAGAGTCAGTCATCGAGCGTCACTCGCACTCTCGAGTGGAGTACATGATCAAAGCAAAGAGCCAGTTCAAGAGGAGATCGACGGCAAACAATGTGGACGTCATAATTCCGGTCCCTAGCGATGCAGACTCGCCAAAGTTCAAGACGACGGTGGGTTTTGCCAAGTACATGCCTGAGAAGAATGCTGTGGTCTGGCATATCAAGTCTTTCCCAGTGAGTACATCATTAAGACAGACTTTCTTATTCAAATTGTGACATTTAAATAATGTTGTTTTTATTTCCCATTTGTAAACTACATGAAAAGAGCAAATATTTGTGACAATTGTGATATTCGTTTCAAATCGTGACATTTATATTTTGCCACATTTAGCTTCTATGTTCTAAACTATATGAAAGAGCAAATTTGTATGACAAAGACTAAATTTTGTTTTTAAATTATGTCACATTTAGTGCCTATGTGTACCGGTATATCTGTATGAAATGAGCAGATTTTCATGACAGAGACTGATTCGTTTTCAAAACGTGAGATTTAAATTGGTCACATTTAGTTCCTATGTGTAAAACTGCATTAAAAGAACAAATATTCATGACAAAGGAAAACAATCATTGATCAAGAACTCTTTGCATGACCTCTTTACTGGGGCATCAAAATTTCAAAGTTTAGAAGTTGGTGGTAGATTGAAAATTCATACAGAATTGTTTGAATACAGTGCCACGGCTGAAGCCTTAATATATTACTTGTACTACCACAAGTGGGACTGAATGGATAATTTGACAATTGTGAGAACATGAAGTAAATAAAAAATGTATGGATTCTTCTGTTGTTTGTTTTGCGGTGTATTAGGGAGGCAAGGAATTTCTAATGAGGGCTCACTTCAACCTGCCCAGTGTACAAGCAGAGGAAGCCGAGGGTAGACCTCCAATCAGCGTCAAGTTTGAGATACCTTACTTCACAACATCAGGCATTCAGGTAAGCCATCTTAGATTACAGCCTTTCACAACCAATCACAACTCTTTCAAGATAATTTCTCATATTTTATTGGTGTAAGATATATATTCTATGAAATCTATGTTTACATAAAATCATCATCATTTGGAGAATATAATTTCTTACCTTAGGCCTGTATATATACAATCTATATTAAATCTTGGAATGTCTGCCATTGTGAACTGTTCTTTTGACATGCAGAAAATGGATTTCGGTGAACTCCATTTTGAAGAGAACTCTTCATGCTATATCAAAGCCTTGTATACATGCACAAATGCAAGTGTTTATTTTGATGCCATCTTTATCTTTCAGGTTCGGTATCTGAAGATCATCGAGAAGAGTGGTTACCAAGCATTACCTTGGGTGAGATACATCACACAGAATGGAGACTACCAAGTCAGAGTGCAGTAACCCCCAATCCCACCAATCAAAACAGTCCTCTCACTCACTCATGTCATCATGACATCACCATCAACCAATAAGAAAAGAGCTTACATACACTGTAGTAGGTCAGCTTACTGATCTGGGCCCTGTTTCATAACACTTGATATCAATCACAAATGCTAAGATTTTATGAAAAATTAGCTCTCAGCCAATCAGAGACCACAATTTCAGTAGCTTGTGACAGTTATTATAACTTATTTTTGATAAACAGTTTTATGAAACAGGGCCCTGCAGGTATGCGTGGGTCACCTTTTGGGAGCAAGCTGGTCTGCCTATGTAGTCAATGTGTATACTCACATGGTGTGTAATGTCATATCTTGAGAGCCAGAAGGGCATTACCTCTATGTTAAAGCATTTGAGTTAACGCCCTTTTGGCTCTCTCTAGACGATATTATAATTATCCTATTTAAGTGAAATTATGGAGTTGCTTTAATGCTAGTTGCATTGTCCATTATGAAATGGAGAAATGATAATGTTCATTTAATACTAAAGATTTATTCCATATGCAATGCAATCAATAATGGAAATGCAAAACATAACACAAATGTCTTGCGTACAGGTAGCTGGAAAAATATAAAAGTAAAGTGGTCTTGAAAACTCTCCTAGTGAAAATGTCCAGGTTGTAAATTTGCAATAGCAAAATTGATATAATATAGTGTACAGAATTTGTACATGTACAGTGTGAATCTGACTCACTTTGATTTTATGTTGAAATTTTAAATTGTAGGCATATTTTGAACAACTGACTCTTATAGAAAGGAGTCACTTCCTTTCCATCATTCATTCAGTACCTATACGTCACCTTGGTACAGCAGACAAATTTACCTTAGATTAAAGGTTATCGATAAATAAAATTATTATATTCTATATTATAGTTTACCTTCGATTAAAGGATTAACCAAAAATATGAATTTTCTCTTTGCACACTCTTATTATTGTGCAGTCTTGATGCTCATGATAAATATAACAAAAAAATCAGCATCTGGGGCTAGGGAACTAAAAAATATTATTGGTATGTAGCAAGGTGATGTTGGAGCCAAAGATAGTTGAAAGTGAGAAACGATTTGTGCCCTACATGTATTTGAGTACTCGTCCTCGTTCTAGAATCTAGTTCATATTCTATTCTAGAATTATAGGTTTTGATACATGTCATTTTGTTCTTGGCTTGTGAGGCTATTTTTGTGATCTTATTTTTGTGTGGAAATTCTTCATTCCCTATCTGGACATAGAATAGCATCTTCTTGTATGTCAGTTGTAAATCACTCTGTACCGGTATTTGCACCTAAAACTTTATTGTATTCTTCACTCGTTAGAATGGGTCACAAGTGCATGTGATACACGACCAATTATTAAAGTAGAATCTATCTGTTTTGAAAAACAGGATTTATGTAAACACTGATGCTAATCTTGAGTTCTGGTAATGCAGCTTCAAATCCAGCGTACCCAGTTCCTAGCTGTGTAGGAAATGTTTCTTTCGACCATCAACTTTCAACTAAAAATAGCGAATATATTGTTGATAATCACATTCACTAGTAAAGACAACACATATATACGAACATACATGACTACATGTTTATTTATATTTCATTGCTCAATACCTAACTATTAATGGGGCAGACATCATATTTGAACTGTTGAATGCTGTCAGAACTTTATTTCCGCCATGACTAGAGCTTGAGATTTCCTATAACTTGATTATTTATTACATATGTTATACCTTTTTTAAGCTAGTTCATTACATCTATGTTACAATTTCAGATCCAGTAAGTACTATGATATTCTTTGGGGGCATGATCGTGAAAAATTTGTATGTCACTTATTTTTTTGTAGCCAAGCCTGTAGTATTTAGTCATTAAGAAAATGACATGAGATATATTACTCTTCAAATTATAATTGAAAATCCTGAACCTTTGATTAATCTGAAGAAATTATATTTGATTTTTATGTTATGTTGCTGCTCTAAAGATTGTCTTGAATTCCTTTGTAAACATCACCTATTTAATCAGAAATGGTCAAAATGATTTATATTTGTTGATTATGTTGATTGTGTGGACGCCGTTATGCATTCTTCTCAAAGCCTTAACTGTATAATATTTATAGAGGAGTTAAGGGCAGATATTTGGATCCTGAATTTCAGGGCAATATTCATTTTGCACTGCCTTGCTATCTCACTTGTCTTGAAATTAATACTGTAGTTGGTTAATGAGTCTACAGTTAGGTAGGGATTAGGATCCTGCCACATTCTTATTACTGTTGGCAAAATCTGTAATTTGTTAGCAACTTTATGCCTTTTTGAACTACATGTAAGTCAGCA
>BEXV01000189.1:228542-240834 GCA_003118195.1 Hemicentrotus pulcherrimus | reverse complement strand
TTTTTTTTTAAATCGATATAATCGTTTACTCCATTTAATTTATCTATGTATTCAATTATTTTATTTCTTCATTCATCAACAAATCGTTCATTCACGGTTTATTTCAATTTATGAATGGCAGCTAATGGCTGAAGTGCTCACAATATGTATATCTAAATTTAAATTTGTAAAGAAATTTTAATGATTCAGAATTACTAGTCTTTGATCGTATTGATAACTTGTATTCCAAAGAATTAAAATAAATAAACGTTTCATCCCCTTAAATTTATCTTTATTTGTTTTCGATTTAAGTGTGATTGGTCATAAAATCTACCTGTTTGGAGGAAAGAATGAGCTGCATGCTGATAAATGCCTCCCAGGTCTTCATGTATTTGATATAGGTAAGGGTGTATCCATCACACAGCTACATTAGGGACTTTTAGATTTGCACGTCGACATAGTGGACCTTAAGGCACTGCCAGTATTGTGACACTAGGGGTGACAATCCTTCGGTTCTTTAATTAGTACCATTGGTCCTGATCTAATATACTTATTTCTATATCATGCTGTTAGGGGTTGGGTTACAGTGGCAAATCCAGGGGGCGGCTGTTTTGCTGCTAAATATTTTCTCACGAATTAGGCCCCCTCTCCTACCGCCGGCTGGATCCGCCCGTGGTTGGGTTATGGTTACGGTTAGGGATAGTAACCTGATTAATTGCTCTGAAATGTGCATAATACCGATTATGTTAGCGTATTATGACCAAAGGTTAGGACCGGTTTTATTCATGACATGTATTATAGTATCCATGTTTTTGAAGTGTTATAGCGCCATCAATCGGAACATTTGAGCAATATTTTTCTAAGGAATGCGGAGGTATAGCAGTGCAATATAAATGTATTATTCTAGCCCTCATATTTTGTATAAAATTATGTCTCTGTTCTCCTGTGTAGTAGATCAAGTACAAACGGTGAGAAGGTGATCAATATGTCACCACGCCCACCCTTGATCCATAGGAAGAAGGAAATACATCCACGTGGGAAATACATCCAAGTGATTTAATATAACTATTGGATTCACAGTTCGAGATGCCGTGAGATAATGTGCATTTTGTTGTTTGAATTTTGTCATGAAATTATCATTGTCAATCTTGTTTTTGTGCAACAGAGTTTTCTGTCTCCCTTTATTAACTTTACTTGTATTTTTCAGGAGGTAAAAAAAAATGGAACGAATATATATGAATTTAATAAAACAAGGAGCAGTTCTAATTGGATATACAAGGGCCCCGTCTTACAAAGAGTTGATATTGACCCGAATCAATATCAGGTCCCTAGATCAATCACAAGTTTGCAGTCTCCCATCTCTTATGTACATAGTTGTGATTGATATCAATCACAAATAAGTTGCGATTGATATCAATTCTTTGTACTACAGGGCCCAGGTGTATCCCACTCCTGGCACCATCAATGCGTCAGTGTGTTGTTGCATTGTTGTTTATCCATTTTCTCGTCATTTAATTGTTTCGAAGGTATGTGTATACAATCTGTAGAAATAAAATTGAAACCGATCATAGTGAAGAAGAGAAATCTCAAGGGTTTCAATTTTGATTGTCTTAATTATTATTATTGCTCATTCTCGTGCCTGTGAATTGATAAAGATATCTTAGTTTTTGTCTTTAACTTGATTTAATTCATTGGATTGAATTTCTTTCCCTCTACAGAAAAGAAAACATGGTCCCAGCCCCAGACCAGCGGTACTGAGCCAGTTGCTCATGGCAGTACCTCCTCAGTGATAGGGAATAGAATCTATGTCTACGGTGGCCTGGTGGATGGGCAAGCAGTGGATGATCTGCATTGCTTTGACTCGGGTTCGTAATGATTTAATCTCCCTCATTCATAATCTTCAAGAATTCCTCATCAAAGACAATGGCCCGAATTCACAAAGGAGGTTTGTCGACAAACCTAGGTTATGTGCGACAGAAGACGCGTTTCGATGCGTTTCAGACCAAGATTCAGACAAACCTTGGTCTGCGTCAAAACGCGTCATTATAACGCACATAAACCTAGGTTTTTTTACAAACCATCTTTGTGAATTCGGGCCAATGTGACTATATATATAGAGAGAGAGAAAAATAATATCTCACGCTTTCGAAACTGTGGTAGATTATACTATTTATTTTATTTTTACAAATAAATTTCATTCAATATTTCATAATTATGTGTTTTCATATATTTTTGCTTCTAACTTCTCTCTAAACTTACTATTTGTACATGACTATCTGTATTGTTCATTTAAAAATGAAACATAATCATGCCATGACTTTTATGTTACTATATTCAACATATTTTCTTAATATGCTCTCATTTACAATCGTTCGTAATACATTAAAAATTTCATCAAGGTATTAATGATGTAATAACCTTACTTGATAAACAAATAAATTATTAACAAGACATTCATTTTATGATTATCCCGTAAGAAGAAATGAAAATAATAATTGTAATCTGTGTTGTGTGTTCTACATTTCATGAAATATTTAGATTTATCGTTTTTCTTTTCTTTTCTTTTCTTGTTTTTTTTTGTTGTTGTTGAAATTTTTACTTCTAACTTTTAAGGAAAACTATAATGTTCGTCTCTATGTTAACAAAAAATGTGATTTGCATGGACTATCATCAAATTTCTATCATTATCTATCCTTTATTTGTCTGTTTGGACTTTTGTTTGTTTGTTTGAATAGTTTAATATTAATTGTTTTGACTAACTACCTTCTTGCATGCCCCTCCAGAGAATCAGTGGTGGGTTAAACTCACTATCCAAGGAGTGCCACCATCACCGAGGTAAATCGTTATTCTTCCTGTAAATATTATTCTTAATATGTTTCTTCATTTCTACTCTGATATATTTGTGTGAATCTGTTTAAAAAAAAAATAATCCAGCCTAACTGAAGTTCCCTTGACATAACTAAAATAAAAGTGACAAATCAAAGGAAACATTTGGAAAATTAGACTATAAGAAAGTGACAGAAGATCCCGCTTTGTAATGTCCTGGCAACTGATCAGCCGCAAAATACTGAAATTATTATTGTCAATAACATAACTGAACATATACCCATTGCCTTGTGTACCAAATAATGTCCCCTTTCGCATTACGATGGACAAATAAAAGTTGTTTGAGCTGCATACACTCCCATGTACTATGACGTCATGCTTCCCCCTTCATCCGCTTAGGGTCAGTCCTACCAAGTTAGCAACCTTGTGGCTCTGAACAGATGCTTTAA
The DNA here is from genome assembly GCA_003118195.1 of Hemicentrotus pulcherrimus. NCBI lineage: Eukaryota > Metazoa > Echinodermata > Echinoidea > Camarodonta > Strongylocentrotidae > Hemicentrotus > Hemicentrotus pulcherrimus. The sequence continues at coordinate 237,580 of BEXV01000189.1, read as the reverse complement.
TATTTCAATCATAAGTCACTGACATGAAGAAATAATTTCACTACGAGAAGGGTGAATGATACAAAATATACAAACTAGATAGACTGAAATTACCTTAAGTGCCAATATCTGACTGAAATAGAAATTGTTGATCTTCATTACAAGATTGTTTAGTGTACTCTATCTTTTTTATTTCTCTAAATTATCAGGTGTGATTGTGCAAGCACGGCTGTAGGACATGAAATGTTTGTGTTTGGAGGAACCGCTGGGACTGATCAATGGTTTAATGACATCCATGTCTTCAACGCGAGTAAGCATCTTTCTATTAATTGTTAACGATTGAATATATCATGCCTAACTGGCATCTAGTGTCGTTTGCTTTTAAATCATAGGGCTTGGTCTTGTACCACGAAATTAAGTTTGGACACGGTCTAAATTCATTGTATGATATCATTATTATTTTGTCTACGGTGTAAGTGTTCTTTAATGTAGTTTATATAGAAAGCGAGAATATGTATTTCACCCCACTAGTCTGTAGATCCAGAATAGCAATAAGGGTATTGAAGATACATTCTCTGTATTTGAGGGAGAATAATCAATAACAAAAGAAATTAATTTATTTAAGTTATATGAAAAAAGTAGTTTAATTATGGCACGTATATGACTAGAGACGACATTGTTAGAATACTTAAAGAGAATGTTGAGTTCTGGGGATCGAGAGGTAAAAAAAAAAAAATTGTGAGCGTTAAGATTGTTAAGATTGTGCAAGTGTGGAAGAACGTATATAAGAGAGAAAAAAAAAGTTGTTATGCCACATGTTTGTGTAGTTCCATATATATCTTTATGTGTACAGTGCTTTTTACTTTACCAAGACTGGACCAAATTTCTTATCATTTTGATGACTCCAGAACCTTGCAGTACACAACAATATGCTACATAATCAACCTTTTCTGGTCGATTCTACACCATTTCTTTTATAATGCAATCGCATGACCAGAACTCAACTTTATCTATTGACTCATTATGCCTTGGGAAGAAATACATTCTTACTGATATATTATTTTCTTTTTCCTTAATAAACAGAGAAACTCCTGTGGAAGGTACTGAACAAAACAGATGGAGAACCACCCACACCGAGAGGGAGTCACTGCTTCCTGGCTCATACTGACAAGGTGAAAATAATGCTTTATAAAACAATTATCACATTAGAACACTTGCTAATAGATGCTTGTATTGTAGAAAACAAATTATGAACCTAAGATCATAGAAACTTAATCTTGAATGGAACTTCTTCATGATGAAATTAAACTGGGAAACCTGAAATTTCGTTGATTTTAAACAAAATTTGATGAATATTATTATTTGCTATAAATCACAAGGGGAAAATAGTTTACATTCAAAATATTTTTGTTTGTACAAGTCATCTTTTATGGTTAATTTAGTGTCAGTAGTAGGATTAAAGTTTAAATTCTAAACGTACCATTCATAAAAGAAGGTGCTATTTCAGAAGTAGGCCTGGGCCTGTTTCATAAAAAATTGTTATCAACAACAAGTTACAGTAACTATTATTAACTATTATAAGCTACTGAAATCGTGGCATTTGATTGGCTGAGAACAAATTTGTCATAGATATTTAGCATTTGTTTATTTATAACAAGTTTATGAAACATGACCATGCCATTGGCGTCAGTTTAGTGATATGATAATCAAGTGTGCTTTTGTTTGTTGAAGTCATGATGGGTTATGATTCAGGAGCAGGCCTCATTGTGACGATTTCGGTAGTGGGATAATATTTTATAATCGTAATGTTCTGTGTTCTTACAAGACATGTTTTAAAGGGTATAATGGTTTCAGGAGGGGGATAAAAGTTTTCAATTCTCAATGAATTTTGTATGTACAATGTACTTGTTGGGATTAAGGCGCTGATTCAGAGGTACGCATAATATATGTTGGTGTCAGCAGTTAGATGATAGTTTACCATAGAAATGTAGCATATATTGTGCAAGTCATGGTGTAAGGGTCTACTTCAGAAGTAGACCTAATGTATGGTGTTGTCAACGGTATAGGGTAAAAAGTTTACAATCATTTAAACTGTACTTGTACGACAGGCCTCATTTATAATGATTTTAGTGGTCAGATAATCTTTTATGATAAAAGTATGTCTGTACACCCCATAATTTGAAGCGCTCATTCAGCAGTATACCTGTTGGTATCAGGAAATTGATAAATTACATACACCCTATCAGTATTTTGTTTCTAAAAGCGATGATTTAAAATGCTATACTCTCTGCTAAATCGAAGGTAGATCGAATGTTGATGTTAGCGATGTTAACAATTGAAATGTAATTGTCTTTTGTTTTCAGGACATATATGTCTTTGGTGGATCGAATGATTCCAATTCCACACACCCCACGCTTGGTGATTTGTACAAGTTTAGCCTGGGTAAAAATGAAAATAAGAAACAAAATGACCTATAAAAGCTTTTTTTGTGGCACGCTGAACTCACTTTACTAATGCTCGTTGACACCCTATGGATATCAGAGCTCTGGGTGATAGTCTGGTTGATTTCATATATGCTATCAAGGTTTATACTGATATGGTGATCTCGGTCATAATAATTTTTTTTTTTAAAGGAAGTGCAACATTATGCTTCAAAGGCAACTAACAATGCTAATGCTTCATGTATAACCTGAGTTCTAAGTAAAGGCTATATTTATATTGAATCAAAGATAGACATGTATATAATTATCCGATAGCATATTACATGAATGTTATGTTATCTTGAAGGAGCTGCACTATAATCAAAGACAACTAACAATCGAGCTTCATTTTTCCTCCTCTGGTTAGCTTCTTCCTTTTGATCTCCCATCCCTCTCCTCTCTCTCTCTCTCTCTCTCTCTCTCTCTATATATATATATATCTTTCCATCTCATTAATTCTTCTATATTTTTCAGTATCATAACTTCCCTTTTACTGATGATTTACACTGTGCAGGTTTTAAGGTTTTACTTGAAACATTGCTTTCTCGCTCTCTCCTCCCCACGCTCCTATGAGATGCTTGTATTTTATTTTACACCAGTGTTTTTAATATTAGTCGTCCTTGCAAATGTTAATTCAGATTCAGATTTATTGTGATGTGATTATAAAAATGTTGATAATTTATGATTGTAAAAAGATGCTTTGTAAAAGTTAATGAATATGGTAACCCGGCGAGGAATATTCTCATAATATCTCTAAAAATACTTTACTTTTACTAAGTTAGAGTTTGTGGTTGATGTCTTGCATACGAACTATTTTTTTTCTTTTTTTTTTTTNNNNTTTTTTTTTTTTTTGGGGGGGGGGCTAAAACTTAACAAATTTTCTAGTCAATCTCGTGAAGCTTCACAATGGAATTTATATATCATGATAACTTCATGGTTTTCATGATAGACCTAAAGAAGAATTTTATAATATTCTATTTTTACATAGTTAATTTCGCAAAGTTCAGCATTTTAAAAATACTTTCAGTTTTGCACTCTTGGTGATGGTGATGTCTCATTAGATTGAATCTACTCCCTCAAATTATTGCATTATAACTAGTTATCACCTCGTATTCATGTTTTTCATTCATTATCTTCTTAACACTTTATCTTAACACTTTGTCTTCTTAACATTTAAGATGGCCATGTGGCAGTTCATGAACACAATGAATCGAACAGTTACTTCACATGCACACACTTGTATTATTTGTTTTATTTTTTTATATTTATTCCCACTTTTTATTTAGATACACGCACAAATATCACGAAGACTTTCAAGAAATCATGTTCAGATTACGTAATATGTATTTTAATTTGTTGGTACATTTCAGTGATTGGAGATGATTCCCGAGGCTACTAGAATCTGCCTAAATTTTTTATTAGTTGTCCGATTTTGCTCAAACCTTTTTTGGTTGGTTTGTCTGATTTGTCTGCTTCTATTGAAAGTTAGTTATTCTGGAGTGTACTTGTCCTTTAACTTCATATTTTGGAAAGGCTTTGCTATTGCGTTCCTTAAATGGAACTGAAAAGACTCAATTTATGATTATGGTTTATTTTGATATCCGTCAGACAAGCGTAAATGGAAGCGTCCATTCTTTGGAGGGTGCCCACCCGCGAAGAGGTCTGGCCATGCAGCCATCATACACAGAAGCAAGGTATACATGATCGTAGCCAAATGAGTACTGAAAAGCAAATATAAATTTTACCTCTTATATAATGTTTTTGATTCATTCTACAGCTAGAGTGCCATTATTTTTTTTTTACCTCTTTTCTTAAGTTTAGCAAGATGAACTTATGAATCATCTTTTTCAAATGGTGGATTTTTTCCTGCCACACATGGTATTTCCTTGCGATTCTTATATTGAGAAACACATTTTATTTGACTGCTAAGGCTTCCAGAAGAGAAATACAGAATATGATACAAAGTTAACTATTTTTGTTTATATAGATTAAGATGAGTTTATCGATCAGAAAATGTAGTAACAAAACATTATTAATACAATTATTCAAAGCGTTTGAAAAGTCGGATAATTATTCTATGTTATTCCTGAGATATAAATGAATGGGCTGGATAATCTGGGTTTCGTTGATTAACATTTATTTAAATCACTAAATTACATTTATTTCGCACTCTTCTGTTTTTCTTCTTCTTGCAGTTGATTATAATCGGAGGAAGCAATGAAGATACGGATTTCAATGACGTCCACATCGCCAAACTCATCAACCCATCAAAAAGACAACCATGTAAGTCAGAATGGATTAGGAAGGACGTATACATCTCTCCCAGCTTTCACAAATAAACAACAACTAAAGATCTTTTCCCCAAAAGTCAAAATATAGTATTTTCTGACCACCAAATACTAGCAATCCGTGTTTTGAATAATATTCTGGCAAAATGCCCTTCTCTTCTCTATAAACTTTTTAAGAATCAAGAGAGCTGTCTGCTTTCTCTTGCCATACATTTTAAGAGGGTACAATCAGTTTACAGCCTGAAGGCCGGTGAGCTCCGCCAAGAGCTAAGATCTCTTCTTTCAACTATCTCTCCAAGTTCTCAATGTTCAGATGTGTATGCTCTGATCGTTATTTGTCTTGTATCTTTCGATCAACGGTAGCGAATACGAAACTTTGCAGAGTTCGTGATGTAGCTCACCATTTTACAGCTAATATATTCTGCAAAGAACAATGATGTAATCCTGAAAGCTTCATTATATACAGATTAAAATGTAATATTATTTTTTTTTTCTTCTTTTTTTCTTCTTTCAAATCAGTGAAAGTACCGGCTGGTGACATGCACGACTTCCTCAACAACATCAACAGCTCTGACCCTCGACCCATGGTCGTGGACGGAGAGGACGCAGATGCACACTTTCACGAGAAGGAGGAGGATCCAGCTGAACCCGACTCAAAGGAGGCGGAGGGTGGGTCAGAGGTCGATCAGGGAAATGATCAGCAGACGGGATCACAAGCTCCTGGGTCACGGGAAGGCAGCGTGGCAGGATCTGATGCAGGTCAGTGTTGTCTTATTTCGAATTGTTCCCACTCCTTACACCTGATAATTTTGTTTTGTGTGTTTGTTTGTTTTAGCCCCTCCCCCTGAAAAAGAGAGAAAGAGGGAGGAGAGAGAGAGAGAGAGAGAGAGAGAGAGAGAAGAGAGGGAAGGAGAGAGAGAGAGAGAGACGGGAGGGGGTCTTACTGTTGCTTTGTATTTAAAAGAAAAAAGTTACAGGTCCATTAACATTTTGAGGAAAGGGAATTTACTTTTGTGTGTTTTATTTTTGTAAAAGTAATTACTTTGCTTTGTTTCTGGTATCTATAAGTAAGAAGATCCTCTGCTGAATGCCCTGTTATATTTTCACTTTTAGATACGAAAGAAAGTCAAGGGAGATCTGTCCACTTTGAAGATGAAACAGATGGAAAACAGGATGCAGCTTCATTATCTTCATTTGCGGGCTCGTTAGCCTCCTCGGCAGGGTCACTGTCATCATCAGCATCTGCTTCATCAGGCTCATCTGTGGGATCATCATCATCATCAGGCAGCTGGGGCTCTTTTGGACCAGGGAGCAGCAACAATAACAACAGCAATAATAACAACGCTGTTGCGGATGTCAGGAGTGGAGTGAAGAATGGTGTCAGGGGTAGCATTGTCCAACAGGATATTGCAAAGAATTCAGGCGGTGGCTCAGAACATGCTTTCATAAGCAAGTCCGATAACGGTTAGAAGAAAGGGAAGGCAGATGCAGCCGATGAAAACGGAAGTCAGATTGTATCACAGGATAACCAGGTTGAAGATGAATCCATCCAAAGCATTCAGCCCGGAAAGCCACAGCTCGTACCCATTGCCAACACTAAAGCCGTGGCGCCTGTTACGAAGCAGGGTAAGAAAGCTGGCTCCAAGAAGAAGAAACCCAAGAAAGAGAAAGGTGATGGGACACGGGTAGATGAAACCCAGCATCCTGTTCCAGGAGAGTATAGACCCTACCCACCTATGGACAGCCATCTTCAGAGGGTTCCGGAGGAAGCAGCATGGAATCACCACCCTGAGGATTGGAGAAACCATCAACCACAGGAGCAGCCAGAGTCGGATGAGGAAAGTGAGGGTGGAAGTGAGAGTGGAAAAGAGAGCGGAAGCGGAAGTGGAAGTGGAAGTGAGAGCAGCAGTGAGGAGGAGGATAGTGATGGAGATGGAGATGATGATGGGGAGTCGGATAACAGTGATGTCGGTGATCAGGGCGGGGCTCCTGAAGCGCAGAATATGAATGGGTACGATAAGACACAGTCCAACCAACCTGCTTCTCAAGAAAGACAAGGCGAGAGTAGTAAGGATGAAGCTGATAGTGAGGACGATGATGGAAGTGGTAGTGGTAGTGGTAGTGATGATGATGACGATTCAGGCAGTGATACCGGAAGTGAGAGTGAGTCTGGAAGTGGCTCTGAAGATGAAAGTGAATCTGAAGAGGACTGAAGTGCATTGGGCAGAAGATATTTCATTTATTAATGCTGACACTGCTGATTTAATTTTTAACTAATAATGTTCTAAAGAATGGTTCCTTACCTTGAATCTCTCTGTTTCTGACTTTTTATCAGGGTATTATGCAAAAAGAAATATCACTTTCAATGGCAAATTTGGTTATTACCGTCATTATGTGAATAAAAAATTGTGTTGATATATGTATGTGTATTTAATCTGTATTTAATCTAATTGATTTGTGTGTGGGTGTATCGAAGGAATATTCATAGATTCATTATCAAAAACTGTGAATGTATACTGTTCTATATTTCAGTGTGTATCTTAAAGGCACACTGCCATACTTGTAGCTACTTGCTCCCTCTATATAGAAAACTTCCCCAATCGGTGCCTGTTGATCCTCCATGATCCTCTTTTTCTTATGTTAAATGAGAGCTGAGTTAATGAGAGAGCCACCTGTCACAGTGACCTCGATGGCTCTGTGTGTGGTCTAATCCCTTCTGGCCCAGTAGTGGTGACGGTCTTTAAACTTCTGTTTTCAATCAGCACAATCATTATAATAAATTTGTGGTCATGTATTTATAATCAATTATTGTATTACATTCTATTTACGTCATATTTCCTTCAGCCTTTTTCGGGTTTTTCGTGTAAATTTCTATGTACAGGGTGTCTTAAGAAAAGGGAGGAAAATACCTTGATGTGAACGATCTGCCAAGTGGTTTTCTAATCATAAATTTCATCCATATATATGTATATACTTGTGGAAATAATAAATCAGATGTTATTTCTGTTACTTAGAGGTTTTTACATATCACTCTCATAGCACAATCCTTCTGCAATTGCAGTATGTTTACTGATTGGTATTACTCCACTTAATTATTTAATCTTGTCAACACTTCATATAGCCGTTATGTAGTATAGTATAAGATTAATTTTTATACATGTTAAAAAGACATTTAAAATTGAAAATGGAATTACAATGTTCGGTTCCTATTTTGTTTCTTTCATCATGCTAATGACATGTTTTGATTGTGGCATCCTTGTTTGATTTTAAAGCAGGAATGTACTACTTGAAGCTACTTGCGCCCTCTATAATAGCCAACAATGCCCGTTGATCACCATGGCCCCTGCCAGTGACCACGTAGGGAGGTTTAATCCTCCCTGGCCAAACTAGTGCAGTATAGGCTTTAATGCATACTGTACTAAAGTTCTACCGCAAAACCCACGCTAGCGCCATCTCAGCTCAGCTGTGGTTCTCGCATCGCTTACTCGAAAGAAGAGAATTTGCCAAAACGAAACTAGAGAAACGCAATACGATGCTCTTGCTGGTGTTCATTATATATCATAAGTTCGTGAGTGATTGAAAGTGTGCACAGCACTTATCACAAACAAGATATATCACTAACGTTTTTGCTTGCAAAATGTTTATTTTCATCATTAAATTTTACTTGAAAGAAAAGAATTTGCCAAAACGAAATAACAATGATTATCTATTTTTCTACAACATTTCCCTTCTTTATAGGGACATAAACCCTAATGCTATGTTGTTTCCCTATAATGCTTTGCAATGAAAACTCCAATTCGTTTTTCCCATTGTTGTCACCTATCATATAGGAAATAGCTTTTTATGACTATAAAGCGATGCTACATTTCCAGCCCTGAATGTATACATGTTGTTTTAAAAGCAATAAACGCCCTGTTGTTGGGAAAAGAAAGGGATTCTAGTCTCCGTTGTGTATATTACCTCATTAAAATTTGCAATTGGGGCACAGTAATACAATATATAGCAACAAATCAGTTGTAAAAGTATAGTTTGTTTCAATTCTGAGTTTCTGCTTGCTTAGCAGTCAGGTAAAATAACTACCACCACAAATAATCCAATCGAAGTAGCTTCCTTCAAGATAATTATTCATGATCAAGATGTCTCCTAGGATTTAAAAAAAAAATCATATGATTTAATATGATTCGATCTTTACAACCCAAACTCACGTGACGGCGACTTGATTTAATGTGGTTTAATAATAATTATGATGATGATAAATGATGATGATAGCAGGGATTGTTAGTTTAAACTC
>BEXV01000189.1:167284-183060 GCA_003118195.1 Hemicentrotus pulcherrimus | reverse complement strand
GGGGGGGGGGGGGGGTCACATATTAGGACCTACGGGACCTAATGGGACAATTTTTCACAAAATTTCCTAATCATGGTTCCCTGAATCATCATCATTAAAATGTCCTAAATTAGCTAGTTTAATAAAGTATCATGTGCTTTGAATGCCAATATTTTGGTACGGAAACCCATTTTATTTCTATTTTGTTCCTAACACGGATACAGGCTAATCAGGTATATAATAAGTTCCCAGTTGTTCCTTCTCTTGTTTCAATTATTATGTCATCCTCAACATTGTCTTTCTCATATAATAACAGATAATAATTTATTTCAGGAACCATCAAAATAGCCACCCTTTATCATTTTTACTTGATATTTTAGAGGGCCCATTAATTTAAGTCTGTGAACCACAATTCATGACCATGGTATCTAGAACTAACCCCTTTTGCCATGGTTGCTAGTACTCGTATTGTCCTGCGTGAACTGATAAGGGTAATACAAGTTTCAGTTTCAGCAGTTAAAATGCAAATATCCACTAAAACATATCCTGAAGACCTAAAAAGACCAAAACAAACATAGAACTTATCTTAGAATGAATGCCTTTTCCCTTTCCAATATCATTAACGTTAAATATATGGATAAAATCTAATGCGATTGAGTATAATGCATCTACTTTGAACCGCGTCGAGAGAAAACAAAGTCTGGTTGGAATACCTTAGACTACAAATCGGCGGCTGAACTTACGACTACGGCGACGAACGCACGTCGGCAAACTTCAGAGGAAGCGGCACACATTGTTATTGTTATTTACTTATGTTAATAAGGCTTAATTGAACTGGGCATGCGCAATAGGGTATTTAAAGTGCAAAGTAGACATGCGCATGCGTACACGGTCTGTGTTTCACACTTCTCTACATGCGATCGGAGGCCAGACCGTACCGAGCTGCAGCATATCATCGTATGTACAGTTCTACAGACCGGCGGGATCTCCGCGCATAATTTTCCCAATGGCGGCAGCCAAGCGACATTGCTGCGATTTTTCGCCGCAAAATGGCCATAGATTCGGCCTATCAAACTGTTCAAAACTTAAAGAAAATGGATCCACATATAGCCCGGAATCTTTACTGGACATTAGCGCAAAGGTTGTGGCGCTAAATATTCCTTTTCAGCAAGTGGAGGAGAGATTTTCTCGAATTCCAGAACCTGTGCAAACGAGAATAGTTTTCTGGTCGTTCCCTCGGAATGAAAAGGATATTTGCATGTATTCATCTCTACATCATTCGACAGTGAGCGAAAGTGAATATCAGAAGTTACCTTTTCAAAGAGGAGTAAGATTATTAGAAAACGGGGCAGTCGAAAATGTTCTTCAAGTCGGTAAGTACAATGTTTTGTGTATTGATATTGCGTGAGCTATGCGAGAGTCGTATTGGTATGTGTGTGTATCGGTGAAGACGACGTGTTATGTGAATTTGTGTGTAGCCTAACCCGTCCTTTCTTTCACCCGATTCAAAGTAAAATTCTTGTCAATTCACTACACATCTGGTAATAAATGGAAGGAATTTAGTCAGTAATTCAAGATAGTAACTCTAACCATACGCCCATCGCGTCACAACTTTAATGGCTGTGTGCCCGCTAAAGCACAAAGCTGTAGAACGTCCTCGATTCAATACTGCGGAAGAGGGAGATTTTATGTATGCAAATGCACATAGTGAAAAGCCCGTGTGTTCTTCGCCATTGTAGCGTACTGTGTACACGCACTATGCCCGTAGCTCTGCGGTGAAGTGACCCGCATTTTCCATCCATTATGAGACTGGGGCCGAGCAGGCCCCACAGGCCAGCGCTGTTTGTTCTGCTAGCTCGTCTGAAAGCAGAGAGCTTAGCTGTCGCCATCGACAGCTTCTCTCCATGAATACGCACTGCAAGAGGTGTGTAAATTAGTCTTTCTCTGTGGTTGGACAAGGTCTGTGGAGATTTTTTGTTTCCCCCAATGATAGAGGTTGATCGTGCATGATTTACTCTCCGGTGCAAAGTTACTTTGGTTGATTACTGGCGCGACAATGTCTCCCTTTGCTAAGCCTCACATTTCCCTGCTCTGCTAGGCATGCAGATATTTTACCCTCTCCTTCCTTCTGCTTCAGAAAATCTATCCCCAACTGGCCTAGATTGCTTTCTTTCGCTTCTTCTCTTCGCTAGATAGCATGGCTTGCCAAGTCAAGGAAAGATAAAACTCTATACAGGAATAATAAAATCTACTCCAGTTTTCGTTTAGACTAGTCATCATACCCCAAATGCCATCTTGAAATTAATCAGCTCTTAGGAGATTTGCCTGATGTGTTGTGGTATTGGGTTCCTGAGAATGAAACTGTCCCACTCTCTTACAATCTTTCAAGTATCCCACTGTGCTATGGGCTATGGCATGTGTTTCTCTTTTTTAACTATCTGCCTTTTCTCTTGGGCTCGGTACTCAATTTAGAAATCGATATTGATATCTACCAAAAGCCAGTTAGGTGTTAAAACTTGTTCCCCTCAAACAGAATCAACACCCTTCTGGCACTTGACAGACAATGTCATGCCAAGAGGACCTTTAAGTTTCTGGTTGCCCCAGAGCCGCCCTATGACAAGTCCTTGCACCTGTTCTGATCATGGTGTTCCTGTGGTGAAGAAAGTGAGGTGTGGGTGCAATCCCTGTTTAGTTTGAATTAGGAATCATTGCAGGTTGGGAGAATGTGTGGGTTTGTTGGCAGGGGAAGATATTATGATTCAGGCTTTAAACTTTAAAGGGTGAATAGTAAATTTATATATCAGTTTGACACATGATATTATTATAATGATACAGCTTTAGTTCATAAAATTATTATTTATGAGAAGTAGGCCTACATGAATTCAAAAATTCATTTAACCTTTAAAAAGATGATAGATTACCTTATCATAATCTAATGTAATCATATAAACTCAATCTTTAGAAACAAAGTAAATAAGCTTATTATTAACAAGAATAACATATTACAATACAGTAACATATATAGAGACATTTGAGAATGTACATTTACATTATCTCTTCTGATGGGATGAGTAGTTATAGTGCTGAAATATTATGGCATACACTACTGTTCCACAAATCTTTTGTTCACAAATCATCAGTTTTGATGAACCATAAAATTGTGAAATTTCTAATTTCTGTAAGAAAAGTGGATGACTCCTCATTGAACTTAGAGAGTCTTGACGTTGTTTGATTAAGGGATGATGTACATGTATGTCTCACCAAGAGAAAGATCTTGGTAAACGTACAATGAGTAGATGATGCACAGTCATCTTAGTTGACGAGAGATCATCTACACCTACATGACACATGTAACATTGTACATGTAGGTGGTGTGTTACAAACCTTAACTCGTACCATTCTCAAGACTTCCCTATCTTCTCCAATCACTACATGCCTCACATCCATGGGATTGGCAGAGTTAAGGAGGAAGGATATCGCCTTCAAGCTGCTGAGTGCAAGCGCAAGGAGTGTGTGTCACAAAGTGACGAAGAGATACCTCGCCAAGACTAACCCTTTCCATCTTTAAAAAGATGTGGAAAGGAAATTCCTTATTTTTAGCAGGGCTTTCTAACGTGGTTTGCCTGTAATGCGGGGCTTGACAGCTCTGCGTTATGCATGTGAGAGGTTTGCGCACCTCCTCTATCGATGAATAACCATTTGTCAGGACTCATTGGCAGCTGATAATTTGGATCGAGAACAACCTTCTCCCCACAAGGGTTCCTTACACACATGCTCTCTGTGATCAAGATTAGAGCAATCTTGTGGTGGATGGAGCTTCAGGGAAATGTCAGAAATGCATCAACTGTTCAAGTCGTTCATTAAACATGAACTGTTGTTTTATAGAAACAGGGAGGCTGTAAACAATACACCTGCTCCATTTCTTGTGATTTGATAGAGAATGTGCTAGCAATTTGTTGCCTCCTTGATATGGGGCTAGGTCCTGTTTGATGTACAAAAGTTAATTTAAAAGAAAAATGTGGGTAAACTTTTTGGACAGTCACATTTAAAAAAAAAAAAAGACTCAAAGGAAGCTGGTCAGTTTTGGTTAATAGAAATAATATGCTTTAGGCCTAGTCTTCATTCTGATTTTCTTTGATAATGTCAATTTTGTGTAATTTGTAGAGCTCTGACAAAAGTTGATAGCAATGTGACAAATTAATAACTATGAACTAAAAACACATAAATTATGAATAAACAGAAACATCAGGGGGCAGTTTCATGAAATCATCATAATTCTAACTTCTTGGACATCCAATTAAATCAGTGTTATAGTTGCTTTTCTATTGGATGTCCGCGAACTTTGACCTAAAACACTGAAAATGTGTGACGATTCTGAGAAATTGGCCCTTTGTCACTGTTCATATACATGTATGTCTCAAACTATTGATATCCCCCTATATAATTCCTTGTCCTTTGTGTATAGCATAGATCGATGCTCCAAAGACTACATGTACATGTAGTATTGGCTACCAGCATTAAACCTAGCCTGTCTGCACCAGATAGGTCTACCCTATATTCTCTTTCCCCGCACGACCAGGTAGTACTTCCTTCCAGCATTGGAGATTAGTACCTACCGAGAGTGATCCATGTGCCCTACCACAATCAACCCTGACCAGCCTTTTGGTTAGGTTTTTTTTTATCTCTTCCCAAAGTGGATATGAATTCCCTGTGAGAGCCATGCTGAAGGAACGCTGGCACCAAAAGAGGAAGTTTACATAGCTGGAGCTTGCGTTGGGTTTATACTTGAAACAAGGACCAGTAGAACTAAAGCAAAGAAAATCTGATGCTTTTGTAAATCCTTTTGTTACATAAAGTCTGAAATAGATCCATCAAACGGGTGTTTTATAAAGTACATGTATGTGCTCTTGGAAAGAGAATACAATGTACAGACAGTGTATATGTAGTTCATGTGTAGGCCTACAGTACTAGACTCCTGAAAGTCAAGAAATAAACTGCTTCTTGAGCCAATTAACTAAATGAATTAATATTGCTTAATATTAAATTATATTTCATCAAATTAAACTTTTTAAAAAGAATTCTTCCTTTTTTTCTTCCAAGATGAAATATGAAGAATGGATTAAATTGAGTGGTGTAATCAAGACATCAGATCTGATATCATTGTGATGAAAAGTATGAATGATGTCTGTACAATAAACATACAGTCAAACCTGCTTTACCACATACACATTCGTTTTGTTTCCCTTGAAAATAGACTCTCATTGAAACATGTACTACTATAGGCACCTGCCTACAAAGACAGGTGTCTCCTCTTGTCTTCCTTCGGTGGTCTTTTTGAACAGGTTTCACTGTGAATGCACTGTACATGTAGGTATAGTTAAATACGCTATACAGTATGCATCCGTGATCAAGAAGGTTTGCATACCAGTGACTATTTACTATGAAATGATTTTGTCTTTGTTTGGATTGACAAAAATATGTACTTAGCCTAAATCTACCCTGTTATCCTGTATACAAATTCAGAGTTCTGTGGCTACGTTTACAGTGTATGCATGGCTGTTATTTTTCTTCCAGATCTATATTTTATGGAACTGTGGTATCTAATCTATAGAGGAGGAGTACTCAATATGTAGGCCTTCAATAGAATTGATGCGATCATGAATGAGTGCCCTTATAGTCCCTGGTGTGAGGGAGGAAAGGAGAGAGAAAGAGAGAGAGGTAAACATCGATTCTGTGTGTGGTCACGTTTTGTGTGGCCCAGCCCACAAACTGGCCTAGTCTGTTGTATGTCAGCCATCAATGCCTAGCTGATAATGCACGCCACTCATCAATAATCTCATTCTGTCTATAGATTCAATGTGGGAGGACAGACCTGAACTGCACGTCACTGATGAATCCCAGTGTTGGTCTCTGCCACTCTTTGTGTATATGCAAAGCCAGTGGGTCAAGCGAAGAAACCATACATGCATTTAGTTATGGTGGTGTGGTGTGGTATGCTCGTATAAGAAAAGAATGTGATTCTCTCATGAATATGGCCGACCAATGCCAATAATAAGACCAATGCCAATAACAAGGAGGATTCAGGCTTGCAGTCATGCAATGATGCAAGGAAGTTGATAGTTTGGTAGACTGGAATAGACTCCACAGTCTTTTGTCAATGATGTTTTTGCAAATTTCAGAGTAAATAGTCTGCACCATTACATTTTCATATGTGGTTGGATTTCCCCTGGCATTGAATTTAAGTTCATTTCTAAAATGAATTAAATTTATCACATTCCAACTAGAGAATGGTTACTATTTTCATTGGCTTGCTAGAAAAACAGTTCAACATAAAGGGAGCTGTATCAAAATATGCTGTCATGCTTTATCAACTATTAAAGCTAGTCTACCTCTAAGTAATAAAAACAAATCAATGATTAGTGAATACTGGGAAAAGAAATTGAACATAGAAAGGATCAATTGTTCGACCGCTATGTTCAATGTATAATTTACATTGTACTAATAATTGTAGGCTTTCATTGTCTTCATATAGGCAGTGAACCAATGAATAATCCTGTCTACTATAATTACCTTGAAATAATTCAAAATTATTTGAACTGCCCTTGCATGTATTGTAGACGATTTGTAGTGTACATGTACATGTACATTGTAGGCTTATAAATATGTTGGCAGGACTGCATACATGTACATATGCAGTAGCTACGTGTACATGTATGTACTGTAGCCTATTTATAAAGTAGAGCCTACATATACTACGCAGTTGCACTTGCTGTGCAGCGTATCAACATAAACATGATGCCCTCATACTATAGTCGTTCCCCATATGGGGGAAACTCTAGTTTATGGCTTCCATATCAAGTGTGTAGTCAGTGGGCCATATATCTCAGCTGCTGCTGCTGCATTTGCAATTTCCTACCCTGCATCCACAGCTCATCTGAGAGCGGCTGAAAATAGCATAATTGGACAGCTCCCCTCCGCTGGCCGGGAGAGGAGAAGTAGGCTTGGGTGCGAACTAAGACACATGTAGGCAGAGAGAGCAGTACGTTAGATGAGGCTTATGGGATTAAAGACAAAGGGATGATCGCACATTGAAAAGTGTGCATACAGAGTTGGCTATCTTGCATGTATTTTCAGCAGGGAATATACATTTAGTACATGTACAAATTGCATTTTATTATTTTCAAGTTGAAATCTGCATTTTGTTGTGAATATTGTCAACACTTGTAATTTAGAATTGTTGAGTTTCTGATATAGGAAACATATCACTCTAAACAGTTAATATTATAATGATTAAAAAAAAAAAAGAATATGAATGAATTTATTTTCCTTATTGGTATATTCTGTTGTTTTCCTTTTTAATGAAGTTCTTAGAACAATAAAACTTAGAAGTGAATTCTGTAATTTTCCATTAAATCTGGTTAGAATTTGCCATGTTCAAAACTGCTTCCTCATATTTATAGTGGTACTGATAATACAAAAACACACAGTGGACTATCATGCCTATTCAGTCCCAGTGTTCCTCTTTCTTGGACATGGACACTCTGTCAAGAAAATCACTGGTGATAGTTAAACAAAAGCATTCATCCCCATGTCCATTTACCTAATGAGGATGTTGATAATGTTATTACTTCTACATGTATTATCAGCAGAATAACACTTGGCTGGGCATTAAGGCAGAGATCCTGAACAAAAGACCGGCTAGATTTCTTCCTAGAAAACACAGCTTTTACCAGCTACCGCATTTCCTCTCACTCCCCCTTCCTCTTGTAATGCACTTCCATGCTTTAATCAACAAGCATTTCCTCTTTTAATTTGAAGCCTTGGACAAAATAATGGTCCAGATGAGCGTTGTTGATTATGACTTCCCCCTACCTACCAGTAAATGCTTCTGCTTACAGAGAAATCTTATGCTGGTCAGAGTCTATCATGTTTACAAATGTAGTCTTTGAATCTCAGACTTCTTTGTTATTTTTACATTCATACCCTCAAGTCCAGTGGTATATCATATGCATGTTCAAATTCAAATTTGGGAACATAGTATGTAAACGACTGCAAAATTGTACTGGTAACTGATATAACTAGAAAATAGTATAGTGTTGTCATGAAGTGGTTTATTCACTTGACTGGCAATCCAATGGTTGAGGGTCCGTATCCCAGCCCTGCACTAACAATACATCCTTTGGCAAGACATTAAACCACATTTGCCACTCTCCACCCAGGTGCATATGGGAACATGGCAATTGCTGGTGAAGATCATACATTATTACATTGTGTATGATTATTATTAACATGTACATGAATATTATCATTCTCATATTGTTTGTAATCATGTTGTTCAGTACCCACTTCGTTTTCTATAATTTGTCTCTATTCAAACTGATCTTGCTTGTGTCTTTGAAAGAGACCACAAGGTTTCCCCCTTGCTCTCTACCTGACCCCCCTCTCCCCAGGAAATCATCAATCTATAAGAAGCAGGTCGCAATCAGAGAGCCCCTGCCCTGATGGGCCAGGTCATTGTGTGATGAAAAATTCCATGTGTTGAACTACTCTAACATGTGTTCAGCATTATATATGAGTGGGACTGCACTCTGCAAAGCGGAGCAAATGCTTTGTGTAGTATAACAGTTTTGAGCATTACATACGGTGTAGTATTTAAGATGATCTACATTTTGGTAGACTTCTTTCATGCATAAATCTGCTAGTTCTGTATGTGATTGTCAAGCACTTATTAGAATAATGGTGGTAAAAGCGCCCACCCTCTCAAAATTCATGAATAGGTTACAGCTATTATATTAAATATGAGAAAAATTATGAGCTCCTACGTGAAAACATTTATTCTCAATTGCTGCTTTCTAGAGTTGAGATTTGCCTGAATTCCAAAGTTATGATTATTCAGTGGGTGCCATATGGATGATGGTGTGTGTATTCTGCTGGCATTGTTTACCAGCAGGCCAATCCTCTTGGTAAGCATGTGCGACACATCCTAGCATCCCACACTGTGTGTGTGTGTGTGTGGGAGCGAGAGGAGCTTGCCAACATCACAGTCAGGTCCCATGCATGCACAATAATGGGGCACATCTCCATCAATATTCAACATGTCTGTCCTCTTTTGGCTCCTCCGTCGTCATCGAAAAAGTGCAAGTGCCTCTGCGTGGCAAGGACAAGAAGACTTTCTATTTCCTCTGGGCTTTCTAGACTCTAGCTATCTCAGCATGAAGGTTGATAGACTGGGTTACTTTCCCATAGCCCCTTTGCTCCCCGTACTAGCTTATGTTACTCCATCGAGAGGGTAGAGAGTCCCCGTATTGGAGGGGCAGAATCTGCTCCAGATTGAATTTAATCTCATGTTCTGAGCCCCCTTCCTCCCCCTTGGTTTAGGTTAGGTCACCTGACTTGGCATTGGCCTTTGCAAGTTTTGAACCCGATTCCGAGTATAGCCTGGCAGTTATTCAAATAGCTTTGTTCCATTCAATAAAATATTGTCTCAACAGCGTTTCTTGTTAGAATTGAAGGCAAGTAGGTCTATGCCTTTCTCTTGCACTGTACTAAAATGTCCTCATTTGTTAATTTTGATGTAGTTTCATGAACAATGTACATTTATTTGTATCTCAATTATGAAATTATAAGTGAAAGATACCCTACTGTTTTAACTGACAAGATGAAAATTGTCAATTTAAATGTCAGAACCCCTTTCCCATCATTCCTCACTACTCCACTCAACTCACAAACACAAGACAAATGCCCCATTTATTATAGTTTCTCCAGCCTACTGGCAATGAGACTCCAATTTGCGACATTCTAGCGTGTGCGTCATAAGGGGGTCCTGCCTCCCCTGCGCTGCACGGAGTCTCTCTGTAAGGTAATCTGTCTTGGTAAAATCTCCTTAGATCTGAAACTTGCCATTGAGGTAGAGTTTCTCAAATTACTGGAGAAGGCATGTGCCAGTGGCATACACGCACAGGGCCTGCACGATAACCTTTTGCAAAAGTGCATTCACTGTCACGCCCACAAGGTAGATCCCTGCAAGGAGATGCGGTCTTTCTTTGGCTACCTTTCCGTTAACTCCTCCGATCCCTAAAAGGGATTATCGGGATGGGGCATCGGTCTGGCTGTATCGACTAGGGAGGGAGGGGGTTAATACCATATGTGATGAGATTCACAAGCTTTCCTCTGCGTGACTGTGCATGACTTGAAATTCATTCTCTTGGTATATTTTTAAATTCATGTGCAGTTCCTTGGATTATTTCCGTTCATTCAATCAGCTGTTCTGAAACTTCTCTGGCATATAAATCTCTCTGCCCCAAGCTACCATTCTTTCCATGTACCTGTACATTATATCACAATACATTTGAAATGGTATTTCAGTCACAGTTTTCATATATAATTTCAAGTACCATTGCATTCATATTTCAGACCTTTCTAATGCTTTTTAAGCTGTACTTTCTTCAGAACTGATTTTAGCCCCACAATTTATTACCAATATCTAATGAGAGATATGTTGTGCATCAGTTGTACATGTACATGTACATGTATAGCCAATTTTTGTGACTGAAATTGTCTTATGGATGTTAAATTTGATAAATTTTTCAAAATGTACAGTGTACATGTTCATTGCATAAATGATATCAAATGTAATTTGTTAATGTCTTAGGATCCATGCATGGTCCTCCATATACATACCAGGTTATTTGCTAAAACACACTGTACATGTTAAAGAGATTGGATAAAAGAATCGGCCATAAATATAACACTCGGGTTCTTCCTTTGAAGGATGAGTACTACCTCCCTGACGTACCCAGCTGATGGGCTGAGGAAGCTCAGATACATCCAGTACTAATATAGGTCAACCCGATTTACCCAGCAGACGACGGTTTCCTAAATATCACACAATTTCTGTCTCGTTTGCCCAAGCTTCATGTACTGTACATTATAGCTTGGTGTTGAAGTTTTATTAGAAGATTCTAGTCAGACGATTCCTTCCTATGTCTCGATCAGATTCTATTAGATTAGGAAAATGCTGATGTTGTTGGAATCATCCAATTTATATGTTGGGATTTTTTTTTTTTATGCTTCCTTTCATATAGCATAGGTATTGGCAGTATTAAAAATAAGAGGTCTACATGTACATAGTGTATGTTTATTTGTAAGGAGTAGATCTATCTTTTGTTTAAACTCTAATGTAATTAAATTACAGGATTTTGCACCTTGTTTTCTCATACTGGAACCGGCCTCATTGATGACAGCTGTTATTCTTTAATAATAAACAGCTATACAAAATTGTCTATAATCAATGCAGACAGAATCAGAGACACTGAAATATAGGCCTCCATGTGACATACATGTACATGTACATGTCCCTAATTCTTGTGAATCATATGCAATTTACATTGTAGACTAGATTTGCATAAGTATAGTATTTTAAACAGTACGCCGTGTGAAACTGCAGTCAATGAGCACGTCCTAGATTGAAGCAAACCAGGACAGACGCTCTCTCTGGGGTCAATTCATGTATGCGTCAGGGTAGCATGTGCACCCCTTTGATACACCTCTGCTACCCCTCTGCTACCCTTTGATACCTCTCTGCTACCCCTCTGCCACCCTGTGATACCCTTGTGGGTATCCAAAGTGCCCCCTTCACTGCAGAATGAGGTTATGCCCAGTTCCTACTTGGTGAACAAATGTTGCTGCTTTAATGCTGTACCTTTAACCTCTCAGTCCCAAAAGTAGAAGGTGTTATGTGCAGTTAACATATTTGCTGATTGTATACATGTATGACTATGGAGGTCAAATGAAAGCTCAGGCATGCTAGCATCATGATTTTTGTAGGGTTTCACATCAATGTTTTTGCATTTTGCAGTTTATACTCCTACTTTGAATGCGTACAAAATTAATTATGTTGTATTGATGGTCACACCTCTCACACATATGTATAGGATTGTAGGTCTTTGTTATGCAGTGAAAAAATACTGGGGGGCTCGGGCAAAGTAGGCCCGAAATGCCCACAATAGCCCCTGAAAATCAGAAAAGAGCCCCTGTAAATTTGCATAGAGTTCAATGCAAAACAAATTTGAGAATGTAAATTAATGGCAAGTTTAAAAAGTAGCCCCTGAAAAATAAATATTAATTTTTTCCCTGTTATAGATGTGTTTCCACAAAATGGATAGGGTTTACACTGTAGGGGTTGGTAGTGATGGGGGAGGGGTTAGAGTACAGGAATGAAGGAAGCAAAGTCTCCTTCCAAATCTCTAATAGATTCCAGCAGGACTTGTAGAAACTCATGTTTTCTGTTGTATCTCAAGGAAGTTTGGTGCCATCTTGTTCCTCACCTAATTAATGACTTCATAAGTTTTTCAAAGGAGTCACCCTCCTGCTCCTGCACCTGATCAGTGTGCTGCGGTGATCTTAAGAGGCAAATGTGGGATGTGTAAAGTCTCGCCTAGCTATGGCCTGAGCTGATTTGTCAATGTCATGAAACACAGATGATGTGATGGCGAAGTGACAATGTCAATGTCCCCCCAAAAGGCCACAGTGAAAGTTTCTTAGGAATATTAGGAGTAATAATCATGCAATTATACTCCTTTCACCCCCCCCCCTATCAGTCATATCTTTCGATTTCTGCTTTTGTTTATAGGGCTTGTATTCAGTCTCTTCTTTGAAAGCATCATGAATAATTGATGCATTAAGTTTGCCATCTGCTAACGTAAAAGTAGTGAAAGAGGAATAATAAAAATTAAAAAGTTAGTTGCATCTTCTCAAGAGGTACTGTACAAGCGGTCAGGACTCAATGCCACAAAACTAGTTGTCAATTACAATTGCTATTAAAAATTTGCTTATAGCCAATCAAATGTATTGATTTCATTAGTTATCATTTCCTTCTCTTTGGTAGCAAGCCTCCATGCCAACTTCTCTGAAAGATTAATGTGGTTTAGACTTGCAACTTGGACTTACATCTTTTTCCAACTAGAAAGCGATGTTCTTTCTCCAGAGCTTTAAGAGCCGGGTTTTAGCATGGAGATACTTTACTGATGGTTCAGTGTAGTTTGTATATGGTTTGAGCCTTAAGCCATACGAGGAAAGACGGCATGGGGGCAGACAGATAGAGCAAGAGAGACGGAGAGAGAGAGAGAGAGAGAGAGAGAGGGAGGAAACTGAGTATGGCAAGGATATGAAGACATCACATCAACGAGAGGAAATTGTCTATGACACGCCTGGTGTTCCTTGGGTACGACATGAAACATGGATCTCTTACCTTATGGGAGGGACCAAGGAGAGCAGAAAACTGAAACTACCGCTAGTATCATAATTCATATTAAACCATGTTCTCTTCTTCCCCTTTATCTCTCTCTTCAGGCTCTAATCCTACATGTTTAAAAGCATTAGTTTTTCATAATAGATATCCTGTTTATTAAACATTTTATACTTTTGTTGTGATTATATAGTCTTGATTTTGTTTGATTAGGATTTTAATAACAGTCTACTCTTGTAAGGTGATATCTCACACTTTCCTCTGTTTTCCTGGTTTTGAATAAAAGACCCCTGTTCCCTCACAAAAATAGCACAAACTTTCTCACAATATGAGACTCTGCGTATTGCACATGTACATGTACATGTATGTGACTTTAACCTTTAAAGATAAATACAGCATGATAGTCTATTATTTGTAGAAATTTATGCTTAGCTTTGGATTTAGCCGAGTCCTCACAGTATGTTATTTTGTGGAAGGTCTAGAACGGACCTGGAAGGAAACCTAGATAGAGATCAACCAAGAGTTTATCATACTGTACATACTGTACA
The DNA here is from genome assembly GCA_003118195.1 of Hemicentrotus pulcherrimus. NCBI lineage: Eukaryota > Metazoa > Echinodermata > Echinoidea > Camarodonta > Strongylocentrotidae > Hemicentrotus > Hemicentrotus pulcherrimus. The sequence goes on along the minus strand of BEXV01000189.1, from coordinate 169,287 downwards.
TGTACATGTACAGTAATCAGTATATATCTGACCATGCTCAAAGCTGTGAACATTTGCTATGAAAGCCTACCCGCTACCACTGGTCAAACGTCTGTGGTTCTCACCAGTTCTTTCCCTTTGTTTTGAGTGGCTAAACAGCACTATTGAAATTGATATCATGATATATCAATCCAAACGTACATGTATACAGGTCATATTGCATTGAGTTTTGATAAGTCTTGAACAATGGGTGAAATGATTTAGTCACTTTAAGATCATTCATTATGTGAAATTATAATCTCTCAACAACAAAAAAAAAAAAAATTATGGCCATGGAATGATATGTCTAGATGCCGTAGATGGGGTATCCAGAAATGGATAAATATGATGTAGGGGGCTAGGGGCTCATTTCCCTTCAGTAGAGCTCTGGTGAAACATTCTGTTTCAACCCCCTATTAATTGGACCCTCTGCAAGATTCTTATTCTGTCTTCTTATTTTTAAATGAGAGAATATGCTGGCTCCATTATATTCTTGATATACGCCACTGTCATCCTGCCAGTTTTGTAGAGTGATGATGAATGATTTCTTAATACCTGTAGAGGAGAAAAAAATAACTTGCAAAATAATACATTTTTAACAGAATTTTGTGACTGCATTGCATCGTCTTTTGAGCTTTCCTTTGCTGTACACAGGCTATTAACTTTGTAGAACCCAGTGCCACTCATTGAATTATCAATGAAGAGAGACATTTTAATGGGCAGGACAGAATCAACCTTTAGAACTGTCAAACTGTGGTATTTTTAGACAGAATAGATCATGCTGAGAAGGGCTGAATCATTAGAGAATTCCTTTACTTTTCATTTCCCCTCTGGTTTACAGAGAAAAAGAAAGAAAAGAATTAAGGAAGATACTGAAACTGAAAGACATTCTGGGAAGATTTACTATATTAGAATGACTGGGAACTGACAATGGTCACCCAGATCTATACTGCCAGTAAAAAATCCAAGCTAAGCCCCTACCCATTCTCCACTGCACACTATAACAGCTCCTTATTGAGCTATGGCCTTTTTGTATGCCTGCATTTATCGAATCCTGTGGTTTTCTTGATCTTCTGTCAGGTTTGTTTCCATTTGTCCCCTACCACTGAACGTCTTAGAAACGACAGACCACTACCCACACCTGGGGGGCTAAACCTATCAGTCCTCACCCCCTCAATCTCCCCACTCCCCGCTAAACCTGAATGGCCCCAGTCAAACAGCGGGCATTGTAAGCAGGCTGGCAAGGGGTTTACTCCGCATACACAGAAAGCTCCAATGAGCAGTTGCCTATGGATGGAGTGCCACACTGTTGTGCATCGATAATCAATCGGAATTAACAGTGTTTTTGTGTGGGGCCTCTCTCTGCAGTGTCCCCCAACCTGACAGAAATCCCTTCTCCTGTCTTGAAAAAGCCTCACATGAATCGGGCATTCATTATCTCTGCATTCTATAGTAGGCTCTAACTTCCAAGAGGATTGAATTTTCTGTGAATAAAGAACTTAGCCATTGGGTTCTATAAAGATTTTCAGAGTTTTAACTGTTCCATGGATTCCAGACCACATTGTACAATTGTGGTGGAGTGCTAGAGGGTATATGGTTAGCGACTTGTTTATTGCAGCCAGTATGTGTATTGAAAATGGATGCCGATTCGAAAGCAGCTGGCATTCCGATACAGTAGACCTCTAGGCCTTCGTAATAATCCAGATATATCATTGGTTCACCCGTAATATTACAACAGGTTTTCAATTTCTAATGCGGTACATGTACACCATGTACTATTATGTGAAATGCTTTATATTCAGATGTGAAGAAAATTTTAATAATTAACTCCATGTCTATCAAAATAGAGACATATTCAAGTGCTTCTACATGTTATACGTTTGGAGCCAGAAGGGTGTTAACTCATAAACTTCAACAGAGAGGTAGTGCCTTTCTGGCTTTGAAGTTTGAACAGAGGATATGAGATGTAAGCCCCCCCCCCCCCC
>BEXV01000189.1:154622-166361 GCA_003118195.1 Hemicentrotus pulcherrimus | reverse complement strand
AAAAAAAAAAGAAAAGAAATTTTCACTGCTTTTTAAGCGTGAAATTAAGAAAATGCTGTCCCTGTATCAAATAGATGGAGAGATTTGAATTATATACTCAACATATAGAATTGACCTTAAAATTTCCCTCATAATATATAAAGTCCATGAGTATGAAGCTGTGGATTAGTCTTGAAAGCCCAGGCTTTTTATGGCATATGCATCATCCTTGCCTGCATGAGCATCTGTGACTCGAGGCATTGGAAAGTATTATACGTGACCTGTAGCTGAACCCTAAATATGAAGCAAATTGCAACTTGCCACATGCTGATTGTGGCCTAGATTTATGAAGGCCTCTGTCCCAAATTAGGTACATATGTAGTTTTGTACAAGCTTGTTAGACCAGGACTACATGCATCTAGTCCTGCACTTGAAGTAGACCTGCATGTATGAGGTCATCAAGGCCAGTATACATGATAAGTGAAGATAGCTCTGTATTAGTTGTAAAAACTACAGTAGGGTAACAGAGACATTGGTTGCTTTAGACTTTGGGTTCCAAATCAGCTTTTGGTGATCAATGACAGTGAATTGCACAGACTTCACATGAAATTGAAATTAAAAAAGTGTGGCCATTGTTATTAGATTCCATCTACGTCACAAATGCAGGACTTGTATTTTGCCTGACAAGAGTTTAGATAGTCACTGGCACTCTTGCAACATCTAATATCAAGCTTATATACAGGAAAGGTTTTTTCTGGAAGACTGAAAAGCAGAAGATTGTGCAGAAATCGCTGTACCTGATAACTGATTCACTTATAAGCTTTGTACAACTAGATTCAGCAACATACACAAGGGCTATTCAGACTTGAGATGTATTCAGAGCTGATCCTTATTGCCCTTTAATCATAATGAATAGACCACAAATTGAAAGAGTCTTTCCCACATTTGTACATACATTCATGTACATCCTGTTTGCCAGGTGCAAGTTCATGAAAACCGAGCCTTGCGGAGGGCTCGAGGTTATGGTATTCTCTGTGAGGTATAATACTATGATGATACACTGTACATGCATGTGTATCCTCTAAATTTTGCTATATATAATGGCTCTATATTTGTGTGAAACATCAAATCATTCTGCTGAAATACATGTACTATATGCCTAATATAATTAGAGTCTGGAATTTCTTTCCTGAACTGTACTATTGTGAGTTTTGCAGTAATTTCCTCCATGCATAAAAAAGTGTGGTATGGAAACAAATGATTTTCAAAGAATTCAGCTAATCTGTTGATATTTCAAAAATCAAAAGCGCCTCGCCCTATGGTATTCTATTTCATTTTTATTTGTAGTCCATATAGACTCCAAATTGATTTTGAATCAATGATTATATTTTTCATGGATTCAAATGAGAGAAAGATGAAACATTGATGATCATATGACAGTTAATGTACGTCCTGTGCCATACAGCTTGTTTAGATTAAATGAATGGTTGATTATTTTGATATGGGCAGATAATATATTTCTGGTCAGTTATCTAAATATTAACATACATTTGTATTCAGTACATACATGTAGCTGCATATAGACGATCATCAACGTTGGCTAGCCTCGCGGTTGGCTCTCTGCCTAGAAATATATCACTATTAATATGACTACAACCTCGTTGAATTCTGCTCCAGAAAATCGGCATGTATAAACCTACATGTACACGTTGTCAAGCACGTTGATTGAATTATCAAAAATTACCTATGAATTTGTAATGATGTGTGTCAGCGTCATTTTTGTATTAATTCCATCCCAACACATGCCAAACTGTGTATTGAATGGATTTGTGTCGATATATTTGTACCTCTGTGCTCTTTGCTGAGCATTGCTCGCAGTCTGTGTTCTGTGTTGGGAGCGTAAGAAAGAGTTGGGACGATCAAAGCACGCGCTCTGAGCTTTTGGGATCACCTTAATCCGACTTTTCCTGGATAAGTTGAGCCAGAGATTGAATCAAATTAGGCTAGGTTTGGATTAAAATTAACATGCACAGATGTTTTATACACGTACATTCAGTGTACATTATACATACAATATGTAAATGTGTCCAAGTGTAGACATGAAATGTTGGTCACCTTGTAATATTTTTTTGTAGAGCATTTTGGCTTTGCCTTTAAAGCAGGGTTATTTATGTTCGGTTGTGAGTTGTTTAGAAATATAGTATAAAAGCTCTATCAAAGCTAATCATTTGTATGTGAAGTATAATTTAGGCCTCGATTTGCATGTTTAAAGCATAGAACTTTAATAGTGGACTAATTTTCTCGAATGTTGTACATGTACAGTATGTCTTCTGACTTTAATGGATCAAGAGAAAGGCTTATTGTGGCTTTTATAAATTCATGTGGAAATTCATGTTTTTGTGCAATATATCCATTTTTCGCAAATGGGAAAAGGATGATTGTTTTAACAAAAATACACACAATGTACCAGCCCTACTTTATTTTGTGACTGTGTTGACATTGTGTATCATTAGAACATGTCTTGCAATGAGAAATGTGTAAATAAAGTAGTCTGCAATCCAGACTCTGTATGTGTATTTCCTTCATGTTCTCTATTCCCAAGAGAAATTATGCTCCAGCAGAGAGATTCTATAAAGAAAGATACCATTTTTTCTTGTCATGTAAATTATAATATGTACACCTGTAGTTTTGTTTACTACAGACTGCATTTTGACCTGACATCTTGGAACGATTCGCATGGAGATGATTGAAAAGGGTTTGTTTTCCTGGACTAACATACTTCTAGGAAAGGCATGTCTGTAGTCTAGACTGATAGCAATGACCCCAACTGAGGTGACCTCCTTCTGGTGACCTTCTACAGAGTGTGTGTTGTGCTCCACTCATCTCCAATGAGAATGATATCCCTTCTCATCTCTCATCTATGAGCTACCCAATACATTATATTACAAATGAATTTCCTTTGAATGATATATTTCATTCTTCTCACTTTGATTAATTATGTGCTCTCCATGATGCATGATTGCGTCAGTTTATTATGTTTTCTCACATATATGTACATACATGTACGTGATCGAAAAGCTAACACTGTGCCTATAATTAATATTTTGGATTGATTATTATGATTAGTAGTAATATAATTGATAGTATAAAGTCATTGGTAATAGTACTTTGTGTACATGAACATGTACATTTTTTGTTGTTGTCATGACTCAAATCACCTTTATTTCTCACATATTGATACGCGCTTATCAATGCCAGGGTTAAATAGTAATCAATTAACCATGTTCCTTTGTCAAGTATCTCTCAATCAGTGTTGAATCTTTGTGAGTGCTTGATTGTCTAACTCCATTCCTGTAATGACTATAGACACCACACATTTCTTTCTTGGTTTATATTTCTATAAGCTAGAAACAAATTATACAACTGAAATACTGCTTATAGCAACTGGTAACAAGTGGCAAAAATGACTGGAATAGAATAGAGTTCAGTCAAATTGCAGCAGATAAGATTCTGAACTTATAAGAATATTCCAGTAAAAGGTTTGAATATTGTCGTTCCAAATGAGTCAAATAAATAAAATGAAAATTCTCCAAAAGAAATGCAATTAAGCTACAGTATATCTCAAAATATATGCATGTGAATTAAAGAAAAGACAGCACCAAAAAAGCCTGGTGAAAAGGCAAAGACATGTATATGCTCTATGTACGTACGCATTGCATATATTCTATTACAACACATCCGTCCTAATCTACAACACGAAGGCCCATTTCTATATGTGGAAGCAGGCAACCCTAGCTATACATATGGCATGCAAATGTATGAGCAATCAATCTTTCGCTATCTGACAAATTGATAGCTTGTATTCTGCCGGCTGCCATATGTAGGGAGTGATAACACGCAGGGGGAATTGTGTTTGTATAACCAGCCGAAGAGCCCTCAGCAAGCTGGGGTCGGCCCTGCGAGGGAGGCAGGGATTGCTGTCGCCAGCCAGCCAGAACGCTGGCTGCACGTAGGCTCCGGCCCGCACTGCTTGTTTTGCATTATCTCTCCATGACCCCATCCATACACAAACTCAATAAAACAGCCAGCATCTATTCTCTCTCTCTCTTTTTCCCTTTCCGCTAAGCTCATATATTCTTGGTCTTGTATTGATGTGTTTTTTAATAACGTCCTCCCATGTTTCATACAGTAGATCTTTCTGTAGCTCTACTTACATGTACATGTAGAACCTGTGCCTATAGCATGCTTTTAACAAATTTGTTTTAAGTGTAATTCAGTTCATTTGCTTGATAATTCTATCATCTAAAAATAGTTGTCATTAGAATATCTGTATGATTCTAACCTATTTGCCGATATCTTTCATTTCCTTTTCCTGCTGTCATTAAGCATTTCATTTCCCCTAAGTATTATCTCTCTCTTGCTCTCTCTCTCGTCGATTCAACGACGTAAATCCCTCTGCCTCCTCCTTTCTTTTTCTTCCTCCTTTCTTTCCATCTCTTTCATATCTCAAGGCTCCTCCCAGCATGCAATCTGTCATGCATATACACGTACCAAGCCTGCCTGCCCCGATCACAAACGTGCTGCTAGTTACACAGCCAGCATATCCCCCCCCCCCGCCTTTTATCAGCATCAGAAATGAAAATAATGGTTAATCTTATAAATGAAGCCCCCGAACTGAAACGATGTGTGTGCACACAGCCAGCCAGCCACTCTGTGCGGCTATGCAGGCATGGAGTGCTTGCTTGCTTGCTTTCAGCTTGATAATGCCTGCTAATAAAATTGGTTCCACCAGAATCAATAAGCACGGAGCCATAGTTTGCTTGTGCTCTGGTGGAAGCAACATAATTTGTCCCCTCTATATTCTTCTCTCTTGCGTGCTGTGTTTTTATCTGCCTTGTGGTATGTGTATTTTCTCACCAAACACCGTGTAGCCTTCTGTGACAGGCTGTTTCTCAATCACTTTATTAGATAAAAACCACAAAGACAGTTCATATTAGAGCTTGAAATGAATTTGGATTAAACCATGTGTGTTCAATAACTTCTGATTATTAATATGAAGCAATCGAAAGAGAAAAGTTTGTCATAACAAAAATTTTAACAAAATATTATTTTTTGGCAACAAGTTCTGAATTAATTTGTTCATGCCGTGCGTTGCCTTCTGATCGTTCTAGAATGTTTTATTTTCAATATTACAATTTAGCCTTCATTACACTGGCTGGTGTCACTATTTTACTGTGTTCAAACTATTTTATTAATGCGGCTGTGTGCTCTCTGTGCATTCTTCCATTGAAATGAAATTGCGAGACTGTAATTCATACTTTCTGATGGTTTCAATTGATACTTGCATGCTCTTTCTCTTTCTCTCTCTCTCTCTCTCTCTCTCTCTCTCTCTCTCTCTCTCTCATCGATTACAAATCATCCACTGGATGATTTGATAACCCCTGCATGCTCTTTGAATCATGTCAAATCATGAGAGAATGATGAGGGGTATGTTCCACACACAGGGTTGGAGTCAGACCATCCCTGCTTGAACAGTTCCTTTTTCAATGTCAGCCACAGAGAGAGAGAGAGTTGGACGAGTGTGAATCATTATTCTCCTCGACCTTGGCGATTCATCTCTTCATAATTTGATTTCATCCTGACCCTCTCTCCGTCTTTGTGCCTTATCGGCTATCATCACACACCGCTGGTTCCTTGCCTGCCGCTTCTCCAGAAAATCGCCACGTTATTCCCTCATCTCCGCTCAACAAAGTCGGAGACAGCCTCTCGCTCGCTGGATTGGGTTTGGGAGACCTTCTGACCTTGGCAGAGGCACAATCCTCTGACTCCTGAGTCTCCTGTTCACAATACACTTTTGTGGAGTATGTACGGAGGAGGGCAGATAATCTAGTTAGAGTCGGGTATGACTTTCAGCTTCAAAGATATGAGATCTTGATATATTGTGACCATAGCTGCAGAGATATGTGGGTTCATGCAAGTTGAGATTTTATAAGCATCTGCCTCTGCTTGAAGTTGAACGGGGATTATGATTCAGAGAAGGCATAATGCGAGTGGCAAGAATCAAAGAAGAATCAGATATTGGTATTCACATATTTGTTGCTTTATGATTGTTAATCAAATCACGACCTTCTGCATACATTTAACTTTAATGATGTTTTGTTTGACAATAGAAGATGGATTTTGTTTTCCAAGGTTTCACATACATGTAAATGTATGAAGGTTATTGTTGATCTTTTTAGGTAGAACATGATCGTGCTATGCTTTAGGGGTAACCACCATTTTCTAGTCTGTTAATTATAGATTCCATGTAGTATTGTGGAGATACATGTACATGTCGATTGATAATTAATGCATTTTGTCATCACATTTAGCACAAGATTTTGTAATGGGAACTATGAAATTCCAGTAAATGCAGGACTAATGCAAGGATTGTCATAGGTCGATATTTTATTGAAAGACCTACATGTACATTATTAAAGGGGATGTGTGTCAAGACAGCTGAATATTGGTTGATGTTGGGCCAAGGCTGTCTATGATTATGTCATCTGTTATTAAACAGGCTTGTGGATTGGTCTGTTTTATAGGTCACATGATCTTTGTTCTCATATTTGCCATAGTTATGAATCACTTACATGTGTAGGTATGCTCTCGACTTGTTATGCTATTTCGCACTGAAATTGAGATTAAATATTTTTGTGATGGTAATGGTTCTTTTTCGTGCTCATTGTATTTTAGCCTTTGATGTGAAAAAAGATGTCAATTTCAATGAAGTGAAACAATGATTTAATTCCATATAAATACTATCTGCTACATGGACAGTCTTTGAAAATTTAGATATCTATATACCTGGTAGGCGTACTTCAAGAATTTTAAATCAAACATTCTAAGGAGATGTCTTGAGGCAGTCTGGAAAAATATGATATTCCCTGAATGACTAACATGGAATGCAAACGATTCTGCTACACCGTGGACAAGATCCACTCTACAAGTTCTACAAATTCTCCTTGACTTGAATTTGAATAAAAGTATTCTTTTGGGTTTCCGACTCTCAATCAATGTTTGTACTATGATTTATAGGAATTGCTGTGAACATTTTCAAGCATAGACTAACTTACAGGATGTGCCAGTTCCCACAAAGATCATGGACTTACTGCAAAGTAGGTCTATACGAATATTCCCCTCTTTCAGACTTTATGTGTACATGTAGGTTCTCTTTGAAAGGGTCTTTGCATGAGCTGAATGGCCAGACTGCAATTTTTTCTCTTTCTTTGCTGAAAGGGGGAAGTCTTGCTCCCCCCTTATGTCCTTTACACTTCTTGCAGTTTGTAAGACTCTGCATGCCTTTTATAGAGCCCTTCATTCAATAGGGTGCATGATTCAACAGAGAGGCTTTGCTTGGTCCTGAATTGGCCTATCCCACACAAGGAAGGGCCATCCTGGTCTTATCAAACTGAAACTATTTCTCCAGTTTGAAAGATGCACCCTAAAGAAAATAAGCTGTCTTGTGTACAGAGAGCTAACCAGCATACATGGGGAGGTTTATTTTCTTGGTCCACAACACAAAGAAAGGTTGTGGTCTAACTGTTTCTCAGGTCTTGGGGTTTATCTACCCCTATCTTTTGTTTACAGCTTAGGCTAGGGAACACTTAACTGTTCACCTTCCAAACAACCCTGTTGACAATGGGCCAACCAGAGGGACGATTGTGTTTAACATGGAATGTGCCTATTATTATAGCTGTGGATACAATAAACTGAATGCCCTGCTTAGATTGAGTCACTGCTGATGAATATTCATGAGGAGGGGTTACTGAAGCAAGGATGCTAGTCATTGATTAGTTGGATTAATGACTTGTGTTGTATGGATGAGACAATCATAGTCACAAAGGCTCAGAGGTGAGAAGAGCAGGTGGACTTAGATTGATTTATTCTCGACCCCTGCCCCCTCCTCCTCTGTCTCACCTTTGGGCTTGGCCCCATTCATTCCTTGTTGCACCTTGTTCCCACCCATACCTCTCCTCATCAACGCACCTCATCCATTCACCAATTTAGCCTGTTTCCCTCTCTTTCTCTCCAATCAATATATATGCCTGTATTCTGTAATTCTCCTGTCCCTTTTCTGCACCAAACAAGAATCATACAATACCCCAAGTTTACAATTCTAGGTGTTCCTTCTTGTAGAAAATACATGTATCAATAGTGTTCTTGACACTGCCTGTATGTACACAATAGCCTCAATTTTTTTTTAAATATTGAAATTGGATGCCCATTATACTTTCCCAATACATTTCCTGTTGACTGATCAATGAGGTAATCCTGATTTATAGAGTGTAATGGGAATGTTCATTAAAAGACCTGTTGACCAAAGATGGTGAATCAATATTTAGATGAAAATAGGAAATATGATCATACGTATAGTGTATGTCACCTACTTTTCAACGTAAACCATTGTTTTTTTTTTTGGGGGGGGGGGCTTTATTGTCTTTAATTGATTGTTCCAGAAAGTTTTTTTTTAAATACTTTGTGTATTACGTTTCATGTGTTGTATTACATAGTGCAGGAGTACTATACATGTAGATGAGAAAGGGCTGGAAGTTTCATCATTACCTGTATAGTTTTGACAGATTCGTCCAGATATATTCTGTGCCCTCATTCAAAGCAGATATAGCATTGTATTTTCAACAAACCTAGCAGAATAAATTCCACAACTGTATAGGTACTGCTTCATGTAAGTTTAAAACTACAAGCTGGTACACCCATTATTTTCATCAAACCTGGCTGGATGAATGCTTGGCACCTGAACTACACATGTACCTTTAAAACCACAGACTAGACTCTCTTCCTTGCCACCCAAGGGTAGCCATGTCTGAAGGTGACATCCCTGTTCGATGCGACAGAGAACCCAAGGGGAAAGAGAGTCCATGTTCAAATATTCTTCATATAGTCCCACATGTACATAATCATGTACATGTACTCTGCATGGTCACAATTTGTGTGAAGTTGTGAGCCTTTATAAAAACTGCATGAGAAATTTAAACTTTAGAATACAAATATCAAACTTGCATTTCGAGGGTCTGAAAACGGCTCTCACGCACGGTGCACCCTAGATTTTTAAAAAGCGGCATACCTATACGTGTTTTATACCCTCGCACGTGCGCTTGCACGCCGAAAAATGAAAATGTCACGTGTTGCCCATTTTTTTACCTTGGCGTCTCTGTAACTCACAACAAAGTGTTTTCATAGTTTTGTCTTGGTAGGAGTTGAACTAGATTATGATTGCATTCCAGTCTTGTTTCCTACAAAGTATATTTTTATGATATTCAGCTAAAATTACTCATGGTTAAAAATGTTTTGATTTCAGTCATTATTCATGTTGTTGTCTCTTAATCCGCACAGACCAGCCCATAGTATACCGCAGATTTCTGCCGTTACAATTTAACTCAACAAAGCCTTAAACCATTTTCCTCAACACCCACTGCAGTGCTGTAGCCTGTGGTACTTCATGTACACAAATGTACATCTGTATAATATCTCCTGCTAATAATAGTCAATAAATCATCTATAGTTCATGGCAAAAGATTGAAAAGCTCTTTGGAAACTGAAAAGTTTATCTTCTGCGGAATTCCTCACGGGTCATTTGTGGTGAAGCAGGATCAGTATTATTGTGGGTAATAAATGTGGTTTTATACTAATGAGATATTTTTCTCTCCCTCTGGTGTAGGCCACTGGGCCAGAGCCCTGTTTATCTACTTTTTTCACTGCAAATAAGCAATTTTAAGCATGATAGGACATCTATTTTATTTCCATGAATAGATTAAGAAGCAGAGCATGAAGTGGTGCATACTGTAGTCATATGCGGCATGCCCACAAAATATATACTATGCAGTGACGTAGATGCTCCGCTTAGGGGCTACTGAACTATAACCATAACAACTGTGTGTGTAGTCTTGTTTGGAACTCTGCTCTCTCATCGAAACCTCTTTTATTGGCCATTGAAACTCCCTCAGGCTAGGGGAGTTTTTTTCTTCATCTTGTCAGAAATATTTGTATAGAAAGAGCACTTAATGCTGCATAACCGTAGTAAAATGATGTTGAAAAATAGGCAAATGAAAATGTGTGAGCATAAAAGAGACTAGAAATGTACATGTACACGCATTCAGAATAGAGGAATTGAACTTTTTGACTCTGAGGGAGGTGACTAGTCTCAAAATGGAGACTTTCATTGAAATTTCAAGTGATTGATTACTCTATTTCATTTGCATTTCTTTTGGCAAAGTTATTGATAGCTCATGCAAGCTTATTGCATTGTAAATGATCATTTCTTTGCGACATAGTCTTCAAAGATATCTGACAGTTTTACTTATTCGCATAATCCACAATGATATAAATGAGTTCATGCGAGTAAACTAAAGAATCAAGCGAACATTGCTCCCCCAATTTTTTTTTTGTATTCCATTGACAAGCGGCGAGTGATAAAGTATGTAATTGCTCCATTAGAGCGTGAAAACTGTTTGTTATTATCAATAGCTTCTTTGTGTTTAGTGACAATAGAACTCGTCTACCATAGAGGTAATATACAATGCTCTAGTCCTCCCCTCTTGGGGTCAAATAAGCGTGAATAACCATGTGGGTGACATGCCCATATCTTTATGGATACGTCATCCTATAGGAGATTCCAAGTATTACTAGATTATATGGCAAAGCTGTTGTATTTGTTCTTGAAGATCACTTTTCACAGAAAACTGACTAAAGAAATATTGAATGCTTTCAGTCAGATACAGGCATATACATTCGAGCTCATTTGAAAATGTGCATTTATCTGTGATGGTCTTTGTTGAGTTCCGTTCTCTGCTGTTTGTTGGGAGTGTATTGCCTGTTATTGTATTAAGGAAAAAAATATTATGATGCTCGCCTGCTCTGCACATAGAATCTTGTATTCCTGGGGCTGCCTGTGATTTACAGTAGATATAGGATTCATGAAAGGAAACTATATATCTAATTTAAGGGAACATTCCGAGCATTTCTAACTTCCTAATCCTCCAATGTTTTCACTCACAAAAGGTGTTTCTTAAAAATAGAGCTTGAACGGTTCTTGTTGCCGTAAGTTCCATTGCTCCAGGGAGGACTATGATGATAATGCAATCGTTATTTTAGATGTAGATGAAATTAAAGAGTTTGTTTAAAATCTATTTTTGTTACATGTTATATATGCACTTTACATTCTGGCTCTTGAAATAAAAACATGCATAACAGCTGAGTGAAATAATTTGTATTTTGACACTTCATAACGATGCATCCATTGAATTTGGTTACATTATGAAAATGGCCAACTATATTAAAGTCAAAATCATGTCAAACAGACAAATATCTGTTATATCAATGTTTTAAGTGATGTTTAGACCACAGGATATGTGTACAGTATAATTTCTGTAGCTTTACAAGGCACACATGAAAAGAAAAGAAATGGCCTTGCCCTTGAACATGAATATAAAGTCATGCATAAAAAATAATCCATGCAATTATGATGATGAATGATGGTAAATCCCGCTGGTTAGTCCAGTTTCCCTCCAAAGGGATCGCTGGGGCTTGGGATTCCCTTTGTTTACATTCTCACTCACTAGAGGAATGCCCAGTAGGGTCATGCAAAGGTCAGCTATGTTTGTACAGACTGTGCTATTTATAGAGCAGGGATTTGCCAGATTGGGAGAGGGAGGAAGAGAGAGAGAGAGAGAGAGAGAGAGAGAGAGAGAGAGAGAGAGAGAG
>BEXV01000189.1:127422-153744 GCA_003118195.1 Hemicentrotus pulcherrimus | reverse complement strand
GGGGGGGGGGAGGGTACAGAACTTGGTCTATATGAATTAATGAGTATAACCTTGTCACATACACAGTGTAATTAGTTGGAAGCTCATAAACAATGAGGTCACAGAATAATCAACAGAAAAAACCCAACATATTTATCAAATATGTTTGCTTCTGGGACATGCTACAACCACAGAATCAATGCTTTAGCCATGTAGACATGCAGTATATGCGTGTACATGTTGGCCTATACGTACATTACTGTGTGTTCATGTATTGTAGCTATTGAGCCAAGTCAATTTCAAGTAATTTGTTTTGCTTTTATGGACTTCCTCTCCCAGAATCTAAATTCACTCGCCACCTCGTGGGCTCACAGACTCCCTCGGTCCCGGAGAGCTGAGTTAATATTTCACCAAGATAAGGATCAATAGTATTGAAGGGAAGGAAATTATAATTCAGAGTTTATTAATCAGAGACATCTATGCAAGTCAAGTACGTTCATAAGAGGGGTGAAAAAGAAAGAAAATAATGAGAGGGGGAGAGGAAGGGAGAGGGGGATAATGAGATAGAAAGATACTGTTTGGAGATGGAAGGAGGAAGAGCGTGAAAGAAAGGAAGAATTTAGTTTATTAAAATTTTGATCGGCCTCTGCAATTGTAGAGATGAATCAGAAGTTGCAAAAGAAACAATTTGTGTCTAATTGCAAGAAAACTTCACAAAGGTTAAAAGGTTATGGTAATACAAGACTTCATGCACTTTATAAAATGTGGCAGGAATATTTGTATGAAATACATGCTATGTTATTTAGAGTTGAATTTTGATTGACTGAATACGTGATGTCACCTGCTTAGTTGGAGCCACACTGTTAGTCCTTTAAAGATGTACATATATAAATTTGTTATAGTATTCAGCAATAACGGTCGTAAACTGACTGACTTGCCTGAATACAACAACAACAACAACAACAACCCTTCTGGCTCACTGCAAATAATACAATGCTGGTTACCAGATTTCCATTGCACTATCAATATTGGAAAATGTGAATGTGCAATTTCATTATTAACAAAATCATGTTATAAAGTCACTGTAACCTCCACCAGTGAAAAAAACACATAAAGACATCCGTATACCCAGCAATGTCAATTCAATTGATAACTTGCGTTGTTGTGCTCAGTCCCACATATAGAGTTTTCTGTAATGACAATTGCATTAGTGGACTCCAAATGCAAGTGGAGATAGAAGTACATAGGGTCAAGGCAAGTGTTGGTGTGGGTTAGATTGTCTAATTTAATCACTGTCCTCTTATATGGAGAGGCTGGTCCAACACAAATTGTTATGTGTTGACCATTTTAATTTGAGAAATTAATCATGGTTGCCCCTGCTGACTGTTAGGTGGAAGGCCATCTATGTATGTTTAGTTAAATGTTTTCAAGTAATATGATAAAGACCCGGCCTTCACACTAAAGTTACTCTGTACTCTCTGGGCATTACGCGGAGTGTTTCGTTGTTGGCAAGTTGGGCTTGTTGGGCTTGTTGAGAGGCGAACAACCAATTTGAGATTCGCATAGACTTGGTGATCTCATATTTCAAACATTCATAACTTGCTTACTATTGGTCCTATTCATGCAAACTTTTACCATTCTGTTTCTGTTATTTTTCTGCTTTTTAAAAAATTAACTCATTGCAAGGGTTGGATTGCCCTTTATCATATGGTTACTGCCTAGTAAGATATTCTGTCTACTTTAAAGAGAAGGTTGAGTTCTGGGAAGAGGTAAAAAATAATTTGTGAGCGTTATCATTATTATTATGCAAGGGTGGAAGAACATCAGATTAAACATATTCCTTGAAAAGCATGGCTCTTCAAATGCCTTCATATTCTAAATATGACATAAAATACGTAAAAATCAGGGGGGGGGGGAGGTTTTTTTCGCCATGTGCTTGTGTAATCCCATGTACATCATTCTGTGTACAGTGCTTGTAACTTTGCCAAGATTTGGACAAATTTCTTATCATTTTGAAGATTCCAGAACCTTGCAATACACATGAATACTACTAGATGATCAACCTTTTCTGATGGATTCCACACTGTTTCTTTCACAATGCAATCCCATGACCAGAACTCAACTTTATCTTTAAGACCATGGACCCTATGAACGACAGCGATCTAAACGGAATGTTTAGGAGCTTGCAAGTGGAAGGTATGAAACTTAAAATAGTCTTGGTGTCTTCCTCCTGGCCAGTGTGGAAGGGTCTTGGGTTGATCCCACAGGTGTTGTAGAATGTGAAGGTGCCTTATCAGCCCAGGTCAGACATTCCAATGCTGGTCCTCATGGAGGGTGGACTCATTCACACCTGAAATGTAATCTGTGTCGATGGGTAGTACTAGTATATGTGATTGCAGATCATGGCAGTCAATAGATGAATGTAAGGAAATTCAACACTGCAACATTAGTGTACAAGATAGTAGGGTAGTTACAGCCAATATATCATTAATATCTATACTATAGGCCCTCAATAAAACTAATATGTTATATGTTTTCTGAACCTCCTATATCAAACTGAATAAGAAATGTGGAGCAAAAGTATTTCATGAAAGTCACCTGAGAACAGAACAAGCCCTTTGAAGCATTTTTTCATCGAGCTTGAGCTTGAGGGATGAGAATGACTGACTCTAGGGTCATATCAGGGTGAAGCTTTAGGGGTCCAAGAGACCTTTTGGGGGTTGTATCGTGCTCCGAGAGAGTGGAACATTTGGCTGAGTGAGTCATCTGTAGACCAGTGGCCTAAATCCAGGTACTCCTAGCTGTCAGGAGGCTTCATAATCCTTGACAACTTTTACTCTGACTCATGGTTTTCTTCAGGAGTTAGTCTAACTTTTCCTCATAAAGATCATCAACCAAACAAAATTGTAGTATACACCTTCTTTGTAAATGGCCAGTACTAAGGTAACAACTTCATGAAGTGCATTTCAAAGATATTCTTTAATATGATAATGTGAATTTCTTTCTTTTGAAATGTGCTGAGAATGATATTTCCTTAGGTTATTTTCAATGAAATTAAAGTCATGGTTTTCTTCAGGACTTTCCTCTTGTACACTAAACTAAATGTAGTGTCTTGTGTGTACACCTGCATTACAAAGACATTCTTGTGATATTGAATTATGTGGTGAAATTGTATTCCATAATTAAAATCAATTCAATTCAATATTGAACATGAATATAATTATCATTGACAGTATAGAACCGTGATTATTCCGCAGCTTTAGTAGTCTTCTAAGTTACTCTTCATTTAACGCTTACACCTTAGCATTATTGGATGTCCCCAAAAGATAACTGAATTATAATATGTATTTTTTTTTTAATTCTTAATATTTTTTGTCAATTAGTGCATTGAACTGAGATTTATTTTTAGTGGAAGTTTACTTGTTACTTTGTCACATCTAAGCTTGATTTGTTCTCACTTTAACATTGAATTATTATTGGTAAATTAACATTACATTTTTATCATTTAATCCTAGTATAGTTTCAAAGAATTGCGAAGCAGAATTTTGCTTTCAAAATTGCATTTTAGTTTGTTTAAGGCCTGTTCAACGCCAATTCTATCATGAAGGGAAATTATCAAAAGTGGTAGAGGAATCAAGCATATTAGAACATATATTCTCAGGTTGACTGCCCCATTTATGACAGGGGAAAAGATGAAAATAGCCATTAATGATGCATTATTCCACTTGAGTTTCTCTTTTTGTACGTTGAAATCCATGGTAGCTTTGAGCTTTGACAGCCCTACATTAGCTATGAGGCCTTGCCAGTCAATAGCATGCATTCAGATCAGTCTTGCAGATGGTTGGCTTTATGAATCCCAGCAGCCAATCTTTGAGATACCTTGAGAGCAGCGGCTCGGCCAAACTGATCAAAAGTCATTTCCCCGAGAGGAATCAAGAGCAAAAGGAGCTAGATAAAGGGAGAGAGAGAGAGAGAGAAACACGTAGCTCTAGCGAAGAAAAAAAAAAGCCACAGACTGAGAAGAGAGATGGAAAGAAAGAATATTATTTGCTGGGAGCTTTTTATCAGTTTCTGTTTGGCTGGGTCTTTTCAAGCGCCATCCTGCTTTACGCGCTGAGGTCATGCATTATAAGTATTTGCAGACATAACAATATTCCCCACTGTACCTCCACCACCACGGAGCAAGTAGACCAGCTAGAGATCGCTCGCTGGATGAAAGGCCTCCCTTACTTGCCTACCCTCTCTGACTCTCTTTCTCTGTCGCTGTCTCTCATATTGCCACTTTATTGGTATGCCACGCTGGGAGCAATGCAATGCCTGATTGGACTAACGAACGAGTGAAAGAGCGAGTGAACGAGTGTTCTGAAGTATTCAGCTTGGTGGAAGAGATCGTCTATTGTGCATACCAACTCCGCTTCTTCTTCCGCTTCCAAATGCTCTCTCTCTCTCACACTCTCCCTTCCATTCTGTCTCAATTTGCTCCTTTTTTCTTCTGTCAGCCATTCACATTTTAAGATAGAATTTGGTTTAATGCACACCTCTTGTGTTGTCATTCTTTATCCTTCTCTCACCTGAGATCAGTTAATATTGTTTTTCTTAAGTTTCACCTCTAAATTCACCTTGACCTCTTTATCTTTCATAGTAAGACATCCTTTCTCTCTCCTATCCTCATCTCTCATCTCTCTTTCTCTCTCTCTCTCTCTCTTTCTTTCTCTCTCTCTTTCTTTCTCTCTATCTCTTTCTTTCTCTCTATCTATCTCTTTCTCTCTCTCTCTGTCTATATCTCTCTCTATCTCTCTCTCTCTCTAATTTTCTCTCAACTTCTCCCCCCCCCCCTCCATCTCCTATGCCCTGTCCTTGTATGCACCACACATCCATCACTGCACGTACTTACTCTCTTTCTCTCCCTGACTCTCAAACATGCTGTTCCGCCTGTTCTCCTTTTCATTTTGCCCTTGCACGCATGCACCAGTGAAGGAGTACAGAGCTCTAAAAGATTGAGAGCTTGCGTGACTGCCACAGCCCCTAAGCACACACACTTGTCCGTAAAATCTCTCTCCCTCTCTCTGTCTCCTTCTCTCTCCACTTGATGGATTTGCATTCATTTGTTTGGTGGAGGCCGTCAAACGAAGAGAAAGCGAAAGATGCGGTGGGTGTGTGTGGTTTGATGTATACCATTGGGTGATGCAGCCCAGTCGCAGTACTGCTGGTAGAGAAACAAGCCAGCATCGTTGGCCTCATCCGGCCTCCCCTCCTGTGCGACTGAACTAGTAAAAAAGCTTTACCTCCCCATCCCTGCCACAGCCACAGGGTCCGTCAGATGTAATTCGTTGGGGCTCGCCCCCGGGCTGTATAAATATTCCAATCCAAGGGCTGCTTGCTGGGCCAGAGTAGGTACGCGCTGCTCTGCCCACAAAATTTTATATGTGCATATGGAGAATTTTTCAGGCTTGAAAGGACCATAGGCAAAATGGCTGAAACCCAAGCTGAATGGAAGTGGTCAGGCATGCTATTAGTGTTCCATATCATGGACAAAATCATTATAATTATTAACCTGAGATAGAGCGTGCAATTGGCTACTCAATGGTTGAAAAAAAAAATGAGAGAATACAGGGTAGATATGAAATGCACCTTTGATAATATAGTCTGTGGTATCTTGGCGACTTGCTTATTTCTTCATATTTTACACCTGTATGAAATAATTTATGTGCAATATTTTAGGAGGAAAGGTAAAAATGTTAAAAAAATTAGGAGTTTGCATTGCGAAATTGAAAACGGATTATGAACAAAGACAAATTGGGATACATAAGTCTTCATTTCAAAAACTTTTAAATGTACATGTTACTGAAAAAGAAATTGTGTTTTAAAATCACCAATTCAGGGTTTAAAAAATGTCGTCACTGTAAACTATGGGGATTCCCAGTGGCCATATTGTAAAGGATGAATATCGTCTGGTTATAACCGATTATCCATATCACATTATGGTGGTGGTTGTGTCTCAGTGGCAATTGTTTGCAAACAAGGCTTTAATTGAATCTGTAGTTTTGGTTTCGATTTTTAGACATGATAATATTCCTATTGTGAAATCATGTTGGTTCATGTTCCATATTTCACAAGTCAGTCATAATCTGTGAGTGAAATAACAAGTGCTTTGCACAGTTCATTTTGTTCAGAATTACTGTTCTGACCCTCAAAGTGCATGTTGGCTTTCAAAGTACTTACATGTACATGAAGTATCAATAAGGAACACCCTCACAGCTGTAGAAACCTTTTTAGCAACAGCACACATACGCTTCAATAATTGTTATACAAAGCTCACAATACATGTGTCATATAGATGTTTATTGTGTGGTCAGTTTTTCTGGTTGTATCCTGTTGTAACATTACATTGAATCAACCCCATTTAAATGATATCTTCTCAACTTGGATTATTGAGATAAAAAAAGCATTATACATACAAAATGAGTCAAGTTAAGAAATCCGAGTCGATTTATCTTTCCTTTGCACTCCCATAACACAGAAGATATATCATCATAACCTGAATAATACAATAAAAAAGGAAGCTGAGCGGTATTATGTTGGGTAAATATATACAAATTCTGTGTATAAGCTTGGGTATATGTAAGCGAAACCACATCGTAACAAAAGCCGTAAAGCCTTGGATTACTATGAAATCAATTACAGGAGATAAATGAGAGGGCTGGTATTGTGTTAGCGTGGGATATGAGCTGCTCGCAACTTTGGGTGAACTTACTCATTGCAATGCACATAGAACACTTGTGCATATAGTTATGGTGTCTTTGTGGGAATGTTTTCATTGTGTAAGTTGCAGTTGAATGTATACTTATAAAAACAGAAAATATAATGTGTTTATTCATAGTATCACTGTTGTAATTGGCTATTCATAATCATATGAGGAATGATTATACAACCGTATGTGCCCCTTACGCCCCTTACAGTGCTTTACGCACACATGTGTAAAAACTGAACAGATATTTTGTCTTTTTATTGTCCCATTATTGATTATAGCTATTAATATAATACAGGGGAAAATGGCATGTGCCACTTACAGGTATGTCCCTTATAGTGCTTGATAAACTCATGTGTACTCTCCATGTGAATTTCTGATTTTAATATGATATTGATAATAGATATGACTGTGTTCTAGTTCTGGTTAGCATTGAAATATGCAAAGTCCCACAAGTGTATGTAGGATTAGTCTTCATAAGTTCACATTCATCATCTTCTCGAGAAGACGGTCAATTAATGGGTGTGTCTTATCTTCTAGTGATTAGTTCAAGGCATTATAGGCAGCAGTCAAAGAAATTCTTTGTGACTATGAATAAAGATTCTCTTTGACTCAATATTCATGTATTCATTGCAAAGATATTTCTGGGGGAAAAATAGATCCAGAAATGCTTTTTGACTGGAGATTTCAGCAAAATAAATTAGATTAGATTACAGAAATAGCAACAATTTTCTTGAAAACCCAAAGTATGAAATGTCAGCAGTGATTCTTTGATCTTTAAGTTGTTCCTTATATGTTCATGTTTACATATATACATGCTGTAAAAATTGTATAAACTTGTAAAGTGATATACTTTTTTAAAGTAAACTTGGTACAGCATATTTTTTTCTCTTTTCACTATACATGAAGCTCTGCCTGAATCAATAATGTGTAAAATTCCACTTGTGCAAACTATCTTTAAACTTGTAATGGGATCTTTCCTACAAATGAGGAATAACATTAGACCTACCAACCAAAGAGGATAAACCATCAGGTCTTTGTTCTACTTTTAACAAAACTATTTTCCTTTCTCTCGAAAATAATATGTACTAAAAGCTTCAATTTGCCAAAACCAATATTTCTTGTTAGCTTGTGATGTGTTTACAACCTTAAGTACAGTGAAGTTGTTCTTTGTGGTTATATTAACCAGCTTAATGCCATTATAACGCTAATACTGCTTGCTTTCTACTTGTATATTCTATTTTGTTTGTGATGGTATCAACGGTTTATTGAAAAGTAGGTTGACGCTTTATAGAGCAATGCAAGTATAAGTGAAAATAATAAAGAGTCTGAATGTACATTGATACCACGCACTGATTACTTTCTAATCAATGTAAGGAAATCATTTTATTTTACTGTCAACATATTAGCCTCAATATTGTTTAAAGTAGAGATAGACTCTTTCCAAGGTTGTAAGGGATTGTCCGACTGGTGGTGAATGTGCGCTGTGTGTTTTTGTGTTGTTTAACAGTAGATCTTTTTCAAGTTTGACACCAGTCACTAGTCATGTGATGTGACAAACTTTTAGTGTACATGTATGAAGATTTTCATGGATTGTATGAGGTTTTAGTGTGCAATTACTAAGGTAAATTGATTCTAAAAAGGTCAATGAATTATGCAGACTCTGACACAAAATATTTTCCAGACAAATCATGCTATATAGTTTTTTCTTCAAATTTTACATTGCTTCTTCAAATTGTTTATCATTTGACCCATTCCATATCAGTGACATGGTATTACATGTATGTATGCATATAATTGAGGGGGAAGATAAGATTAAGACAATGACAGATTTATAATGATCTTTATCCATACCATTATGCCATTTTGATATTTTTTATTAAATGAAAGGATTTTGACTTTTTGAATTATTGCATCAATTATTACCAGTGGTCATTTGTAATGTATTTGATGCACCAGTTTGGATGTTTAAAATGTTACATTATTTTTGTTATATGTATAATTGCTAGAGATCTTTCAGTGTTTCTTGCTGTATTTTTAATCTGCTATATGATTGACTAGCATATGCTTGTATATCACCAGCTTATCCATTTGTTTGTATTCCTATGTCCCCCGTCTGACCTCAAGAATTCTTCTTCCTGACAAATTTATGAATATGTGGTTGTCATGGCAATATTCTCGATATGAGATCCTTGGTTAATATGCAAAGAGCTTGATTTGCATGAGGTCTATGGAGTATTGCCTTAAGTCCCCTCCTCAAATATTGTTTGAATACCATATGCGATGGAACGGACCCTTTATTTGAATATTCGGATTGAGGGTGGATGTCCAGTCGTGGCTGCATGAATAAGTAGGAATGCAATTAGAAAGGACTTTGATAGGAAACTGACTCAGAAGTGCTGTGTTTGACGTCCTCTTAATAGTGAAGACTCCTTTCTTTGCCTGTCCATCTAAGAGTGTGGGCGAAAGGCTCTCAAATCCGTCCTTCCCAGAAACCCGATCATGCGACGGACCTAGAGGGTGTAGCCCGATCCAGACCTGCTTGTTGAAAAGCCCATCTCCGCTACATGCCCTTGCATGTTGTTAGTTCCCTCTGCCGGCCATCAGCGAGCGGCGGAGTCCATCTCCACGGTATTGATTCGAGCGTCCGAGTACCTCGGAAAGCAGATCGGCAGGCCGCATGTGCAGGAGGGCACTTGAGAGAGGCGAGCGGCCGCATTAACATCGGGGTCTGGGAGCAGCCTCGTTGGCCAATCTTCCCCCTACCCCGGCAAGTGGCTCTCTCGTGCTGCACTTTCGATTTTCTCTCGAGGGCGATACTGCCTTGCATTTTAACGTCTGTGTCTTGGTTTCATCTGAGTTCATGCTCTCGCCAGTACCGTCTCACAATCCGTTTCAGGTTCTACAGGAATCTGGTTGCTTGTGGCATTAATTACAGTCTCAGAGTCTGCCTTTTCTTTGTTGTTGACCTCTTTATAAACTTTTCGGTATGGAAGGAAATACAACTGTATCATAATTGCACTTCTCCCAATGATCATGAATATTACGAGTATAGTTTTAACAAATTTAACAAAACTGTGACATTGCCCTTACTGTGTCATTGCAAGGATTTGAGAAAGTTTTAAATGCATTTAAAATTCGATCCACCCAGTAGCCTGATTTATTTATTTATATCTGCTGCAAGCATGGGTTCAAATAGGATCCAATAAAAATGTCCATCTGTCCATCTGGCCTCCATTTTATTGCATCGTTTCTCTTTTCATCCCCCTTGTGGTACTCCTTTCCACTGCATGATGGGATATTGCGTGAGATGGTGCGTAAATCTGTGTGACTGTAGGCATGTGGCCTGATAGAATTACTAAGCTGTCTTAAAACACGAGACCAGCTGAAAGCATACACTAGCAGGGTGAAGCTCTTAAATGCGTTCTATTACTAATCTGGTTCGGAGGGCAAGATTAGCAATGAGTTTTCCCCCTCTGTTAATCTCTTCTCTTTCAAAACCTTGGGTTTCGAGTAAGCTTTCTGTAAAAGTAACATTGAAGAAAAGTGCAAGGCACTGACTTTCCTCCCAATCTTAACTGTAGATCTTTAGTCCTCTTAACCACTCTCAAATATTCATTTCCCTTCTAAACTGTTTTTGCACAGCCTTATTCTTGCGTGAGAAATCTAATCTCTCGTAATATTTTCTGTACATGCAAGAAGATATTCTGTTCAGTTCGGTCATACTGGCTATCATATTTTTATTAATCACAATTTTGTGTTCACATAAGAGAAGCATATGATATGACAACTGTTCAGGATCATTACAACGAAAGCGTTTGAGTATACGGGCAGTTGTCTGACTTGATCCTTGAGAAGATTGCATCTGCCTTGGCTTTTTTTCTGGTGTGAATGTCTTAGTTTCTATGTTCCAAGTGTAAATGTATATCCCGCTAGTGTGAATGGCTGTTTCCTATTCAATCTTTTGGCGTCATTGCATTCATTCTTTCCATATTTCTAGTGTGCTCTCTTCTGTGAATTTGATTATCTTACATCCAATTTTTGTTTCTAGTTTGACTTTTCCGTGTATAATGTTTCTAGTGCGAATGACACTGTCCATCATCTTGATGTAAACCCCGGACCTCAGTCTGCTGGGTGTAACCATGGATGGCATAGCTTGTCAAAGGGCTCTGCCAGATTTCAGATCTCGCTTGCTTGGGTTTTCTCGGCATTACCTTGGCTACAGCTTGGCTTGAGCCCTGCACAGGCAGGCCGGCCTAGCTAGGTTCTTGGCTTAGACTCTGGGCCAGCTAGGGGAACTTGAGACTTGGGAAGGGAAGCGGGGCGTGTCTTACGGTGTATCGCAGTACCTGTTGTGGATTAGGTGACATGTACATGTTAGAGCTTCAGAACATGTAGCTTAGGCGCGCTGATGATTCAAATATGTTGAGTTATATTTTATGTCAGTAATGGAACTTTTTTGAAGAAGGGCAGGTCGTTAAATTTTCACCAAGCGATTATGCTCCGCAGTGAATGAACTTGAAGGTAGGGTGGGGGTTACAAAGCCAGGGACTTGTTGTTTGAGTGGTTTCATAGTTGATCCAGTTGGATTGAGTTTCTTATAGAAGTGATTAGTTGATCATGCTCTATTTGCACTATTCAAAGTCAATGTCAAGAACTGCAGTTGCTCATCATTGGCTTTCACGAACATGACATGATGGTCTCTTTTTATTGGTTTTTTCTATCTGTTTAATACAGGTTGTTTTGTGCAGTGTGCTCTCAGATTACAAGTAGAATTGTTTGTTCATTGGTACCCCCCCCCCCACTCCTTCACTTTGATCTTTGAATAGATTTGTCAACAGAAGAAAAGAATAATTACCGGTGTAATAAAACATATGCTTTGTATGTCGGATGATTATTCATGCTAAGTGATTTGATGAAAATTCAACAATCACAAATAATTCCATGGCCCCAAGCTACAGTTGTAGTAAATCATGCTTTTTGCCGTCCCCCGGCTGAGTTATTGTCCGCATGAGAATACTTATACCATGCAAATATGAAAATAGTAAATCATTCCCCAGCCAAACGTATAATAAGTGAAGTTGGCTACTCGTAGATTTATAAATCATGTAATGCAGATCAGCCTCGTACAGTCCTCTTGATTGTAAAGTAGTCCTAAATGACTTAATTAAAGTAATTTGTCATTGGAGTTTTGTTGAGATATATACATTGTTGAGGGAGAGAGAGAGGGAGAGAGATAGAAAGAGAGAAATAGAGAGAGAGAGAGAGAGAGAGAGAGAGAGAGAGAGAGAGAAAGCGGGTTAGAGAAGAGGATGGCATGAGAAGGGAGCGAAGAGACAGAATAAAGATATAAAGAGAATACAGGGTATTGGAAATATAAATCATTTTCTGTTATTTGCAGTAATCAAAACCAGTGCTCTGTTTTGAAATGCTGCTTTGAGTCACAATGAGACCAATATCATTACTTTCTTTGAATTTGTCGATTCTCCAACAAAACATATAATCCAAGAAACAATTGCAGTTTATCTTCTAAAAATCTCAGTTTTCCAAGGAGGCTGATTTACAGTAGATCTCTAAATTTGTATTTCTCCATGGTGACCATAATGATGTTGCAAAGCGCTATATAAACTCACAGAGACCCTCAATTATTACCTTATGCTATAGATGTGCCAGAGAGATGTTCAGGATAAAACATACAATGCCATTGGGCATTTGCTTTATCAGTGTAAAAATGAATTATTGAAGGGATGCCAGTATGGATTTGTTCCAAAATGTGTTTCAGTTGAATATTTCATACTATTTTATATCAAAAGATGAGACATGATAAAAGATGAGACATGATATATATTAATAGACATATCTAATGTTCAATGATTTGTGTCATTTGGCAAAAAATGTTGGTCAGATTCATAATTTTGGATGCTGCTTATTTTTCTTTCATTTTTGGCTCTACTGGCATAAACATGGTTCATCTGTAATCCATAAAGCATTGCATGATGTATGGTTTTGTGTTGTTTTGCAGAGGAATCGTCTCCTTGTGCATGATACTTAACACCTAATTCAATAGAAATTGTGTTAGTGTTTCCAAATCATGATCATGATTCCATCAATTCTGTTCTTATTTTTCCACCTCAGGCTTCCATCTGAGCGGTACGGTCAGTGAACCCAGCGGTCAACTCTACGAGCCAGAGCAAAGGCATCGGGTATCGATAAGCTTTGATCGCTGCAAGATCACGGCGGTAACGTGCACCTGCGGCAACCGCGACATCTTCTGGTGCCAACATGTGGTGGCGCTCTCACTTCACAGAATACGACGGGCGCGGGAAGTCCAGCTGCGCTTGCCCATCTCCGAGACGTTACTTCAGATGGATCGGGAACAACTCCAGAAATTTGCTCAGTACCTCATTGCCGCACATCACACAAATGTCCTGCCAACGGCACAGAAACTTGCAGACGAGATCTTGCAGTCAAAGTCAGAAATCAACCAGCTTGCAGGTAACTAGAAAGCTTCTGTTTATACTGATATTAAAACGTTTGAGCTTCCATGGCAGAGTTTAGTGTCTTTGTCTGTGGTTGTATTTGGGCTAGGAAGGTAAAGTAGGAAGTATCAGATAGAGAAACAACTTGGTGTCTGGAAACTTCCTGACCAAGATCGCTTTCTACCCTCTATTTCCTCTCTTTAAATCAACAAACAACGTTCCTGTTTGGCTGAAAAAGAGACGAAAGTTAAGTGGCTAAGTTTCATTTGCGACAACAGACAATTGGAGATTAGAGATAGACCCCGGCATATTCTCCCATTGAAACCAAAGACTCGGAAACATCTGATACTTAAAAATAATCAAACCAGTGCTCACGGATGTGATCCATATCACGAAGGCCTAGCATATAAGATTTGTAGAAAACTACATGCATTGTAAATTTCTTTCTCAAGTTTATGAGGAACAAGGGTAAGTTGCCCATATACATGTATAACCCATATGAAGGTGGATACATCAGTATTAACACTCCTGGGGGTGTTTCACAAAGATTAAGATCGACTTTAAGTTGGACTTAACTATGGCAGGCCATTCATGCCACTACATGTAGTTCCTCTTAAAATTCCTGGCAATGGTTTCTCAAGAGATGTACAAATCCTGGTCAAAAATCTCCAAAATTTCCATTTTTTGATAGCTCATTTTTAAAGGAATAAATGTTACCTAAAGATCATAATTGAGAGACCAATGGGGAGAGCAATCAGCGGCATGAATAGCCTGCCATATTTAAGTCCAAATTAAAGTTGATCTTAGCCTTTGTGAAACACTCCCCTGTTTCCCTTACAAGACCTTGATCTACAAACCACCCCTGTATGTTTTTGCGGTTAGAGCAGTGTGTTGTAACATCACCGGGATGCATCAAACAGGAGAAGGGGTAAAAGGGCCCACGGAAGATCCCCCAAATCGGCAGGAAATTGCTGGAAATGGCTCGATCAGCTGGCGCGCTCAAAGGAGCTCTACTGTTCCGATGACAACGAGGAAGCTCGGTGTAAAACATCGACTTTCCCTGCTTTGTGGCGGAGCGGCTCTCTGCCAATTGCCAGTTCCCATCTTCTCTGGGTGATACAGAAAACGACAAGGTCGATCTAAGCCACTGTTCAACGATCACAGGTGTAGTGTGTTGATACCTGAAAGGTTGCGTACAGTCAGGAGATTGATTTTGTCATACCCTGATCTAAACTCCTTTTCAGTCATGCCTCTCACCAGATCTAAATATATACGCATTTGGTGACATGTACTGAAATGCATTTGAACTAATGTAGGTCATATACAGGGGGCACTATTTATAGTTATTGACTATATGGGAATTGACAGAGTGCCAGGGAAATATTTAATTCCAGTGATTCTAAATATGGGCAGAATTAATGTTGGGTTTGGTGGGATCATGCACTTAATTTGTTTATTTCACTTTTGTAGCCTGAACTAAATTATCAAATAGACAGTTAAATGGAATTGCCGATCTTTTAATATGATCAGTAGAGAGAAATTCATTTTCACATGTCCCTGTAGCTTGATAAAAACATTTTTACTAACCATTTGTTCTCATTTCAGTTTAACCTTATATCCCCCAAGCATTATGCTGTTGAAACAAATTAAAAGGGGGTAAATTGCGACCAATCCCATCTTTTCCTGGAATAAATCTCTGTTTCTCGGAAGACCACATCTCCTTCCTGTTCCTCATTGATTGACCCTTTGCCGACATTCGATCTCTCCTTCCTTCCTGTCTCACTTTTACTGTGAGCAAAAAAAAAAATATCAAAATGAAAGCTGAAATCCTGGATATTCTTCTGTCTATAGGTCAGTGGCCCATACCATGGCATTTCAAACTAAAAACAATGACTCCCTGTCTTGTGCCTTCTAATAAGAATAATTTTTTTTTAAAACAGGTATTTCTGAAAAAAAATCCTTTACCTATGCTGACCATTGTGCTGCTTATAGAACCAGAACTGGAACGGGAAAAGCGTGGATCGAATGAGAATATAGAAACGAGTGACCCAGTTCAGGCACACATTGTTTGGATGTTGGATAGAGAGAGAGAGAGAGAGAGAGCTGTTCCGTGTTGCATGTTCGTTCATTGATCATGGGGAGGTTGAATAGCACGGAGGACTGAATAGAGCACGGCTACCTTGGCTTTCTCCATGCACCTTCCTTTCGTTTTCATTGATTCTCTTCGACTTTGCCGCAATTCTCTCTTTTTACTCCTTATTTAGAGCAGGGTGGATGCAACAATGAATGTATGAGGGGTGTGTTGATATACCTAGTTAAGGAATGCATGATTGAATTATCTTTTTTTTTCCAACAATAAAAATTGAGTAAATATGTGCAATACCAATACCTGTATGGTATTATGCATTCTGTTGTTGAATGCAAATGTGAACTGCTATGCATGGATGCATATTACTTCCTTCCGAACTGACATTGTGTGCTTCCTTCAAATTCAATAATAAGTATGCATTTACTCTAAAAGTAAGTTAATTTTACCCAATATTTAGTAAAGGGAAAAGTCATGATTTAGAGGGTACATTATTATTCAATATTTGGTGAATTTACACACCTTCATGTACATTTTACCAAATATGTACATTTTTACCAAATATCATGTAAAATATTATCCAATGCACATATTTGCCAGATAATGCGTGAAATTTTGCCCCGCTGTTTTTAGGGTCACCTATTTACTCCTCGAAATGAACAGTCACCCTGTTTTGAAGTCCAGCTTTAATATCTCTTCGCATTCATAACTTGGTTTATCAGTCCTTTTCATGACTCCTCTCACGAAAGAAGTCCTCTCATAATTTCTCTGCCTCTATTCATACCATACCAAGTAGTAAGTACACTGTAGGTCGAAACCAAAAGAATACCTTTCTCTCTCCATTTTTTCAAGACAACAGTCCTTTTCAGGATAACCCACATCATTAAACCGCAGACATATGAATTTAGCGTGTCTTGTAGATATGAGTTGTTTGTTCTACGGTAGGTTTCAATTCCGATACAAAAATCTCTTGTAGCCCAATCGACATGTCTGCAGTTTGTTTCTAATAAAAAATGCTTTATGTACTATCGGTAGTTTTAAGTGTTTTGACTTATTGGTATAAGAAGTGATCGAGTTACATTTACAGTTGTGTAGTTGGTTTCAATTGTGTATTGCAATACAATTGCTATTGCATTATCTGAAAGTCTATTGTTTATTATCTATAGAAAATATATTATCTGTGAACAGTTTTAAGTGTTTCATTTATCATTTCCCTATCAGAAAGTTTGATTTTCTATAACATGATGTAGTTTCTAGAGCTTTACAAATAGCATTTGCCCAATCTAAGATCTTCAATGTTGCATCTTTGTGCTTGCCCCAGGTGCACCTGACCCGACAGCTGGAGCCAGTATCGATGATGATAGCTGCTGGCATCTCGACGAAGAGCAAGTCCAAGAGCAGGTCAAACTCTATCTTCAGCAGGGAAGCTACTATGACTCGGGGAAACAACTTAACTCATTATTTGCCAAGGTGAGAAAATTCAACTAGTTTGATTTATTCCTTCACAGATACATTTGATTTAAGGATGAATATTCCTTTCATCTAATCCAATCCAATTGGTGTTTGATATGGCGCCTTTTCATTGCATGTACATAAAGCTGGACACATTGCTCCAAGTGGCGAGCCATACAAACAATCCTACATGTATATCACTTTTTTTTAAACAAAAGTGAAACATTTTTCTCATATAGGAACCACATTGACGATATTCAGGATTATCGGTCATTTTTTTATTGGAATGATCTGCAAAGTTACAGGGGATATAAAAAAGAGAAATTCTTGTTGAAGATGTCATCTTTATCCTTGTTCTCATGGAGAGTCTTACAAGGAGCTGATGGATAGATATTGATAGTTTTATAGGTTGAGCTTCATGTTGGCTTACATGTAAGTCTATTATAAGATGCTAACATGGGAAGTTAATCTCCCTTTCATGAAATTGGTCAGCCAATAATGTAGTATTTATTTTGTCATGGGAACTCTTTTTGGTTTTCTACATATGATGCTAGTTTTTATTGGAGCAAATGGTTACCTTACCCTTCCCTCCCCCAATTGGTTTCCACTTCTATATGTTGTTGTCCTCACAATTGGTCCTACAATATCCAATTATTTTCCTGACTAGGTACGAGAAATGTTACGGGTTCGAGACTCCAACGGAGCACGTATGTTGACGTTAATCACAGAACAGTTCATGGTGGATCCTAGGTTACAACTATGGAGGCAACAAGGGACACCAATGACAGACAAACACAGACAACTCTGGGACCAACTAGGTAAGCTTTCCGGAGGTTACCGAACATGTATTTTGTTGTAAGCTTTCACATAATCTCACAATAACAATTCCCAGTTTTACTTATCATAGATGAATGTAGCATGAAGAGAGCTGATATGAACAAGTGTATAGTTCTTCCCTTGACTGTAAACTCAATATAGAGAAATGTTTAAAAGTTGCTATTTTTACTGACTCGTTCTGTAAGGATTGGAAATAGTTGCTTTAGTCTTTAAAAATAGAATAGATGCTATACATGTTGATTAGAGGAAGTCCTATGCGATCGGAGTCTGAAAAAGATGATCGCACTAGATTATCTAAGAGGCAGAAATAACGGGCCACATGCATGTTAGATGTAACCAGACTGCATACTGCAAGTTGTAGAGATAAAAATACCAACTCGGTCCAAGTCTTTGACCTGTCAATATCTGATGCTAATAGTGTTGGAATATGGACTTCCTTGGAGGATGAAAAGATTCAATTTCTGAATTCTTGGCTGCGACTTTTGAGCCAAATATGAGGGCCGGTAGTAGAGTCTATGAGCCATGACGGAGCAATTTGTTTGACGGGGATCATCAGCATTTCATTTCCATTGTTTCCATTCGCTTGTCAAAAGACATCTTTCCATGCTAGTCTAAAAATCTTGAGCGTAACCCAATATGTTTCAGATTTGCTAAACTGTTTTGAATAGCCTGATCTTTTTCTTCAAGAATCCCTGCAGTATGATTACAGAACCGAAGCGTATTGTCATTTTTTTTTTTCTGAACCTTTTCCTGTAGTAGTGTATAAATCAAAAGCGAGAAAAATGGAGGCGTTCTTTGACTTCGATTTTGTTAGGCTTCATCTAGGGTTACCTTTTAACTCTTTGAGTAGCCTTCTTATATAGGTACACCAACAGGTACTAGCAAATAAACATGTTCATTGTGAAGTCTACAGTATATATACTGTTAGTTGTTCAGCAAGCATACTTTGGTATTGAAGGGTTCTCAAGATCCATGTTATTCTCCAAGGCACACTGAGAAAAAATGGTTAAGAGTTAAGAGTGCATCCGGAAGGATATTTCATATTCAGTACTTAACAAAGTTACAGACTATTGCAGTTGCAGTGATATTGATTTGAAGTAATATTGTGAGGGCTGTAACTCCACAGGGTTTCCCAGTTGACGGAGTCAGTGTGGACATCAGTATGTGACACATGGAACAGTGTCGCCTGTTACTTGGAAACAGGGGGAGACACGTACGTTTGGCCTGAATTCCCACAATGACAAGGCATCGGGACTCTCTTGTCCGCTTCCGTAACCTCCCCCTTTTTCCTGACCGCCAATCTTACATATGATTCAGACGGACAGAGAGAGAGAGAGAGAGAGAGAGAGGGAATGACAAATCCAAAGTACGTTCACCCTGTTAAGACTTGCCACAAACCAGAGGAAAGAAAAAGAGAGTTGATTAAGACTTAATTAGCAGGGACTAATCAAAGGTGATGGCTCTAGGCCTAATCACCTTCTCATCGCGTAGGTAGGGTGCTCCGTTGGCGGACTCCTAGCTGGCATGTAGTGGGAGGGCACCAGATTGCGATTCTTTTCCTGCTTCTTATCAGGCTAGAGGGGAAAGGAGAGAGAGAGAGAGAGAAACCTGTGAATCACTATTTGAGGGAGTTTGGAATGGGAAGTAAGGCAAAAGGAGTGTGAGATTGTAGAAATAAGTCCACATGGTCCCTTATAGAGAAAATTAGAACCAAAGCAGCGCTGATTCTAATTAGACTAGCCCCAGCCGCGGAAAGACAATATGGAAATACCCATGGTGCGTGCCCCATGGCAGATAGTGGAAGAGATGATAGGCTTTGCAGGGGGAGAATGGCGAGTAATCAGATTTTGGCACAAAGCTCCAAATCGTATTGTCTGAGTGCATGGGGAAAGGATGTGTGGCGATTAGGGGCTGTGCTCATATGGTTCTTTTGGCAAGGATATTTTCGGTCAGGATGGTTTGTATTTCTGTTAGGAGATGAAATCAGGCTGCGCCCATGGTTAGATAACACTCTGTTTTATCACACTTTTCCTGTGAGCCCTCACACTTTACTGAACTCTTGCTTTAGTCAAGATTTCCATGGGAGATGAATAGTAAGATAGAATTAGTTTCATGCTATTTTGAATCTTAATGTATCCTGATGATGCGTCCATCCTCAAAATATAGGTCATGTGTGTCCTAGAAACTAAGTTTTCTAAGGAAATTTTAAGTGATAGGATACAAATGTATTTTGGTATGATCCACACTTTCCGTATACTTGAGCATGTGTTATCTTGGGTGTAATATTCACAGGAATAATAAATAAATGTATATTTAAATTTTAAAAGCTTTGTTAAAGTTATGATCACAAATCAACAATGTATGTTTGGTTACACGTTGTGATGATTTTATTGTATTCAAATTGATTCAATTTGAATTGTGTACGGGTGATTCAGCGCTGTATTGAAAGAAGGTCTTCTATTCAGAAATGAAAACTTTGTGAGCAGGATTTGGCCTGAGTTTAATGTAGGAGAAAGGAAAGGCCTGCGTGTGTTTAGGTTGTGACACATGGGCACACGTGGGTAGCTTGCTTGCCGGCTAGATCCCTCTCTCTCCCACAACGCAAGGCTGCAAACTAAGGAAGTTGGTCATTGCATGACGTGATAACCAAGTGTATTTTTGTCTGGCTCGAATGTTTTCTGGCCAGCAGCCCTCCTCGTTGAAGTGCTCTAACACAAGCCAGGCCAGAACACGGAGCCCTTAATCTCGGCCTGCCATCGGATCCGCGGAGCCCTTGCGAGTCATCGCCGTACCTTAAGCCAATTTGCTCCCCACGATCCCTTCTTCGTTAGGAAGACCGTGAAGGAGAGTGAAAGAGACGAGCGCCGCGGGATCATGCAATCAAGCAGTGGTTTCCTGACTGGCCTCTGTCATTGCATATGATGGGCAGTGGCTTACCCCTGCACAGCCCCTCTCTCCCTCTGCATAACCCACTCCCTTCCCTCTTTGCTCATCATTTCTTGATTGGAGAGTGAGTCTCCCATCCTATTGTGTTGACCTTTCTGTCTATTACGGAGCCTTAACAAATGGCAAGAAATGCCAGATTCCTTGTGCGCGGTTGACCTACGGGGAAATTGTATTAGAAGCAGAGTTCTCTGCAGTCATGGCTCTGTATTACTGGACTTACAGGCTGATATCCCTCTCTGTGAACTGTGCCAGAATAAGCACTGTAGTACAGCCCCACACCCTTATATTCATGTATGGCACAAAACTATACTTTTTGTTTTGGTACATGTTCATGAATACACTGACAGATAATTGTGTTCATGACATTAATAACACATTGACAATCTTATCAATGAAATAAATCTTTCCTTGTCTGGATAAATAAATAATTGTGTGTGTCAATATTCCAGTGGCCTGGATATTGGTTATGAATTAATTCAAGTAAAAAGTACTTATCATGTCCTACATTTACAGCTAAACATTGCTATATCCTTCCACTATGTACAGGTGTACAAATCAAATGAAATATGAAAGACATGTAAAAAGTTTGAATCCTTTTGTGTAATACGGTGAAGCTTGTATTTAATAGATGAAGCTTGTTTCTAATAGATGCCAGGAAATTGCTTGTAACATACATGTACATCAAATACTGTAGTTTGAATATCCCTAACCCATAGCTACACTTATGACTCCATTATTACAAGTATTTTCATATGATATACATTTTATTAAAATCTAAGAGAAAGAAATCTCTGCTTCACCCCGCAAAGATATTAGTAAGATATTCCCCTAGCAGTTGTCTTTTCTTTTTATCACTGGCTTGTGATTAATCTGTTTCGCGAGAGCATTAATTACTGAAGGGGAGGAGAGAGAGAGAGATAGTGGCCCTCTTCTCTTTTCTCTATCTAGCAATGCTCGTTACAGAAGAGGGATGAGTAAGAGAGGATTGTGGGAAGTCTCCTGCGTAATCCATGAGGAGGTGCTGCTTTATGGGGGAAGACAAGTGTCGGGTGAGGAAGCAGCCTCGAGTAGTACGCTCTTCATCTACAATGCACATACAGACAGACAGCTAGCTAGAGGCTTCAGGCCATCGCGCTAATGTATGTAGTCCCGCGCAAGCCTTTGCATGTAATGTATTGACTAAAACTGCAGTGAAATTATTATAGATGGGGGGTCTCCTTGACGTGACAGAAGAAACCTTCCGAAGGAACGTCTGTTCTGAGCTCTCGAGATCCTGCAGATTAGAGATCTATTGTTCTTCAAAGTTGTTCAATGTACATACAAGGGAATATTGACTTTGTGGGTATTATGAGAATCATTGCCTTGAGGAAATAGTCATGTATCTTTTGACTCTTTGTTCTTTAATAAGCTATAATGATGATTAGTTTTCAATTTTCTTTGGTGATGTACATTCGAAGAGTAATATGAAGGCTTTTGCCTTGTTTGGTATGGTGGCTATGCGTATTTGCTTGAATAGTAACTAGTACACATTTCTATTGATTTTGATTTGTATACATGTTCTTCATCAGTCTTACAATCCAATGGAAAATCCGTCCAACAATTTATTGGCAAGAACTGATGCGCCTGAAGAGCGGAGCCCCTTACTAAATCATGACTGATGCCTCCTCCTCCTTTGCCAAGCAAGCCTGCTGTTTCTACTTCAGTTGGGAGGGAAAGAGAAAGCAAGGGAAAGGGAAAGGGGAGAACTTCATCTAAACTAGTAACGTGTGTTTATTAGCAGAAGAATCAGCTGTCGTTGTGGCACAGTTGGAGTTGCTTGGCATGCATCAGCGTCGCCTGCCTGCCTGCCTGCCTGCGAGCCCTGGTGGCAGGCAAGGATCGAATCATGCTCGCTGCTTTTCATTCCCCCTTGCCGATTTCCTCTCGTGCATTCGGGCTCTGGTCGAAGGCACGCCCTCTTGTGAGCTCCTGCTTCCAGGCATTTCCATGCCATCTTGGTGACGAGGGGACCGGGATGCAGGGGTACTGATTGAGGCAGGATTGAGACGTTCCATTGTTAGAAGAATCAGAAAGATACAAGGAGGTGGCTTCTTCATAGAGCATCTACGTACCTTGCACATATGATAATCGTTGTTTTGACACCTCTATTAGACTGTACTTACATTGTCTCTGAGTCTTTGTATTTTACTCTAGAATTGATTTCTGGTAGCAAGTGAATAAAATATCTATCACCCCTAACTGTCACTTAAAAATAAAAAAATGTTAAAATTCTATCATTTACATTTTTGAGAAGCTTTGCAATCCATATCTTGTCAGTTATCACATATGGATGAAGAACAATATTCATTTTCTTAATGTTAATAAGATGAGAGAAAATTTGATTAATTTGATGAGAAAGGTCTTTCATGACCTATGTCTGTTACCGAAAGATGCAAGAGTTATGTGAAAGAAAATCAATAAAATTATCAAAATCGTGATGTTATCCTCGGGTCCAATTATATTTTTTTCCATATAAATTTTTTCTTGAGCTCGCACACTTCCTCGCCCTTCCCATCATCTCTAAATTAAACCACTGCCACCAACCCCACCCCAGTCATGAACCGCACAACATGAATGGTTTTGACATGACTAAGGTAGCCAGCCCATGATCCATGCTATACTCTAATCCACCATCTTGAACACCCCTCCCTTCCCTCTTCCTTTCACACTTACCCCTGGCGACGTTCACACCAGGACCTCTTCCTTTTCCTTCAATTGATCACGTTATCTTAACTGTGAACAGGAACTATGATAACATATTTCCATTCACATTTAGACATTTCAAACGTTTTCAAAATTGTCATAGTGACTATCTATGTAGATATCCACTTGTCTATCATGATAAGGTGTAATTGTGATCATCTATTTTAATATCTTCTTTTATGTTAAAATGGGACATCTAGAAAGTAAGGTGGTCTTGATAGACCTCCTGTTTACAGCGGTGACTGTAAATGTTTTCCCTAGGTGTCCTTTGTAGACATGTTTCACAAGGTGTTAATCCATTCATATAAAGTAATGGTATGCATTCGTTTGGCAGGTGCTCTCTATGTAGAACTTTCATTCTGAGGTGCACACAGAAAAAAATAGAGGTAAACCAAGAGTCTAATGAATGCTGTATTGATAACAAAATGATTGTTCAAGTTAGACTTACAACTTTCTAGATGTGTTGTAGTTTTAAGCTCCAAAGGTATTTCCCCCCACAAAACAGTTCCTCCAAGAAGTTCCTTGGTCTAACCTACTCTTATCAAAGTCCCCCTGATTACAAAGACTGTTCTTGTTTCCTTGAGAGGTCTTTGAAGGTTGAAATGTTCTTGGAAGCATGTCAAGCATTGGATCGCGCAGCATTGAATTTTCATGTTTCTTTGAGTGGTCTTTCTTGACAGTTTGAACTGTAAATACTAGCGATAAAATGTAAAGTGATTCGCTAAATGGATAATACTTCCCCCGAGTCTTCAAGTTTCTGTCATTGGTCTTTCTAGACAGTTTGAACTGTACATATTGATAGCAGCGATAATACTTCATGTGATTCGCTGAATGGATGATACTTTCTTTGAGTCTTCAAATTTCTGTGAGTGGTCTTTCTGGACAGGCTGCACTGTTCTTCGTAGCAGCACATTAACCAATGTAATATGATTCACAAAGCGGATGATGCGTACCTTGAATCCTTGATAGGATTGGAAGGACCCTCCCATTTTAACATGCCCCTTGCACCTCTCACACGTTTTTTCTTTGTGCGATAATTACATTGCCTGTTGGAGGCAGCTGTGGCCCCAGTTGTTGCTCATTGGTTTAATGAACAAACGATCAACAGCGCCACTTGTCACTTAAAGCTGTCGACTGGAATCAGGGGTTGTGCCCCGATTAGGATGATACAGTTCCTTCCTGTCTTCCTTTAGCTTTCTTCTTTTTTTTTTCTACTGAAGTGTGACACCCGCAACCTAAACAGATCACAGCTTTTCAGAAACTTGCTCCCTAAGGAGACAGAGACAAAGATCATCATTCTCAGCCTCTGACTTGCGCCATTGTGCATTGGTGACTGTGCAGAAGTTTTTGTAGGTCGGTCCATATGAGCATGAAATGGGCATGTTATAAACTGTGTTGAAAGTTATGTGCACTGCATTAAATTGTGTATATGGGACTAAACGCACATATAAGTGTCATGAACGTGTGGTACAAACTTCCCAGCAATCTCCCATCATACTGGTATTTTCTTCTTTTGTAGTCAACAAACTGCTGCAAGAAGATTCCATCTTTATCATAACTCAAATTTCTCTTTAACCCAATGTTGGTGATGTGCTCCAGATAGTTTCATATGGCTTTGATATGAGACTGTCTGTCCATCAGTCATCCATCCAAGCTGTAATTGCTTCAGCTATGTTTTATATTTAATCAAGGCACGAAGGAGTGAGGACTTCATTACAATAGAGGTTACTTGTTCACTAAATCATGTACACATGCAGGCTATCTCAAGCAATTACGATAGATGGATTCACAATTTAGCATTTATATTTCAACATTCTCTGACAAAGTGTGGATAGTAGGCCTTATTTGAGATCTTAGTGTCATCCCAAAAGCTGCCAAACTACAAAAAAAAAAATGAAAAAAATTAGTCAGTTCAGAGCCATACAAGTATTTAAAACCATTAACATTGAACGCCCTTGTAGCTCCAAAGAGTCATCCTAGTGAAATTTGGGATTCACATTTAATCCCCACTGTTTCTATGTTATGTCCAAATCACCAACGAAACAAGCATGCTATTCAAATTGAACTTGAATGTTCATTTTCTATATTAAGAGCAAGAAGGGCCTTCACAATGTGCTCTTAAAGGTATAGGAGTTAACACCATTTTGGCTCCAAACAGACGATTAATGAGGTTTTAATTTTTGACAAAGATCAAGATGTGATCCTGTCCTTCTCACATGCTGCTTGAGTCAGTGTACTTTTTAAATTATCTAATTAACCTCATCCAATTCTCTCTTATGCAATTCAATTAACCCGATGTGATTAAACCTTTCCATGTGTCCAAACACTCCCTGATAACTGACGGTATAGGGTTAACAATACCGGTCTGCTCATCGTCATGTATTAGAAACGACCCACCCCCAATTAATGGGATATGAGATTGAACATCCCTCTTGTTCTCTATGATGTCATAATCGATTAATAACATGAATGACAGTCGGGAATTGTTTCAGTCAGGATTTCTGGCAACACTAGTGACAAAGGATTGAAGATTTTTGTTTAATTAGATTAGGTAATACTATGATATCTGTTAATAAATGTCACATATTGGCAAAAAAAGAGGAATACTTGGAGGAATAGAGGCAGAACTCTAACTCATACATGTTGGTCTTTTGCATAAAGTTAAAGGCTGTGGTTTTACAGATAGACCGCTAAGGATCGATGGCCTTTATAGATAGGATCCCTGTGACAGGCTTGAACGGTTACAGTTACTGTAACCGAATGCTCAACTACTTTAAAGAACTGGCAGAACAAAATTTCACATCATCTGTATGGAGCCAGAAGGGCTTTATTACACAAAGTTAAAGATAAACTTTAGGACTGGTAATGCGATTGCATTGTTAAAGAAAAGGTGTGGAAAGGATCAGAAACAGTTGATCTTGTAGCATGTAAGTATTGGTGTGCACTGCAAGGTTCTGGAGTCATCAAAATCATAATAAATTTGACCGAGTCTTGGTAAAGTAACAAGCACTGTACACAAAAAGCTATATATGGGACAACACACATGGTGTCGG
>BEXV01000189.1:82889-115406 GCA_003118195.1 Hemicentrotus pulcherrimus | reverse complement strand
ATCCCTATCTCCGGTCTCATCTGCCGTCTCCCTGCCAGTCAATAAGTGCATTAAGGGTGTCCTGTCGGCCAGGCCAGCCCGGCTGAGAGCTTGTCTGCTGATGCACTCCCTGGTGATAGAGTGATGTTGTTGCCGTGAGCAATGCATCCAAGCACTCTACCACACAACCACTGGGGCATGCCTAGTTCTCATTCACAAACCTCTTTACAGAAATTCAGCTATTTAGTCAAACTGCAAAGTTTTCAGATGCAGACAACTTAAATCACTGCTTCATATGCAAAATATTGTCTTACACATATTTTTGGAGGTGTATGAATATTTTTCAAAAGCATGTTTTGGCTTTTGTTCATTGTATTTCATTTGAATATATTCCTTCTATAAATTTTACTCCGAAAGAAAGCATATTGTGGTTGTTAACCTCATGATATATTGGCACTGTAATTTTATTTTCAATATATGAACTTAATGCTCTTGAAATCTCAATGAATTTGATAACTACTGCACTGAGTGAACACAGGGTGACTGGATGTGAGACTATGCCTGGGGTCGCCGCAGCCAATAGAAAAACTGAGATAATGGTCCACATGATATTCATTCAACTTGAAAGCTAATTCATTAGCATTGCGTATCGAGAGATGGACAGAGATTAGGAGGAAGAGAAAGGGATAAAATGATGGAGAGTCAGAGAGAGAGAGAGAGATAAAGGGGGAAAAGAATGGAGACAGAGATAGAGTGTAGAGGGATTTAAATTAGATATTTAGAATGATATGCAATAAAGATGAGAGTATCATATCGTGCAAGCATGAATATTCATAATCAGATCTTGAAATAAGATGCAGAACTGAGTTGTAAAATCTTAACTGAGTGTATGAAAATAAAGAGGGAGGGAGGGAGATAGAGAGAGGGGGTATAGAAGGATGTCGGGAAAAGCAAGAAACAGGAAGAGAAATGGGAAGATACTGTGAGGGAAAATATTTGGAACCATAAACAGAAAGAGGGGGAGGGAAGACAGAGAGAGAGAGAGAGAGAGAGAGAGAGAGAGCGAGAGAGGTAAGACAGAGAGAGAGAGAGAGAGAGAAAGTGATAGGGAGGAGAGAGAGAGAGAGAGAGGGGTAAAGAGAGAGAGAGAAAGAGAGAGGGAGAGAGATGGGGAGGGAGAGAGATGGG
This sequence comes from Hemicentrotus pulcherrimus, assembly GCA_003118195.1. Classification (NCBI taxonomy): domain Eukaryota; kingdom Metazoa; phylum Echinodermata; class Echinoidea; order Camarodonta; family Strongylocentrotidae; genus Hemicentrotus; species Hemicentrotus pulcherrimus. The sequence continues at coordinate 114,239 of BEXV01000189.1, read as the reverse complement.
GAGGGAGAGAGATAAAGCGTTGATGTGAGATGAAAGAAGCAACGCTAATTTTTCTTTTTGTGTGCGGGACATTGTTGGGCAGGCAGCGAATGATTGGAAAACAACTGTAGCGTAAAACCCAATGGTGGTGGGCTTTATGCCCGTATTTTTCAGCGTAATTACGGCTCATTGCCACGCTTTAAAAGTGTTCTATTATGGATCACAGTTCTATATTATAATTCAAAATTAGTCTTTAGATGGCATTACTTATTCACCATAATGAAATTATTAATAATATCAGAGAAAGAAACACTGTGTTGGAACAGTTCCATTCTTATTTTGATACATTTGTCTCTTGCTTGAGGAAATTCTACGAGTTGACTAGGACTTGGCAAAACAATGAATTTTCCCTGTATATCGCAGCTCTCTTTTCTTTTTTTTTTTCTTCTTTTTTTTAGATCAAAAGACACAGGTTTGACAGATTTGATTGAATGGCTAATTACTCTGCAGATTTGAATCAATGATATTTTTAAAATAAATTTACGATTTATTTCTTCTCACAGACTTCTAGGAATGATATTGAACAAATCAGAACCATAAATAGTAAAAAGAGAAGGCTTAAAAGGAAAGCAGAAAACAATACTACCTTTAATGTCCTCAAAACAAATAATTCCAACTTTGAACAGGAATAAAGTTTTAATCACAACAATAGATTAAAATATAAAACATACATCAACTACCAGAATATGCTAGCAAATTAATAATGTTAAAGATTACACCAGTTTCTTTTCAATCTTATGTAGTTATTACCTGTTTTAAAAATTCTGTTGAACACAAAAATCCATACACATGCTTACGTGCTAGAATTCAAAAGGTTGGGATATTATCATACAGTGACCATGAGTCGATTACTGCAGGCTGCATGCATGCATGCCTAGGCTGTAAGCTTGCGACCAGGCTTGCTGCTATACAAGTTCCATTCTTCATCATGCTGTGCTTTGTCGCAATGAGAGGATGGTAAGGTTGATCAAGTCTAGATGTAAATGATGGGATAAGAATAATATACCTTCGTGAAAGCAATAACAAATTAATGACAATTATAATTCACATTTATACTTTTCCTTAAGCTGCATGGATTGCTAATTTGCTATTGTCCCCAAAACACCCATTGTTGCGATTAATATGGAGAAAAGTTGGCCTGTAGTGCCAGTGATTCAAATATGCATTTGAATATGTTTTTGGTTTTAATGCAGACATCCTTTCCTGTACCCTCATTTGACCAAAACACTCTTGCTTTCTCTTTTGACCTTTTTCATGAAATATAGTTTTTATTTCTGCTCTTTCCTTCTTTATTCATATCTAATTTCACTTTTCAAATGTTATTTTGTTGAATACTCTCTCTCTCTCTCTCTCTCTCTCTCTCTCTCTCTCAGGCCCTCTCTCAGGCCCTCTCTATTGCTATGACTTTCTCTAACTCTCTGACCCTCTGTTTCTGTAATTGTAAACTTTGTTTCTATCTTTCTCTCTGTTTCTTTATCTCTCTTTCTTTCTCTGTCTCAACTCCCCCCCCCCTCTTCCTCTTTCTTTCTCTTCCTTTACTTTGATTGTCCTTCCGTTTCTGCCCTCACTCTGTTCAAGTGTTCCACCTCCATAGCAATCTGTGTCTATCACATCCTCCTCCTCAAGGTCTGTCTGTCGCCGACTCCTATCAAAGTGGGCCCTCTCACAAACACGTACTGCCCTCTTGCAAACACGGCCCTCTCGTAAACATGGCCCCCTCGCAAACACAGCCCTCTCAAAGACACGGCCAGCCACCTTCTGAAACACAACGCAGCAGCGATGTACTCAAGCTATTATAATATGTGCTTCCATGCCTGAGCTTTGATAACATTAAATCTTTCATGTCTCTCCGTCTCCCTCTGTCTCCCTCTGTCTCCCTCTCTCATTGTCAGTCAAAGCCTGTTTGTTTCACTACCACAGAGGAAGCAGGGTGGAAATGGAGGAATATTTTATGCAAGGCTTTCATCTTTGATTACATTTGTGTTGCAACTGCTTTCGATAGTATTTCCTCCCATAGACAGCAGAGAGGGAAGAGAGCTTAAGCCAAATTCTGTCTTATGAACACAAAATAGAGACACTTTTTATGAGAGATAGTTGTCCTTTTGTTCACTAATAATAGAAGAAACCTTGCATGAGATCTAAAAGTAATCAGATTTATGTTGTGATCTGTGTTATGATGCAAATGAAAGCATGCTAACCATGGAGGAGTAAATAAACTGCGTATTTCTTGTATTCTTGTATGTTCTTTGCAAGGCGAATGGAACTACTAGCCTACCTCGATCAAGTTCTTGATTATTTTTTAGAAGCTAATTTGCATCCTGTTTGTGAGCATGTTTACATCTCGCATAGCTCAGTAGGGACTTGTACTTTCTTGCAGTAAATAGATCAAAGTCGGTCGGCCTACCCCAAACCCCTTTCCTCTGCCTTCTCTGAAGAGAGTAGCTCACTAGTGTATACTTATTTTATTGGTGTTTCCTAGCCCTGCATTCAGAATGACAGAATTCAATGTATAGCTGTTCAAGAGTAAATTATAACTACGATTGAAAAACATATAGCTATACGCTACTAAGGAATTACTGAATTTTTGCTTAGTCTGAACATCGTCTAGCAAAAAGTTGTAAAACAAGACGCATGTTTAAGCATCACTTCAAACAAATGAAGAATCAGCACCCCAAACGATTTGTGTTGAAAAAATGCAATATCTCTTTTTGGCAAAATATGTGACCCAGTGTATTTGGTTTAATTCATGACCGGTTTTGTAGATGTGCATGAATCTAGAGCATGGATCCAGACTGTGTAATAATGTTAGAAACATGGAGAGCTGACGCTAAAATAAGCGAGAATGAGATTTGATTAAGTGATAAATGTGAAGAGGGTCTTTATAAAGGTCAAATTGGTAATTCCCAGTTCACACATTAATTCCAAATCTTAGAGAAAAGAGTCTGGGTAGTGGAAAAGTAATTTGATATGGATTTAAAAATCAGAATGAATACAAGTGATGACAAACTGGATGACCACATTGCTCACGATATTTGTGGAAAAGCTATCACGTTCTCAGAAATCCTTGGGTCAAGCGTTTGAACGGTCTTAAGAAATTAAAGTGAGGTGAAAATGAAAGAAGCGGTGGATGAACGAGAGAATTGTTTCTGTGGGTTAACTTTGGAAGTTGGAAGTTTAAAGATAAAGTTGAGTTCTGGTCATACGATTGCATTGTGAAAGAATTAGGGTGTGGAATATATCAGAAAAAGTTGATCATGTAGCATATAGTAATGGTGTGTACTGCAAGGTTCTGGAGTCATCAAAATGATAAGAAATTTGGCCCAGTCTTGGTAAAGTAACAAGCACTGTACACAGAGATATATATATGGGACTACACAAACATGTGGCATAGAAATCGGGCCTCATTTTTTTAAAGCTGTTACTTGTCATAGTGAGAATATGAAGGCATTTGAAGAGCCATGCTTTCAGCAGTTTCATGGAGCATTTCTTCTCTGATGTTCTTCCACACTTGCATAATAACAATGATATTTAATTGGTTATCATTGATAACCAATTGAATTATTTTTCACCTCTCCCCAGAACTCAACCTTCTCTTTAACTTTGTTTGAAGTTTGAGTTTGAGGGGCAGTTGAAGCAGGAAATCCACTTTTCTCTGATTTGTCTTGATTGTGAATGATGGAGAAACAGAATGGAATGGATTTACAGCATGTGCTGGGTTGACAAGGTTAATGAATTCTTGGTGCTAGCAAACAGCATCTATACTGTTTGTTTTGTGCTTCAGAGTTTGGGGAGATTGTGTTGTTTTTTTCTGTGAAAGAAACGAAACAGACAAAGAGGTACCTGCATATGTTTGAATCACGTTTTAATGTGCCAATTTAGAACTCTCCCTTTCAGATGTTTGTATGAAAGTTTGGGGGTTCTTTCTCCCTAAAAAATATTAGAAGATTTACCTAGAAGTTGATGGAAAGAAATGTTTGTAAATTAGCAGTATAGCATTTGAACTGTAAGGTACTTGAAAAGAAAAGGATGAAATGAAACGGGCTAAGAAAGAAAGAGTTAGAGAGAGAGAGAGAGAGAGAGAGAATATTCAAAGTTTAGGTGATAGATTAAGCTATAAAAAATTGTATAAAGTACGAACAGAAAATAATTTCTTGTCAAGAAAAGAGAAGAGAAAACGACAAAAGTAAGATCAGTAATAAACATTTCAAATGTGCTGAGAGCTTGAGAAACATATTTGGAACATTCCAAAGCATTCTCCTTTGTGCTGAAGTGGTCTAACTATTCACTGGCCTCCAAGCCTACCACTCACTGCCGACTGAACCGAGCTCAGCTCTGCAGTCGTCAATATACAACCTCCGTTCTTTTCTGTCGGTGCGTTACTTTTTGACCTCTGTGGCCTTAGTGACACCGTTAGCAATCTGTGTGGCGTGTGCTGCCTTTGTCACTGTTCACAATGACTGCCTTTGATTGATAGCTAGACCAAGTTCTCTTATTTACTCGCTTTTCAAGGCTTCTCTCTCACACTTCTCTTAGTTAGGTCTTTCGAGTGCAGTGCGGCGTGATGGCAAGGAGTTGAGTCAGAGGATATCGTGGAGTGGCTACTCTGAATGTTTTTCCACCTGTGTCACTGGATACATGTTGGGAATTTGGGATTTATGTGAAGAATGAGGAGTGGAGAAAACTGATCTTTTCCCCCCTTTTTACCTATGAATTCCTTTCTTAAGAAAACGACTGGATATGTGCTGCAGCTCAGTTATAAGTAGTTTTCAAGTATGGTACACTGTACATTGATATGGTATTGAATAATCACAGTGCATTTTTATTGGTCAAAGGCACAGTGCCTCACTTAGCATGGTAGTGAGAGTAGAGAAATGTATTTGTTCAAATTTGGGTCAAGTACGGGTAGCTGAATTTTCATAACAAAAGTATTCATCCATTTCAAAATATATTCACTGGTAACCTTTCAATATACATCTCTAAAAAAAATATTCTTATATTTGTCAATATTCAAAAACTATTTTTGATTAAGTCTGTGCTTTTTTGTTCTCTCTCTAGGCTACTACATATAACTATTCTGTGCACTACTCTACTTCTATGTTCTTTTAAATTATCATGCCATCTCCCCCTCCCCCTCTCTCTCTATCCCATTCTTCGGTCAGTCCTTATATACCAATGCTTCCTGTTGTATGTATGTTTAGACAATATATTTCTGTTCTGTGATTTTCTGAAAAATTATTCATTTTGGGACTACATGTACATGCAGACCGATATGATATATTGATTTTACCAACTTTTTTTTAATTGTATTTGTCTTTATCATGATTTTTTCCTTCTTTGTTTTCCCTTCTAATTGACACTTTGTACTTTTGTTTATTTTTTTTTTTCTAACCATTTGCTCAGAAATTTATCTTCTCTATTATCACTTTGTATCTTTCAGAACATCTACCAACAGCTTGTGCGAGAGTAGATGCTCTGCGTTCCCATGGTTACCCCAAAGAAGCATTACGTCTAGCCGTCTCCATCGTTAGATACCTCAAAAAAGTACAGCAAGACCACCTCAAACAAGCTAAACACAGTAAGTACCGCATCCTGGCTGGAATGCTTGAGGTATTGAATCCAATGTCTGGGTATATCTGTACAGCGCTTAGAGAGATTTGTATTAATTAAGTGCTATATAAAAGCGGAATATTATTATTATTATTATTATGCCCTGAGGCCACCCAAGATGGACACCTGATTTGACCATGATGATGATGATTAGTTTTGATGACATGAAAAATCACTCAATGCTCCATGAAATAAGCTCACTTACAATTAGGCGTAGTTATAATAATGTGATAATAGTATTATATCTTATGACATTACTAGATTTTTTTTTTTTGTAGATTCTAACTTCACCCTCACTGTTTTAATATATGTATTTTTCCTTTGGTGCTATGAGGCATATGAGAAGAATATAAATCTAGAGATATCATTACACAAATTGAAATAAACAAAGAAAGACCTTTGCCTTCGAGGGCTCAAGGCATGTCCATCAAGTTCTAAGTTGACCACCTTCACTCCATCCCTTCCTCCTTCCAGGTGCCCGTAAATCAAAACGGAAATGTTCCCAGAGCAGCTTGACGGCCAGCGAGGTATTCTACGGTAGCGGCGGCGGCAGTAGCAACATCGCGAGAGACGCAAGCGAGGCGTGGATCGGCCATCCCCTGGACCCCATCGGATGCTTGCTAGACACCCTCCTAGAGGCATCCAGTGCTAACCCTGAGGGCTTGGATGGTGGCGACGGTGGAGGTAAGTGTTCTCCTGTCTCGTTGAAAACTTCTAAGGCCTAAAAAAAAAAATATGTTGTATTGCCCTTTGCAACCGACCCAAAAATCTTGAAATCTATAGTCGGCTTTTTTTTAATAGAAAAATGTATTAAAGCATTCAAAACTAAGAAATATCAGCCCAAAGAGGGAGTTTAAAAAGAAAGAAAGATTTTTGACCGACCGACCCATGTTTTTGCCCCTAAAGGGCAATACAACATCTTTTTTTTTTAAAGGCCTTGTGCTTGCCCTCTCTGCTGTAATTTTACACTAACCAAAGTCCTATCTTCAACCCAGAACCCAACACTAAACCTAGCACCAACCCTTTTGCTACATTTAAACCATATTACAAACATAACCTTAAGTGTATACTTTTTAAAAAAAAGAGAAGACACCAGAGCAATCGTTGCTGGCGCAAATTTCAGGTTACCCTTGGATACTAAAGACCATCCATTTTTGTGTTTTGTTCATAGTGGCCATATTTGCAGCAAGAACTTCCATCAGGTTCAAACTTCAGGATTGTGAGTTAAACTGATGTTAATCTGGACCATTTGAAATTGGCTATTTTAGTTTCATTCCCCACACTAGCGTATCTCAGTTCATATAAGTTTAGATGGAGCATGTGGTGTTTGCATGCTTAAGATACTTATAATTGGGCATTGTGCTAAGAGACTGACAAATAAATAATCATTAACCATTTCTGTAATGTGTGGTATCATTCTCCCTCACACTTTATATGGTGAAGCTCCATCTTTTTGCATTCAAACTGTCAATTATTTGTAGAATGTTGAGTTTAATCAAAGCTTTGAAAAGTAGCCAGCACCTAGAGAACAATGCCCTGGATATTGAGCCATGTAGGCATACGATAGCAACGGTTCTCCTGCAAGAACAAGACGTGTCAGAGTGTGATTTAGTTTGTAGTTCCAGAGATCTTTTCTCAATTTCCACGTAGGAAGCGTAGTAAGGAAGGCCACATGCCAGATAGGGGCTTGTTACTCCAAAGGAGAACGTTCAAAGGAAATAGACTTGGGCACAGATTGCTCATAAAAGGGTCCCTCATACTCCATGGAACAGTCCTGAAGGGGTTGCAGGGGAAAAACGTCAGCAACGCTTCAATCGCTCTTCAGAGTCTTGACTTCCACTGTTTTTTAGTAGTGAGGATGACGTAATGTCTAAATCGATTTCTTGGCGGAAATGCGGTGTGACGATCTTGACGATCTATCAGTTCTCTTTTAGGGAAAGATCTGTGTGAAATCTCATTCAGTCAGGCTTATATGGTGTTTGGTTTTCATGTGGCAACATATGGCCATAGGCTTTTAGTCTCAAAGCTCACATATAGAGCATATTTTTTTATTCTTTAATAGATCAATAGCTACATGTATAGTGATCAAAAATATTTCTTCTTATAGAGTGAAAACCGATGCAATTAATATTGAAGAAAGAAAAGAAAAAAATGTTTATATATATCGAAAGCACATGAATTTAGGAACAACCCAGTTTGTAGCAAAGGGGTTGACCTGCATTTTCATGGCTTTTGTCATCTCAGGCGTTATAGCCAAGAGGTTAAAACACCACACCTATCAGTGAAATTGCAGCGTTGTTAAAAGGGATAGTTAAATGGCTTCATGAGGCTTTTGTAGGGATATACGTATACATTGTCAGCTTTAAGGTTAGAACGTACTCTAGAAATGGTGTGAGGCTTTAAGCCCACGTAGGATTTGACAAGATTTTCATCAAGCGATGTATCGTATGACGAAATCCACTTGTTAAAGAAGAATCCATAGGATTAGTGACGGAGAACCCTCGTCTCATTCAATCTTAGTGATTCGTATACATGTGCATTTTGCAGAGAAAAAGACAGTGATTATGATGACAATTTTTTTTTTCTTTCACAGAGCATTTAACAAAAGTAAATGTACACTGAAGATGTAGAGCAAAATGTTATTGAGAAGATGAAATTAGGTTGATGGATGCTTCTTGCATTTTTTCAAGCCATGTCCACTCAGATAGAGCAAAGAAAGATATCGTGTGGTGTCTGTAACATATGATATTGAACTACAAGAAGAATAATCAATTGCTGCGGTTTCAATCTGTTAAAAGATCATGCATGTTTGAGAAGTGCAGAATGTGTACATGTAGGTTCGTGGTCCTGCTCAAGTCATAGGTTCTCATAGCAGTTGAGCCCTTTATTGATTATGTACTTTTTATGATGATAGGGGTAGGGAATAGGGAAGGGGGCTTACACCTATGCTTCCATAAACCATCATGCACATTGCTTTGGCCTAGTTTGGTGAGAGACACAGACAGACATAGCAGTTTTCAGGGATTAGAGGTTTTGTACCATATGTTACATACATTTTGATGTACATGTGCGCTGTAGTAGTGGGGTTACAAAGCTAGGGTTGCATGCTGACAATGTTGTTTCAAATAACTTGACTTTGTAGAAGTTGTTCAGATACAATTGTAACTGCATCAAAAAAATCTCTTATAATCATGTTAAGTGTAGAATGTAGACCTCTTAGAATGAGATATATGTGAGCTATGATTTCATAGAATATATTCAAGAGAAGCCACTGTCATTATGAAAGTACATGTACCTTGTAATTTTTCTAAGCTTCATTTAGAAATATATTATTTTTCCATACTCAAGGAAAGGATGTTGTTTAAGCGGTAGTCATCCCTACCATGACATTAAATATCTGATGTACATATGGAGGATTTTATCATATAAAGTTTTCCTCCTTTCTATCTCCATCTGCTTCAGGCATGTCCAACTGCCCTTCCACCAGCGGGTCATCATCCAACCAATCCTCCTCCTCCTCAGCGAGCCACGCTAACAACAAATTCCGACACGTCAGGGTGACGGGGTCCAACGACCCTCTGGAGTCATACCTGACCCTGGCCTACGAGGTCGCGGTCATTGGGCTGGGCCAGCAGAGGGTGATGCCGATGGGGCTCTACGCTCAGGACAAGGCTTGCAGGGCGGAGGAGGAACTCATCACCAGGCATAGTGAGATCCTGATGGACCATAACCTGGTCCAGGTCTTGCAGCAGCAGGCTAATACCCTAATGGAAGGTAAGGATGAGTTGAGGGTTATAGATACCAGTGGTAGAAGGGCAGGGGTGGGGGTGAATCAAGATAAATAGACAGTTACAGGGGTAAAGATACCAGTGGTAGGTAAGATTAATAGACAGCTACACGGGAAAGATACTAGTTAGACAGAGTTGATCGTGAGAAACACTGAGATCCGTATGGATCACTATCTGGTCCAGATTCATGTAAAGATTTTGTTTCTTAAGAATACACTTTCTTTGTGGCTTTTCCCAGCAGGTACTGCCAGTGGTCTGGGCAGCACAGTAAGACCAGAGAGTTTTCCCATGCACACCTTTGGTAGATACCTCTTCCAGACCCTGCTCCCGTACAACGAGGACCTGGCCTATAAGGTTGGACTACGTGCCATGAGGTAAGAAATTCAAGAGGTTGGGAAATTTAACCAAAGTGGTTTAGGAGCCTTCAGGAAAGTGTGAAAAAACATGGAAAATTTGATTTGATTTAATTTAATTCGGTATGTAGTCCATTTGGATCACTGGGGTGCTAATGAAAAGCTATACAAGCAAAATAGTAAGCCTTTGTGCAATGCAAAATAATAAGATGCTTTCAAACGAACTATAATATCCTCAGTAAACTGTATGTCAGACAGTTTTCAGATTTTTTCATAATCCCCCCCCATGAAGCTTTTTAACCATCATAGATGAAGTTTTCCCTCAGGCTATCAATCAGTTTTATCAATTCAACTGCATAGTAATCGTAGTAGTCACAGCTGATAGAGAGTGTTCACATGTGATTGTTACATCTCAATTTGACATTTTTAACAGATTGCCCATCTTAGAGGAAGGCACATCGGGCAGCGGAGGACTGACAGCCAGCAGTATGAACGCAGTTCTGATGGGTCGATATCCTCGCTGGTTTGTGCTCGGACACATCGAGTCCCAACAGTGTGAGCTGGCTAGCTGTATGATCACTGCTGCAAAGGGTAGGTCTGATATTCTACTGGGTTAGTTAAGGCTTGTACAGATACTAGTGATATGACGAGACAAAACCGCTGTATTTTTTAATTTATGATGACGTAAAATGTAATACGCTTCACATTTCTTAATTTTATAACACAGAGCTCACTGAATATGCACCAGTCCTTTGTTGAGTGCAGTTTTCCATACATTTTATACTTTAAAAAAGAAGTGGTGGTGTTTTTGCGGCGCTTTACTGCACCAGGTCTGAACAAGCCTTTGAGGTTTATTGCTGAGGGAACCCGTTAAAACCACCATTAATGATAGATTAACCACAGTAGCGAAGTCTTGAATATCAATGGTGGATACGTTTCATTTCTCTGAAGGAATGTTGGTAATTTTTAAACCATGTTTCCTGTAAGTAATGTAGATATAGATAGAAATGAGCAGAAGTAATGCAGATCCTTTAAATGTACAGTGTGTAGAAAGATTTAGAAGGCAAACTTTCTAAATTGAGATCTAGAGATTAAACGATCTATAATGATAATAATAGTGGTGGCTTTTTATATAGCTCACGTGTCCGTCACTTTGTGACGCTCCTGGCGCTTCCACACTTAAATTTAATCCGTGTCAGTAGAATTGTCAAGCCAGACTGGAGTAAAAACAAGTTGTCTTCTTTTGTTCAGATGATCCTCGTCGACTGAGGAATGTTCTGGAGGCAGCCCAACGTCACATCCACAGTGCATCACAACTCTTCAAGCTTGCTCAGGATGCCTTTAAGGTAGCTACACCCGTCGATGGCCCCACCCACTACACCCTCCTCAAGGCGACCTTTGACCTCGGTCTGCACATCATGCGCATGACGCTGGCCAACATGAACTGGAGACGGCGGGATATGGTCCACTGGATGGTCCGCTGCGCCACGGAGATCGGCATGGGCGCACTCATCACCATCATGCAGTCGTGGTACACGCTCTTCTCTCCGACGGAAGCAACGACGATGGTCGCGACAACGGTCATGTCGCCCACCACCGCCGTCAGGTTGAACCTGAACTTCAGAGAACAGGAGGAGCTAGCCCGGTGTGCTCGGAGCGTAGCTCTACAATGTGCTGCCAAGGATCCACCTTCCTGCGCACTATGTGCTTTAACTCTATGTGAGAAAGACACTGTGGCATTCAAGGCCGCCTATCAAATAGTCGTGGACGCGGCGGCAGGAGCCATGAACTCTCAGCAGCTCTTTACGATAGCAAGGTACATGGAGCATCGGGGCTATGCCTCGCTGGCCTACGACCTTGCCGTCTTGGCCATGAGGAATCTTTCGTTGGGGTACAACCAGGACACGCATCCTGCAATAAACGACGTGTACTGGGCATGTGCACTCAGCCACTCACTGGGCAAAGAGCAGCTGACTAATATGATCCCTCTAGTGGTCAAGAGCGTCCAGTGTGCCTCGGTCCTTGCTGATGTACTTCATAGGTGAGTAAAGAAACTTACTTCCCCCAAACATTGATTTAGTTATCTGTCAGTTATGTTGACATTACAGTTTTCTGGACATTGTAGCACACATTGTAGTAAAAGATAAAGGACACTATGTTGCTGATTGAAAAATTGGTTGACCTCTTTTTTTCAGATACCCAAAAGAAAGGTCCCCTCTCCTTGGAAACTTTTTCTAAAATTCCTCTGACCTTGTGTTATAGACCTTGATATGTTGAGGTTAATGATTTCCATTGAGGTCATACAACCTCTAAACCAATGAAATGTTTCTGCATTTGTTTCAGATGTACTCTAACAGCCCCTGGTGTTGGTTGCTGATTAAGCTCATACAACCTTTAAAACCAAAGAAATGTTTCTGCTTTTGTTTCAGATGTACTCTAACAGCCCCTGGTGTTGGTTGCCCACCTGATGTCAAACGTCGCTGCATCAAACTCTTGCCATATGACAAAGATCCCATGCGTCAGCTCCTCGACGCGGCCATCGCTGCTTACATCAACACCGCCCATTCCCGCCTCACGCACATCTCCCCGCGCCACTACGGCGACTTCATCGAGTTCCTCGGAAAGGCTCGGGAGACTTTTTACCTCGCGCCAGACGGCCACATGCGCTTCACCAAGCTCATAGACGACCTTAAGATCATGTACCGCGGCAAAAAGAAACTAATGCATCTTGTTCGGGAGAGGTTCGGATGACGCTGGGCCCTAGAGGGCACCCTCTCAGCCCCAGAACGGGGCACGACGATAGACAGAGGTGTAGAGGTGTATGTGCCAGTTGTGGGTATTCTGTGGTTGTGAATCAATTACTGCAGGGGCAATATGCAAATTCTTTTTTCTTTTTTTTTTAATTCCTTGATATGGAAAAAGGATGTAACCGATTCTAGCCACACCGTTGTAGTATTGTGTATTATTCTTTTGATTCATGTCTCTGTTTCCATGTTGTGTAACTCGTTAGTATGCCATGAAGTAAACTCTTAAAAGTGTTCCACAGTATCAAACGTTACAATTTGTAACTCATCCAAATTGAACCACGTGTTGAACATCAGTATTCGGATAAGTCATCCAGTCAAGTTTTTGTCCTTGTCATTGTCAAGAAAAAAAGAAAGAATGCACATTATGTTACATGTGAGGTTTCCTGTCTCTAAGTCTATGGCTTGAAGCTCTAAGAAATAATGAGAAAGTCTTGAAGAGAAGAATTTTCGTAAACATTCAAGGTCATATGTGTAGCTTAATTGTAAGGGCTTACTGGAGTTTAGGATTTCTTTCTCATACTGCAATTTACATCTCTTGCTTCATTCTGAAGTCAAAAAGCAATGAAAAATCACTTTCTTTTTTGCAGTGTTATAATGCAAGATTGTTTCTTTGGTCTTCAAAACCTCTTATTCCTCCAAAAATGCTTGATGACAATAAAACTTTGAATTCCAAAGCTAGCCACTTGTTGAAGTAAAGACAAGACCTCACCTTTGTCTGTGTGTTCAAGCCTACACATGTATGTTTTAATGTGTTTCATTGAATTAAACAATAAATAACCTACAAGTTATTTATCGTCTTTACATAAATTTCCACCCTTTAAAATTGTAAATGCGATTTATAAATGCATGAATTTAACCAGATTTAATTTTATTTGTTGCCATGGATGTAATATATTTATGATCAGTCCATACAGGCCTGATAAGAGTCATTGTAATATTGTCTTTGTAGCCCTGTACCATCTCAAAGACATTTCAATGCATCCTAATAGGAAAATTGATATTTTGATATTGCCAATAATGTCGATAATTCATTCTTCATCTCTAGAAGCATTGCCAAAGGTAGGAAATTATCAAAGAGATGATTCTTGCTCTAATTGTAGTGTTTTAATTGCCAAAAGACCAGAACAAATGCATGATTCTTTTAACGTGCGAAGTTATGAAATGTATTTAAACAATTAATTACAACAGACAAAACTTCCCATAGCAGATACAAATGCTCATGTATGAAATAGAAACTGCAAGGGGCATGGCTAATGTCAAATCTCCTTTTTAAGAATTCTCACTTTCCTTGTATCTGAGCTGGCTGTATTGCTATCCATCTAAACAACTCTAAATAAAGTAATGTCATAGGTTTATTATTCTGGATGTATTTAATTATAATCCTACAATTTTTGCCAGTCAGCAATTATGGCTCAAACATGCTGTCTTAATTCTGTGGTTATCATAAAAACTTTGTAATCAGAATAAGAAAGAGATTTTTTTTTCTTTCTAAGAGACTGTCTAATATCTTAGAAATGGAATTGTATTGAATATTTGGAATAATGGCAAACTAGCAAGTTATTGAGTTAATGATTTATGTAGCTAGATGCCCCATATTCTTGATATATTTATCCTTTCTTGATTGACTACGTTAAGACAAGATGATTTTCTTTTTTGAAGAATCTACCTCATTTACCTCATATCTTAACATGTACATTAGAACTCTTATTATTCATTACTTAATGATTATTGCCAATATATTTAAATATTAAAAAATCAAATAGGCATGATGCAGGGAAATTATTTTGATTGATTGATTGAAAATAAATAGTTTTGGGGAAATCAAGGGTAGTATATTAAATGATTTCCTTCCATTTTTGCGTGTATCAGTACCTACATAAACTTACCTGCGCATTTTATAGATATCGTACCGAAATATTTTGCAAACAATTGCTTCCCAAAGAAAATGCACATTTAATTCTGTCTCTAGTTCACATGCTATGGCTAGATAGTTCAAAATTGCACCATTAATTCAGGAAATGGCTAGAAATAAGACCATTTCCCATCATAAAAGTGTCAATCTTGGTAAGAAAAATACCCTATATAATTTAAGTCTGATTTCTTGAGCGTTATTTTTCTTCATGCTGCAGACAAAAACAAAACGATGATAGCTGCTGCGTTGATACAATGATTTCAAGCTTGTGTGGAAACCATAAGAAGTTGTAAAAAGTTGTTTGAATCATTATATATTTATTTATTGTGAGTGTTATCACAAAAGAAGACCTAGTCTTTGCATGAGCTCACTTGCTTGTGGTTTCTTGTTGTCATGGATACACACCTCACACGTTATACTTCTTGTTTACGCACATTTCAAAGCGAAAGCTGTAAAGTGTTTCTTCTTTTTTTTTTTATATATAGTTTCTGAAATCGTGGCATTACCTGAAATTGTGCATATTGTATATGTTGTAAAGCTGCTTCTTCCCTTTCTTTTTTTTTTTATTAAAGAAAGAAGTGTGATAGTCTATCAAAGTGCACCCTTATCGGTCTATATTTAAAATGATTTCCTTTTTCTTTATCTTGTAGAATATAATGTGCTGTGAATGAAGAATGGCTGCTCTGAGTTTAAAAGAAGACTGAGTTCTCGCAAATGCAGTCATGTACTGGAAATACTTCTCACCCAAAACTTCTAAACTGCCAAAACTCCAAATTAATTTGCTAATTTTAGAAGGAAATTACCACTTTTTCAAAAGTGTTTTTATCGTTTTCTAAAGAAGAAGAATAGAATTAATCATCTAATAAAAAAACTTAAGATCTGTCTTGATAATATTGAGGTGTTGCAAGATGGCATGGCAGTTATGTCTTTGCTTGTTGCTGACTTTGAGTAAAGGTAACATAATAGAACCTTTGACAATCATTGTTGCTTGAAAAAAATAAAAGAAAGAGAGATTAATAAAAAGAGAACTCAGATCTGATTTATGAATTGCAGGAAGAAAGGAGTCACTAACCTGTGTCTATGTACTATTGTATGATGATGACAATGTATGTTGTTTGTTTATTATGTTTATCTGTAATGCTAGATAAGATAAAGATTTTTTTTCTTCTTTTCTTTTGCCACCACAATTGGATATGAAGTGGAAGTGCCAATATATTTTGACAAAGATTTTGTTTTTCTAAAGGATTGAAGATGAAGAACAGGTGCTATTTTATGTCAAAACTTTTTTTGAGGGGAATCAAGTGCAAGGAATGCTTCTGTACAAAGACAAACAAATACATTTTATTGATGTTTCAAGGTTTTCTTTATAGATGTCTAGTGTGTACAGTCATGTACAGTTCATATCGACTGTATGATCATATAAAATATTTCTAAGTTTGTAGAGTCTACTAAATATGTTTCTTGTTTTCTCTTTTTCTTTTTTTTCCACATGACCAAATTGTTTGCCGCAAGAAATATATTATTTGTGTGATTCTATTGTGTTTAGACGAGGTATTTACAGATATATTGAGTTGAAATGGGTTGAACCCGTTAAGAAAGAAAGAAATGATGGGTATTTTGCAAGAGGCAGGGATGTCCTTCTATTAGATTGCTAGCTGATTTGTTTTAAAAGGTTGCTAATTGCAGAGAAATTCAACAAACCTTTTTTTTTACCCATTACTTTCATTATAAAGCTTCACGGAGTACTACATAAGCCTTATTTCATGATTTACATGTAGATAGCAGGTCAATTCATCGGAGAGTTCCGTGTATTTAATTTTTTTTTTACATAAACACTGTTTGGTTTGCAGTTCCCAAATCTGAGCCATTGTCAATTATTGTAATAGGGGTGATTAGCTATGCAGAAGTACTATCCCATTTGGGAATTTGTGTATTTCAGCCTCTATCATAGTAACATGAATGCTTGTTAACTAGACTCTGCTATGTAGGTTACGGGTCGTGAAATGACTTGCTATTTAACGATGGCATGGATAACATTCAACAATTAAATACTGATACGACATAATTTTCTTAAACACCTTACCATAGCATGGCATGGTCTCCTATCTTGTTTTACTGGTTATCTTTCCATGTTAGTATCTGCAAATAGGCATTTCAACTACAAAAAATAGCGAGATAACCAGAATGATTCTAAGATCTGCTCTGCTTCATGCCAGAAATAGATTTGTGCATGAGATCACTAGCCATGTTTTCTGTTCTATACCTGCACAAACAAATATTACTTTGGTGTAGAAATCGCAGTTTTCTTTCTTTTTTAAACTTCTAAATCACATTTCTCTGTACTTGCTAAGATTACATTCATTTCTATGTAAAATATTACTGGAGATAACAAAATCCCTTTATGTATATTTTGTACCTGTAATGTGACATTTACAAGATTTTTGTTTCTCCGTCAGGACTTTTCAGCCAGATTTTTGAAAAGATACCTGGAAGGATATTTGGAGAATGATGAAATTGAAGAGATTTGAAACTAATTAGAAGATTTAGTTGTGATAATGGTTGAAGTCTCTGAAGTAGAATTCATTTTTTATTTTATGTTTCTGTGCACTGTTTCTCACTCCTAAATGTTGCAAGTTGTTTCTGTCATTTTTGTAGTATTGTGATGAAAAAATATGATCATGAAAAATTATAAAGCTCAGGGCATGCCTCAATTTCCAATTGTAGATTATTTCTTGGAAGGATGGAGAAAAGAAAAACATTCTTTGTGAATTTAATGGTTTTCTTGTGATAATTTATTATGCGTCTGGTGTAGAAAAAACGATCAGCTGTATGTGTAGTTAGGAGGATGTAGCGTCTTTTGTCTGTTTTATCTTATAGTACCAGATGGAATTATAGTAGATAAAAGATAGATGTTATTAGTCAAAAACTCACTCATGATGATGATGATGTTGATGATGATGAAAAAAGAAAATGATTAAAATGTCATAAAAAATAGAAAAAAAGTGGATTGATGCAGTTGACAAATTTTCCAGTTTTATAATAAATTATTTGAACCAAGTATGAGGAAAGGACTGTATTGATCAGAAAAAAATACATACTTTGTCTTTGTCTTATTATTTCAAACTGTTGACATGAAAATCAAACTTTCTTTCTCTCTTTACTTCTTCCTTTCCTCTATCAGATTTAAAGATGAAAGACCCTTTCATGCAATTGTTGCCTTACCCGTTTTCCAAAATAATTTTTTGAGTACTCCACTTGTTCCGCCCCCCCCCTCTTTTCTTCAAAATAAGCCTTCACGTATGTATTCCTTTCAATAAAGCCGACAGTTTTCCCGAAAATGTATCGCCCTCCCATGCCACAATTCGGTTTCAGAATAAAAAAATATGCTTAATGCTCTTCAGATTCAAGGTTAAATGACAAAGAACAAAACATGATTATTTTGTTTTTAAATGCTAGAGAGAATACAAATTTAATCTTCTTTCAATATTTCAAGTTCTTCAGGACTTTGTTTTGAACATGCAGGCCTCTAAAGATCATGGAAGATTTGATGAGAAAATAACCATGATCAAGATCTAAGTCAAGTGGAAGATATTGTGCAGGTAACAAAACCTTTATACCATATTTATATCTGTTTATCATCTCTCGAAGGAAAAAAGCAAAGGAATACAAATATAAAATGTGAGTCAGTAGCACAGAAGAGAGTAAGATGTTGTTGTTGTTGTTGATGGTGATGATGATGCAGAGGATTATGAAGATGATGGTTCATGATAAAGATTGTGATGAATATGGTGCTCATGGTGAGGTGATGATAAAGATGAGCAACAATAAGTTTGTTTGATTATGATAGATATGGTGGTGATGATGGTCTATCTGACCTGCTGTGGCAAAACCGAACATCTCTTGATAAAAATGAAAATTGACCTCTTGGTATCACAAGAAAGAGGAAGAAATTATCTTTATTTTGATACCTCATTCAAATTTGAAAGGGTAATTGTTTTTTTGTGATTTTAATCAATGAAGGTTAGTTTCAAGATATTGGAGCTTAAAGACCACTGTACTATTTGTAGCAGTTATAGAAAACAATGCCTAAGCGGTGCCTGTTGGTCCCCCATGATCCTCTTTTTCTTATGTTAATTGAGAGCTGAGATAGCCACCTGTCAGTGACCACGCTGGGTGGTCTAATCCCTCCTGGCCATACTAGTACAGACAGGCTTGTAAGTAAAACATTTGGTTCCATCTTCACACAAAAAACATGCACATATTGACTTCTTCTTCTTCTTCTTCTTCAAAACAATTTAAAGTAAATGTAGTATCCAAACATTGACAAATGTGATGTTGGCCCCTCAAGTCAAAGCTTTGTTTTCGGAGGCTCCTATAGCACAATTTTATTTGCCGAAAAGTGTTGGGTTTTGCCATGGTGGGTCACATATTATATTCTATTAGGACAAACACGTAAATGTATGCACAGACACTTCTTATTATTTGAAGAATTTTATTGGGTACAAAAACAACTTTCTCATGCAGTCTCGTAATATACAATGTACAAACAGATGTGAGATACAGACTGATATTACAGCCCACAGTTTTACATACAATCTCAACACAATGGAAACATGAACAGGACGAAAAATACAATACATCTGGGGGGTGTTTCACAAAGACTAATATCGACTTAAGTTGGACTTGGACTATGGCAGGCCATTCATGCCACTGGTTGCTCTCACCATTGGTCTCTCAAGGGACGTCACAATTCTACAGAATTCACATATTTTCAATAGTTTATTATTCAAGGAAAAAATATTATCTAAAGATCATAATTTCTAAGGTTTTTTTCCATTTAATTTTACATCTGGTTCAAGAATGTTTAAGGGCATAAATCACCTGCCATAGTGCAAGTCCAACTTAAGTCAATCTTAGTCTTTGTGAAACACCCCTCTGGTTAAAAAAATAGTCAAAATATTCATCCAAAGAGCCGGTAAAATGAATGTGTCCCACATGATCAAAATAAATTTTAAGGGCAGATTCAGAACAAAATTGTATTTATGGTGAAGTGTAGAAAAAAAAAGGCTATCAATTTACCGGTAGAGACAGTGGCACGACTAGTCCAATATCGCCTCTTTTCTCTAAGACGGCTTCCAAGTAGCAATTGGCTATTTCTCAAAAGGCAATTCAGTTCTAGTTTCATTGCTCTTCAGCACTTGATTTCCATTAAGAATAGCAATTTGTGATAACTTTCTAAACGAATGTGATAGTAGCATAATGAACTCTTTGCTTTGCTTGTATCTTATTTTAAATTATATTCAGAAAATTCATAAAGGCTGAGCTTTAATTGTCTTTTAATTCAAGACTATTAAAAAAATTCATACAATAGACCACATAATCAGGTGCTTAGCTGATCCATATCATGTAGATCAACCCTATTGTAAAGTTTTATCGTCTTTTTGAATAGGCATATAAGTGTCCATACATGTACATGTAGTCAACATTATCAATACAACCGTCCAACATTATCTCATTTACAGAGGTGCTGGGCTTTTCATAGGAAATAAACAAAAATCCCCAAATCTTGATCTATTTGTTTTATACAATAAACTACAAATTGCATCTTTACATAATGAGTCTCAGTCTAATCCTAAGCTTTTGAATCATACAAAGTCTAGCTGCATAAAAATATGTGTACTTTCTTACTGTTTAAACCTAAATACATGCATAGATACAGATAATCTTACTACACTGTTTACCTACCGGTATATATTCTATATTAAACTCTGAGACATATTTACATTTTATAGACAAAATAGTTCATAAATACACCATAGAGGAAGACAATTTCATTGCCTTGTGATGTCAGGTACTGTTGGATTCTGCAGGAGCAAAAGTCAGGGATTGTGCATGCCAGTAATTCTTAGATTCAGACCGAAGCATGCAAGTTTTAAACTTACATCAAAGGAAATAAAAGAACTGTGCAATGTGGGGCAAGGCACAAAGCAAGAGAGATTTGAATGTTAAAATATGGACATAGTACATCATGAAGCAAAGATAGTCTAGACATTGCAATAATTAATATCATACATATATAACCCGACGACGAAGCCCTATAATCAAGTAATTAAATAATTAACATTTTTGCTGATTCTATTTTGTATGGATGAGCAGTGGTGGAGGAATATCAGACGACATAACACACGGCTGACCATCAAAGATGATGCACTGGTGATGTAAATCAATCGAAGGACGTGAGATCAGCCCTTCTCTTGATACAAAAGAAAGAGTTGAATGGCTTCATCCTGTGCTGTGGCTTCATTATTTTCTTTATTTTCTATGACCCTAGATGAATGGCTGAATAATAATCTGCTTTTTACTGATTGATATACTGTAGTTTGAAGCACTCTTCAAATTTTTCTATAAATAAGCCTAACACGATGTGGGCAAGTTGGACAAAATATCCATACAACAATGACAGACATATCTCCTGAATGTCATATGTTCAGTACAATCAAACCCACCCCACATTTTATTAATCGTATGATCAAAATCTACCACATTTTTATTAATTGTATCTAAATCTACCACATTTTATCAATTAGCTTTGTTAAAAGAGCTTGCAGCAGAAACTTTTATTCTATCGTAGAAGTCAAATAAGAGTAAAATATTGAATAAAAAAGTGTACTTTTGTATGGATGCTCACAGAGATGCTGGTTATTGTTTGGTACTGTACTCTACATAATTCATTAACATTTATCAATATCAAACATTTAATCTTGGAGTTAGTATCCAGGCGTTTGTATCACGAGTTCGAGCAAATTTTGCAGTATATAAATGCAGGTTATGACCAAACTTCTGATATACATGTTTACATTGGACCTTGCTTGTCGTTTAAATGATTGTCCACTTGCAATTAATAGGAATGATATTTTAACATTTCATAAAAATAATTCATTATTCCAATTTAATATTACAAAAGTTTTGAGAAAAGGAATTATTGAGTTGTTAATCTATATGAACAAGATTCCTTGATATTCAGAGAAGGGGGAGGGTGCCTCCATTATGGCTCAACAGCAAAAATTCATAGCACCTCTATCTAATTATATGAGTTGTAAAACTATTGATATTAAAAAAAAACAATCCTGAAACATCTGAAATTTTTTATTATCATTTATGCTGATTGTGAAGATTTGTTCATGTATTTCATACCATGAAAGACATAAATCTCTAGAAAGCTCAATTTTTCAACTATACAAGACCCTGTCATGTGCTTTATATATCTTACTCTTAAAAAACATGTGCATGTGTTGGATAACTTAGAGATATTTCTCCTTTGAATTCTTATAATAGAGATATGATCTTTCAATTTCCTGATCACTTTCAAAATAGGCTTTGCAATTAAGAATCTTCATTTCATTTCATTCTATGCATTCTAATACATTAAAAAATGATTCATATTCAAGCATTATAATGCAGTTTGTTAAATTAATTCACAAGAACATCTACATGTCATGTGGTTGGATATAAATAACAGGAAAAGATCTGAAAGTAGAATAAAGGAACAAATAACCCCTGAAGTGATCTGAATCTAGGATTGACAGAGATGAATATTGTCAAAACTATCATTTAGTATCCATGCACACAAGTAAAGTCCTCAGGTAAAATCAGGGTTATCCAAGGATGATATTCTTTATGACAGAACAAATCAATGTTTCCCCCCTGTAAACCATCACCTAAGATCTCATAAACCATCAAAGGTGACCTAATGATCATGTGGAAACCACGAAAGACCACTGAGGATATCTCAGTCTACAACGGGTCAAAGAACAGTTCAACCTGAGATCTCTCTCTCTAGATGCAGGAATGACACAGCTTCCTAGGAGTAACTGCTACAAACCATGTCACCCTGCTGGACTTCTATGATTGCTGGTGCAGAATTCGACTCAGTTTACCTACATCCCAACTGGTTTCCATGGAGACCTAACAACTGGCCTTTCTATGTGGCTTCTTCCCACACCAACTTCTTTTCATTTCACTTTCTTAACCTTGTATAACCCTTGATGGATGACTGAATATGTTCTCTTCTACTGCATCTCTCCATGCAGAAAGTGGTTTTGAACTTTTTCCACCTTGTTCTCTCAATTTTCTACACGCCTAGATAGATGACTAAGTAATATTGTCCTCTACTGCTCCTTCCTACGCTGGTGGTAGGTATGGCATCATTGACATGTACCAGCTGCATCAAAGACTGGGTGATATACCAAGAGGGGAACATGTTCGATGGTGAGGATTTTATCGGATGGGTTTGAGCCTTGACAGAGATCTCTTGACGTTGAGCATGGGTTGCTTGATCTTAGGCTTGGCAGGGAAGAGTTCTGCCTCGCTGGCACTGGTTGGTAGACGACGTTGGTAGATGTCAGGGTAAGCCTTTTGGAACTAAACAGGCAGAGATACAGAGAATTAGGCTTCCTCCACTTGGTACGGTAAATGTGTAT
Organism: Hemicentrotus pulcherrimus; assembly: GCA_003118195.1. Lineage (NCBI taxonomy): Eukaryota > Metazoa > Echinodermata > Echinoidea > Camarodonta > Strongylocentrotidae > Hemicentrotus > Hemicentrotus pulcherrimus. Next base: position 91,253 of record BEXV01000189.1, on the reverse strand, counting down.
TAAAAACTTATTTATGTAATTTTTATTTTGAGCTTTAATGTGGCAAGTTTTAAAGGTAATACAAAGTTTTGGTATGGGGACATGAATTTGGTTCAAATGAACATATTGGAAGCATATGCAATCCTACAATATGCAGTGATCGTTGTCCCGGTTGAAATCGAGTCTAAAGTTATGAAATTATTAATAACAAACTCTTTATGTTGTGTAGCGCCCTCTCAAGGTCAAGATATTAATTAAGCTATAAAACAATGTTTCTTGACTAATTTTGACCGATAAGCTATTCCTGTTAGGTAGGTATATATCACAACTACATATTCTGAAATTTTCAGGGTCGCAGCTACCATTGTACGGCTGTATGCGCTATTTGAAATTTATTAAAATTTATGGGGAGTACCAATAAATTTTTATTTTCATTTTTTCTCGAAAGCAGAAGTGTTTTAAGGGTTAATTTTTTTAGTACTTACATGTACTATACATCCACAGGGGCATCCAAATATATTTCAAATTGTAAAGAATCATTATCCACCAAATTTTCCCAAAACTTTGTATTACCTTTAAGTAAAGATGCCCAGATAGAGGAAATTAGGCATCAGTGTTATTTTTCTTTTTTACTGTAAAGTGGAACAATTTGAACAGGTATTTTATGGTGCTGCTTAAAAGTAAGCTTGGAATCTCACAAATGGTTTATCCCTTATTATTTTAATTCATAATACAATAGACTTTCTGTGAGTATCTACATGGATCACACAATAAATAAATATTATCACTATTGCACTGTAAATACATCATGATTACACAGTAAGCTTGACTGCATAACAAAATATATTCAGTGTGACCGCACCTACTGAGCGTTGATACAGAGAGTACAGACTGCACATTGTTTCAGACAAGTTATGTTGGGAGAAATACTTGATGACATAACTACAATAAATTTAGAGCACATTTAGCTGCTATCACATTAATATGTTTTACAGTTCCATTCGAGAATCATTTCCTTTGTTACTTACCAGTTTGAGTTTTTTCTTCTTGTCTTTAGCTGACATGTGTCTATCTGTGATGATGTTATCAAGTAGATCTTCAATTGCTTGCTGTGAGCTGGCCGTCTTTTGTTTCTCATACTCCTCGACCGACATCTGAGCGCAGAAACCGGCCGGCTGGACATTCTCCACATCAGCCTCATACTTGATCTGTAACAAATGGTCGATAACGGTTTTCAAAGGATCCATTTTCAAAGGATGCATATACAGTGAAACCTGTCTAAAAAGCCCACCCAAGGGAGACAAGAAAAGAAGTGGTCTTTCTTTACAGGTTCCTTTAGCGCATGTTCCAATGAGAAACCAATTTCAAGGGAAACAACAAATGTGGTCTTTGTAGACAGGTGGTCACTAAAGCAGGTTTGACTAATACAACTGGTGAAATGTGGAAAAATATGTAGGCCTCCCCCAGCCACACACCTCCCTTCCCCCTTTCACCTGAACCTCTCACAACGGAGGAACTAGATCTTCTAATCCTTATATGATTTTCACAAGTTTTCACAAGTTTGTTAAAGCAACCCATTTTATATTTATATTTTGTTAATTTAGTTCAAATTCTACTGATTTTACTGAATTCAGATTTGATTTGATTGCTATTTCAGCTCATATTCAGTTCCCCATTCACAGAAAGGATGCAAAGACATTTCACACTATAGTTTCTTTTTCAATCAATGATCCAAAAATATGCATCTACATGTACACGAATTGAAGCAATCCTGAACTAAACAGATTTGAATCATCTGCTTTTCAAACACAAATACTGAATAGTTCTTTCAAAAGATTTACCTGGCTTCTCTTGAGGTAGGTAAGTCTATCCTCAATGTCTGCTCTGAGTTCTTGAGGGATGTTGAAGAGTGTGACGTGGTTGTCCAGGAGATAAGCAACGATCTTCCTTGCAAGACACTCGTCTAGATCAACCTCCTCGACACAACGCAGGATAGAGCGGGAGAATGTCTCCAGCAGCTATTAGACAGAAATGATACCATGATTTTATTACACTAATACAAGAGATTTATAATGTGCAGCTCTTATAAGAATGGACTCAACTGTGTGTTACAATCTTAGTTATGAAAACTAAGGATTAAGCCAAACAGCCATACACATTTAAGAAATCATAATGTACCATTTATAGCAATTATCTACACCTGGGGTGAGAATTACAATGTTAATGTTTTTAAATGTGTTTGTGACTTCTTTTTTTCTTCTTTCATTTCATGAGTTATTCAAGCAAAAGATGTACATTATGAGGAGCTTGTCATCACCTTTTATATCAACAACAAGAGACAGATGTATCCCAAATCCGACTTTCAATTAATGATCAACCATGATACTGAAATGAACTACTTGTAATGGGGCAAAAAATCTTTAAACTTGTACATTTTCACAGCTGCAATTTTCTAAATTGGGGAAATGAACAAGAAAAGGAAAAAGAGTGCTAAAGTGTATCGTTAATCAGTGAAAAGGTGCTCTACTTACAAGCTGCCTAGTAGACATCTTGGTGCACAGCGACAGTTCTTGATTGTTCTCCATTTTGCTCATGAGTCTGAGTAAGAGGTGCAGCGCCCTCCGTTGGGCCGCAGGAAGCAGGAGAAGGCACAGTCTGAGGGCCTCCTGGCAGTACGACTTGTCTTCACCCAGGTACAGACCTGCGATAGAGAGAAAAAAACATGGAAGTTAAAGATTGTTTTCTGGTTACAGGAACACTATACCGGTACATGCAACTGCCAAACTCCTGTTTTTATTTGCTCAAGAAAGTCATTAAATAACTACCACTGATACCAGAAGAGAAGAGAAGAGCTTCAAGAAAAAGAGGTCCCTAGCTGTAACAGGGCAGAGTGGCGGGGTCTAATTAAGAGGTTATCAATGACAGGCATACAGGAATGCAGGTGAGAATGGTCAGAATTATACAATAACTTAAACTGGAATTCAAAATAAACATGAAAATACAGACAAAATCAAATTGTTGTTAGGGTTGGCTTTTACAATGGCTATGTTGTAGAAATATTATGAGCACATCTTGAGGCTTGAACAACTAAAATAATATAGCATTATATCCCCAAGGATGCATCTAGAAAATTACATGTATCAATACTAGATTATAGACATAATAGTCCTGGTATCCATTCAAAAACAAATTGAAAAGCCATGCATTCCTATATACAGACACAACATAGAATGACAGTTTTCTCCTATCAGTATCTGCATTCTACAGTAAAGCTTACATTTATCTGCATTTTTGTTAAAGGAGAATAAACAGCTTGCACACAGAAATGAAGTGTCAAAGAATATACAAGATGGCAAGTGCTAATGAAAAAATAACAAGTTTATTGCTACTTATATGCATACATGTATATGCAATGTATTTTATGAGCTGTAAACACTGTACATATCATGTACCCCCCTATATGAAATACAAACAAGAGATTAATTATTACTACAGCAAGGTGATTACTTCAGAGGGTGAATGCACAGCAAAAAATAACATGTTGTTTTTCAAACTTGATAGAAGAAAAGCGGCCAATTGGTAGAAAAAAATTAGTTGAGATTTGAAATCATGATATTAAGAAAATGAAACATTCAGATGTACTAAATGGAACGGGTATGTTTGTGATAAATACTGGTAATAGAAAATAGCAATAATTAATATTAATTGTGCATGAATACAGGGTGTATGAACATATTTTTCAATACATTGACAACAAATTAATGTCTTACCGTATGTGAAATCTTGTTGTATATATATATATATAGAGAGAGAGAAACAATAACAACAGCAACAACAACAAAATCTGTATGTCTTACATTACTGAAATAGAGGTTAGTTCAGAAAGATGTGACACCACTTTTTCGGTATTGTTATGAACATGCATGAATCAGCTGGGGTGAACAATATGAGTTAGTACATTGCAAACAGCATGATCTATGCAATACACAACAAAATAAGTACAAAGTTGAGGTCAAAGTTCTACACTTTCAATCAACATGGTGGCCTTCTAGTGCAGTCAAATAACTTTGATTTTCTGTTCATGAAACCATATAGAAACTTGCATACTGTACCTTCACAATTTAGCAGATGTATGGATGCGGTATGAATGCTTGGTACTGTTGGTAGTTACATTACCCTCTTTTCCCCGTATTGATATCTTTTTAATCGACTTAGGAAACCCTTTGCCAATTTGAGGATTCAAACAATTCCAACCGTGTATGGTCACATCCCATATCAAATTTCTGGATGTGTGTGTGTATGTGGAGCATATCATGTGTACATGTTTAAGCATAGACACAACATTTACAAAGGAAAAATTTGTATTCTCATTCATATACTGTATTTACCGGCGTAAACGCCGCAGTATTTTCGGGAGAGAAAAAAATCAAAAAGTCGTGGTGCAACGTATATGCCGCCTGTTTAACGAAGCTGCTGCAAAGCATTCAGCACGTGAAGTCGCCATTTTCAATCCATTTCAATTTATACATTACAAAAAACTGCAGGCCAAGGCGCTGGTTTCGGGTCCCACTCTACATATATTTCCGCAAGAGTTCCACTCCTGACTTCGTCCAATTTTTTTTTTTCTTTTTTCTTTAAAGGTCAAAATTGGGGGTGCGGCCTATACGAGGGTGCGGCGTTATCGCCGGCAAATACGGTACTCAGGTGCAAATGGAAGCAAACCCAACTGCAAAAGTGCAATGACACCTTTAATCCCATGTGCAAAAAAAAAAAAGTTTTTGTGAGGATCCCACAAGAGGGAGCTAGACTTACTTGAGATGCTTGCGATACTCTCATGTCGCTGGAGCCTATTATGGGTTATCGGTTCTAGGTTCTCATACGGGGTCGAAGTTGGGATGTCAGATGTACTCCTTCGATAGTGCATTGACCCCATGATAGCAGATGGCATGCCAGTGGGGGTGATTGAACTCTGGGTAGGTGGGGTCGTCAAACTCTGATGAGTGGAGATCTCTGAGTAGGATAGAGTTGCTCTGAGTGGGGGAGGATATGCGGGACTGATGCGGTGAGGATGATGTTGGATGTCAGGGGTTGTGTTCTGTGTGCTGGACTGGAAGCCTTGGATGGTTACTGGTTCGATTGGGGAGGATGTGAAGACGGGGTACGAAGGAGGCGGGGCTAGACCGGGGGAGATGATTTGATGATTGCCAGTCACATGATCTTTGCTTGTACTTTTTCTTGGATGATTTACCCCCTCGTTGAGCCCAGTCTGAGAAGAAGACTTCTTCTTTACCAGTTTATTGAAGAGCTCGGTGGCGGATCCAAACCTCTTGGAGGCAAAGAGTCCTCCAGATTTTGGCCGGTTGGGGTTCCTACTCTTTCCCACATCTTGGATATTGGTCAGGGAGGTGCACTTCCTGGGTACGAGGTTGGGCGAGATGGACTCTGTCTTCTGGTAGCGAGACTGATCACTGACCGAACTGACCTCTGCAGCAAGGTGTCTATGGGGAGGAGCAAGAGCCATGTTGGCAAAGCCATAGTCATCTTCCTTGTTGCTGACTCTCTGGGGATTAGAACCTGGGGCCCTACCATGGTGAACATTGTGGTTATTCTGCATGAAATTGTTATTATTCCCAATAGCATCTACACTGCCAAACCGCTGGTTCAAACCAGACCTAGGCCCCTTGTTCTGCTTGGGGGGCAGATGCGGTGTCTCGTTCCGTAGCATACCATCGACAACGCCAAAGCTGGTGCTACGTCGGACAACCCGACCCTTTCTCGCTTGCGGATTCTTCCTCTCCATGTTCGGCGTGTTGGTCGACGACTGCTGCCCTCCCGTGGTCATGTTCATCATGAGTGTCTCCATGGACTGAAATGAAGTGAGCCCTCCATGGACACCCGTATAGACAGTGACTACCTCCTGCCCAGGAATAATGCCACGATCCCTGCATTCCATACTGACTGTTGTGTTATTGATGATTGGGGTACACCATGATAAAGGGGTTGGGTGAGGGAGAAAGAGATTGAAAAGAGAAGGGGGAAATGAATTAGTTTCTTCTTTTGTGGGATATGGATGAAGAAATTAGAAAGTATGAGTACTGGGTATATGAAAGGCATGCAAGCATTGAAAAATAAGCAGCAAATAATAGTCCAACATCAGAAGTCCAATAATCTCATTTAATTAAAATAAAACTAATGATCAAATATACACCTTCCTGAAAATGTTTCCACCATATAATTTAAGACATCATGCAACAATGTGTACCATGTAAATATACATTGATTATTTGATAAAAAATCTTACCGCACAGTTGCTGATTAAATAATTTGGTAGATTACAAATCAAATTTGCATACAACAAAATTAAACTCAATAAAGCTGAAAATTCATGAACTGATTCATAAATAAATAATATCTAAATCACATGCATTATTGTTTATTAAAAGACAATAAATCTTGTGTTGGCACTATCCTCAATTAGTTGAAAAATAAATAACTTTACAGTGCATAAAAATACTATGCCTTTACTTACCATAAGATACCGTAGTTGATTCAGTATATTGGAATATTGGATCTTGTTATAGGGGGTTAGAATATGCATTACCAGTATAAGTGTATGTTACAGCTGTAAATAAAGCATTGTATTTAAATGTATACTGTGTTTTGTTAGCATAATTTTTCTAATATGCCTCTAATAAAATGTACCTTTAGCGGCTGTTTTTCTCTCCCAGAAGAAAGAGCCTACGGCTACAAGCAAGAAAGCGATAAGCATTATTGATTGGCTAGGGTTATATATGGGCAAACGCTCAGGTGGAGGGAGGGGGAGGGGAGGTGGTGGAGGACTACATACAAACAAAACTAGCATGCAAGACAATGAACAAAACAACATAAAGCAATAGATAAGAACAACCAACTTCCCCCAGACAACTTCTGTATTTCAATAGCTCTTGAAATCACTAACAAATATGCTAAATTTCTATGACAAATTTTTTTTCTCAGCTAATCAAATGCCACAATTTCAGTAGCTTATAATTGCATCTTGTTACTGATAACAATGTTTTATAAAAACAGGACCCTGGTGCATCATGTCCATCCAGATGGCAAATTGGACCTGCACTGTACATAGTACACTGTATTATTCAGACTTCTTTGACCGATCTATTGCGTTGGCATATCTTCTGGCAAAATATATCCTCAGAAAAAGGACATCAAGCTTATTATGATGTCCAAGAAGAAATCCTTTGAATTCTCTTGAAAATAAAAGAGAAAAAAAGAAGTATAGGCTCATCAATAAGAACTGGACTCTTGTAATTAGTAATCTTGATATGTCTACTTGCTAATTTGGTTCTTTTGGGGTACTTACATGTACATGTATAGGCACACTAAAGGAAGATTGCATACATGTAACTACTGTTATTTTCCATGGCCTACGCTACGCTTAAAAAGCAATTTTCAATGCACATATCCTTCAAAGTTTCTACTTCTATAAGATGAGCTGCAATACTTAATCTCCAAGGCTATAATTCAGTTGATTTAAAAGCTCTATACCCCTTGGTATGGAGCTTATGAATAATGAGACTGTGGAGGTAAACGGCAAGACATTGCTCCATATATAGCATATGGTGTTGTGTTAGTACTGAGACCTACCTAAAGCTTCAACCACTAAATCGTATCTGCTGTATGTGATGAGAGGCTCCCGTAGGCTCTGGAAGTAATTACTAATCGTCTTGAACACATCTCGCTCAAAACCAGGATAACTTGGAAGCTCAGAATCTATTTTATTAGGCCCTGGTAAAAATGTGAAAAAAGAAAAACAAACATGATGATCAGTCTTGTGTATTGTGTACAAAATGTAACAGTGTGATATTATAAGTTGAGATAAAAAGTTTGGCAAAAGAAAACACATTCCTTAGAATGCACAAACATGATTCATAGTTGGTAAAAGAAACAAAACTTATGGTACCTTATTTACCTTTTAATTGCTCAACAGGATCAAATCAATTTAAAGAAAAAAAAGAAAAAAAAAAGAGGAGAGAGAGAGAGAAAGAGTGAAAGAGAGTACATATTCCCCTTTGCAAATACAGTATTGATGACAATTTCTTTCCATATTTTTTATTGCTGCATGTTTTGACACACCTCTGTCCAGTCGCGAAAAACTGTATCATCCAGGCAATTGGTACAGATTTACACTACTATCTTTTTTCTTTTCTCCCAATCTTCATATAACCCATATGACGCAACCCTTTTTGTGAATTGCATTCTACATCCACACTTACAATTTGCAAGGCACCTCATGGCAGATAGAACCCAATGCGGAAGATCATTCTCTTTGTTGAGAAGTTGGACCACTCCATTCTTGTTGATGTGGGTGCAGTTGTGAATGATATC
>BEXV01000189.1:28950-42438 GCA_003118195.1 Hemicentrotus pulcherrimus | reverse complement strand
CCCCCCCCCCCCCCCCATTGTAAAACAAGAGCCACCTGAAAAAGGGATTTTATTGTGCAATGTTAATGATTTGCAAAAATGAACAGTTAGAATTTACTATACATTCACATTTGTCCAATGAAATATCAACACTAGCTGCAAAAATATCCTTAAACAGACATATGTTCTATTTATCTCGGGAAAACCCTAACCTTAAACTTAATTTTTGCTAGCCTTTTGTTACCCTCCTATGCTAGCATCGTTAATTGTGTGATCATCTTCTAAAAAGAACTTTAAAAAAAAACACATACTCTTTTTGTTGTTCACTAAAATGGACTCGGTGCCCTATATGCCTTCAGAATATGTTTCAGCGTCAAAAGCTTTTATGGATTTCTTTCCCTGACTTTAGTCAAGACTTGGTTTGATTATGATAGTAAGACATTATACCTGTGTGGTGACAGACTTGGAAAGGTTACATAAACATTTATGGTTAGACAGTAGACAGTAATTGGATTCGTGCCTTCATTGCTCAACCCAGTGCCCTTGATAATGCATGCATGCACAAGGAAGTGTCTACTAGTGATCGATAGCAACAGTCTGTATACTGCTAGTGGGAGTAAGGGACTGCCGTGCGTGTTATTGTTTTTATTGATTGGTTGTAAGTGTCGATGGTTGACTGATTAATGTCACAGTTAGCTCAAAACAGTTACAGATACATGTACATGTACATGTGGATTTTTGAACATTTATATTACATTTATGATTTAACGAAGGATTACCAGATAATAATTGTACTATAGATTAGTTTATTAAATTTAGATTAAAGAAAAGTAGAACAATAAACTGTACTGTGTACATGTTACAGTTTGATTCAATACATGGAAATATGCTTTTGTTACATGTGGATCTACAAATGTATGTCTAGGTAATGTCACACATGTAATGGTGATAATGGTACATCAAACTTGGTTCATGTTTTCAACTACAGGTATATGATTACTATTTAATATATATCTACTTCATTTTATATTATTTGTTCTCTTCATCTAGTTTTGAAAACCCCACTTTCACCGAAACTGTGCAGCTGACAAATATAAATGAGGATTTTGGAAGAGGGTATTGTTTTCAAATACCTGATAATGATGATGATGATGATTATGATGATGATGATGATATATTCATTTGTTTTTAGGCTGGAACTCCTCCAGTGCACGGTCGATCAGGAAGCCCTGCTATGGGAGATATCCCATGGGCAGTATCGGTAAGTCATGATTAATGATGTCATCACGTGTTTTTATAGCCATCCTAGAAAAGTCTGCTCAGTGCATGAGTATCGTTTTGATAAGACACACAGAGGCAGAGTTAGATCCTTTTTCTTTAATAGGGAGGGATTTGTTGGATCCTATCTAATTACCTGTTTAGGGAAACAAATATCTCTAATAGAAGCATAGAAAGGGAAAATGTGATAGATATAATGTAGAGGGATGGGAAAAAGAGAGAGAGAGAGAGAGAGACGGCGACAGACAGAAGAAGAGAGACAGAGAGAAGGGGGTGGGACATAGATAGTGAGCGGAAGGAGAGAGAGAGAGAGAGAGAGCAAGGAAAGAGAAAGCAAAAGGAAAGAAAGAGAGAGAGAGAGAGAGAGAGGGGAGATAGAGACAAAGGAAGAGAAAGAAAGAGGTGGAGGGAGGGAGAGATAGCAAGAGAAAAAGGAACTAGAGACAAAGGAAGAGAAAGAAAGAGGTGGAGGGAGGGAGAGATAGCAAGAGAAAAAGGAACTAGAGACAAAGGAAGAGAAAGAAAGAGGTGGAGGGAGGGAGAGATAGCAAGAGAAAAAGGAACTAGAGACAAAGGAAGAGAAAGAAAGAGGGTGGGGAAGAAAAAGAGAGAGAAACGGTTATCTATGAGTGCAATTTAATGACAAGACCCTAGTAATGCCTCATTTGTCCAGAAGATATTATGCTACATTACTCCCCTGATAAAAGACGGAATTACAAGTCTGTCAGAAGAGATAAATCTTGCTTTGTTGGACTATCAATCCAGTGAGGAACTTCCATATGGCAATTATGATTAGTTTGCTATTAAGAGAGTGTAATGTATGAATCAATGTTTGCATATAATCCACCATGTATTATTGCAGTATCGAGTTATGAATTAAATGTCAACACAAGATGATTGTTATCAATCTCATGTTGATTTAGTCCAAGATAAATGCCGGGTTCAAATTGTATGATACTAATGGCATTCTTACATGTATGTTTGAGAAATCAAGTTTATTTTTAGCACCAACTACACAGCCATCAAAATCAATTTTCTATGCAGAGTAGTAATTTTATTCATTAAGATGTAAGTTTTTTTTACTTTTTGTACACTTTATTTTTCAACCGAATATTGATCCATTTTGTTTATCCAGGCTGAAGACAAGGCCAAGTATGATGGGATCTTTGACGGTCTCTCTCCCATGGACAACAAACTATCGGGTGACAAGGTCAAAGGTGTCTTCATGAACTCTAAACTACCTGTAGATGTACTCAGCAGGGTGAGACCATTCTCTTTCAATTAACAAATCTGTGGTTTTTCAATTAATTGGTATTATTACCCGTATCAGACATCTGAGCAGTGGTTTTACAAAATCATATTACACTTGTTGTAATCCTAAAAGAGCTAATCAGTAAATATAAGACCTTATTACCCTCTCATGAAAAAAAGCCTATGGACTTTCAGGGCCTTACAGAAAAGTGGCCTTGCCCTAAAAATATTGAAATTTAAGACCTGGACTTTACGTGTTAAAAAGCAGTAAATAGAAGACCATATTGACCGCACCGTATTTTGTAATTTTCATTGCGCATCTATTACGTGTACGGGAACCTTCGCACTTTGCGCGCACTCTATTGTGACGTAAAAATCACACCAAAGGCACATTGTTTGCAGTGTATCGAAAATTTGGTCAAGCAGCTGTCCTTGCAAAGTGCTGGTTTGACAAAGTTTTTTCAGTTCTTTGAGATTGTCATGGTTGATTTATGTATTTGCTCTAGATGTCTGATTTGGAAAACAATATTGACTGCCTAACTTTCGGGAGATACCACATATATTGCCCTCACTAGACCCATATTGCCCCCGTCTTTGACTCGGGGCAATATGAGTCTAGTTTAGGAAATATTATGTGGTATCTCCCTCAAAGCCAGTCCATTTAATATAATTATTTTTTCCTCTTTTATGCTTACCTGTGTTGTCAAGCTGGGTAAAACTACATACTTTCTTTTCAGTTATATTAAAGTGTGATGTTATGTTATGTGTTAGTTTTCAGACTTACTGTCAATAAAGTGGAGTTGAATTGATTGATTTTTTTATGCAGAGGATGATAAAGGTGTAACGTCTTTTTGCATAGATTTTATGTATATATGTGTAAGTCTGTGGTAAAAAGGGGTTTAATATGTCTTTTTGCATAAATTTGTATGTGTAAGCCTGTGGTAAAAAGGGGTTTAATATGGTGAAAGTGGACACATTAAATTTGAACACGTTTTATCTGCATCACAAGTAAAATGTCTGAAAACTGAAATATTTAGTAGAGGAGTATTAAGACTAATTGTATATTGCTCTGTAGCAGATTCTGTACAAAACTACAACTGACAGGGTAGAACACCTCATTGTTAGACATTTCTGCAATTTTTGACAGGTATTCAGAACTGTACAGTGTGTTAGTTTCACTCCATGTTTCACAAAACAGATTTCTACAGAATCGGAAACAACCTTTTGTCCACTAATTTATGAACTTGATATACAAAACATGCTGTTACATTGTGGTTATCAATACTTGCTGAACAAAACCCAGCATTACAAATCTATTAAAAGTCATTGAACTTTCGAGTTAACTACATTAATCATCATGCTGCTTATATTCCTGACTATTAAATTTGTTACAGAGTTCAGAGTAATATCAATTGGAATGGTTTTGTGGTCCTAAATACTAAACATGCTGGTACACTGTGGGCTATTCAATTGAGGGAACAAAATTCTAGGATTATCGTAATGATTATTAAATTGACTCAAATTACGCAACCTCTCTCATTTCTGACTAATTTGACACAGATATGGGATCTGAGTGACATCGACAAGGATGGTTTATTAGACAGAGATGAGTTTTCAGTGGTAAGTTGACTGTCAGAAAGTTTTTAGGTTGTAAATCAAAACTAATACGAGATGCTTATTTCCCCTCCAAAGACAAAATGAATATGTGGGAGTTGACAGCGGTGTGTAGCTACAGGAGCACTTTGTGGCCAACCTATTGCATGCAAAATTCAACTGAATTGATTTCAGGTCATCAGACATACATATTTTTGCCATTTGTTATTTGAGGCCCCAGATTTTTGTTGATTTCCTTCTGAAATCTAGTAAGCTCTCCTTTTCTTGTTAATACAGTAAACCCTGTCTTAGCAGCTATTTCTCTCTATAGAGGCCACCTGTCTATAGAGTGGTGAAATGTGATGTCATAAAAAATCTAATTTTAGAATTTCTCAATTTTTTCTTCATTTTCCAAAAGAGCATCAAAAATAATGTCCAAATGTCAAAAAACCAATTGAATATGTTAAGTATTGGTTGAGATATGACCATCTAAAGAAATATATGTCCTATGTGTTATATGCTCTGGCTCCTAATGTTTAGGAGCCAGAGCATATACATGTAACACTTGAATACCTACATGTATAGGCAATATTTTTATTCAGATGGTCATATCTCAGCCAATACTAAACATATTAAATTGGTTTTCAACATTTCAACAATATTTTTGATGCTCTTTCGGAAAATAAAGAAAAAATTGAGAAATTTGAAAAATATATTTTTATGACGTCACAGCTTCGGTACTCTATAGTAGTTACCCATATTGCCTCCCTCCAGAAGGGAATGTGTATTGGAGAACCTGTCTAAAATGGCCACCTGGCTACATTGGCCACTTTTTGTGTTTCCCTTGGGTGGCTGTAATAGACAAGTTTGATTGTATGTGAAATATGTGTACAGGGTTGTGTAATGTAACTTTTCTGTTAACAAACTCTGCAGGAAATGAAGTGTTGTATTTTTAGATTTAGCCTTTTTAAAAGTACTTGAGAATGCTACATGATTAGTAGCGGTAGTGAGTATTATGCAGCTCATATAACAATTCAAGCATTATTATATGATATTTTTAGTTCAGGATTAAGTAGCATTGCATGTTTATGACTAATCCATATAAGAATCTTTTTCCTTTCATACAACAACTGTACGCTGTTTGCCTGACACTTGACACATTTTTCAGGAGCTGTACCATTAGCAGTAAACTATTAAAAAGGAATGGGAAAACTGATTTAAATAGACAATCAATATAAACATAGGCCATGTACTTGGTACTTGGTTGGGTAATCCCTTTAGCAGCTCATTCAGGAAGCTATACTGGGATGATGGTAGGTGAGGCGAGTAACTGCAAGGAGTGGCATGAAGTGCTGGAATGGTGTGTGGACAAAGCACTTTTTAATTTACTGTAAAATATGCTTAGTAGATCTAAATCGGTACTGAGTGTACATGTTTATATAAAGATAATTCCATGTACATTGTAATGATTAAAAAAATCAAAGGTCATTGCACAATAAACCATCCTCACTTTTTGATTTTGTTTTGTAGAGGTTTTTTAAATCGCATTTTCATTGCCGTAACTTGCATTTTTATGCCATAACTTGACATAACAATGACCTTTCTCCCTCCCTCCTTGCCAGGCAATGTACCTTGTATACCGAGCCCTGGAGAAGGACCCTGTCCCAGCTGCTCTCCCAAACAAACTAATCCCACCCTCCAAGAGGAAAAAACCTGCCCTTCCTGGCTCCGTCTCGGTCCTTCCTGGGCTGCCCTCTGCTGGCGCTCTCAGGAGAGTGACTCCGCCCCCTACGAGCCCAGCCCTGCGCAGCGGGTCCCCATCAGTAATGGCTTTCCCACAGCAGCCAAGCTTGGTCAGTATTCAGTTTTCTTTGTTCATTCAATCTTGATTAGGGTCATTATCATCCTGTTCACTTTTGATCTATCTGGTATTCTTTTCCCTGTCCCTTATTCTTCTTTTTACATGCTCCCTCTCTATATGAATGAAATTATTTTGTCATTGTTTTTGTTTTTGTTTATTAAGTTATTCCTTTTACTCTTTCTCTCTATATTGCGAATTAACAATGCAAATTGTTGTACTTTTTTTTAATTACGATTTTTGTTTAAGATTTTGTATTCTTTCCTGAATTCTTTTGATAATTCTTTCCTGATTTTTTTTTCTTCTTCTAAATGCTACAGTTTAGGCGTTTGGCTACCAAGCCTAATTCACAATTGTTTAGATTCTGTTCAATAGCTTTCTTTTACAGTGGGATTCTTTTATCCCTCTATGCCTAGACTAGTTTTTCTTCCATACTTCATCAAACTATTCCACTTATCCTTCTCATCCATCTTAGTTACAAAGTCTTGTTTATTATTCCAATCTGCTTCCTCTTGGTTTTCTCCTCTGCTAAGTATTCAACACCTACAGTGAAGGTACTTGAGAATACATTGCTGACGGAATGCTGTGTGATGTCACAACTTCCTTAAACTTATTGCTTCCTCTTTGGGAGTGTAGCTTTGAGATAAACCAAACAATGAAGCAATCCAAGCAATGAATCACTAAAACAAAACAAGTTTGAAATTGATATCAACATAAAGTAAAGGCTCCTTGCTTTTTTCAGATTGGAAGGGACACATTTATATTTTACACAGGATATTAGAAAAAAGGGCATTGTTATGAGCTGACGGTCATTATTTAATTTGATTTATTTTCATACATGTACATTGTATAATATTGTTTACCATACATTGGGTTTTACAAGTTACACCCAACTTGTATAAAGCATAGGACTCATGTGACCGGAGTTTATACACAATAAAGCATTTTCAAACTGCTCTTGTACTTTAGGGCTGTATTGGGATTAATTTGTGAGAACCTATATCGTCAAATTTGCTTCACTCGTGCTCTTAAGGTTTGCTTTATTTTATTTCTGTTTCATAGGTTTTAATACAATGGATAAGAAATGTCATGAGCACCATGATTCTTTGTACAATGAAATCAAGTTGTTAGATTGCCTCTCAATAAAGTCTGTATCGAGTGACTAATGAATGTCATGTGAAAGAGAGGGTACCAAAGATTAGAACTAGACCGTGGACCTTCTGATTCTGAGTGTTTGGTTAATATACCACATTTAGAGCACTGTTGCATGAAGGTTAGAGTCCATGGATATACTACGTGGTAACCTGTTTATTTGAACTTCAACACAGACCCAAGGATGATATCCCAAGGCGTTGTGTATCTAGCAGAAAAGGCACCAAATAAATTGCAATGATTCTTATCGAACAATCAGCATTCAACTTTGAAAAACTGAATGATGAATCTGTGTTTCTGATTGGCTTATGATATCAAGCCTGTATTTAGTTTCTGCTGAGTTTGACTACCAATGTTATGTAATGGAATTAACCATAACGTAATGATGTTTAACATCCCTTTTAGGTTGGGGCTAGTAGCACTGCTCCTTGGGTAGTTTCAACAGAGGATAGCGCCAACTGCTACATCTTGTTTAAGCAGCTTGACACAGAGATGAAAGGTTACCTGAACGGTGACCAGGTCAAACCATCACTTCTAGAAACTGGTCTACCACACCAGACACTTGCTCATATTTGGTAGGTGTTTCTTATTCTTCTGATATCCTAGAATATTACATTCAAGTTTCAAGTTTCAAGTTGGTTTATTTACACTTTATTTCAAAAGTAACATTAATTGAACATTATATACATAATAATAATCATAACTAATCATACAATAAAGGAACATAATGTACATGGTAATAGTTATAACAAAGGATACAATCATAAGTATGATAACTACATTGAAAAAGCTGACATGGTAATACATTTGTAGTTATAACAAAGGATACAATCATAAGTATGATAACTACATTGAAAAAAGCTGAATAAAATAGGGGATCTACTAACAAGCAAAGCTTGTATTATGTAGGTCCCAATTAATGCAGCTATGTATATAAATTAGGATATCTAAATAAACATAAGGTATAAACATAAGGTATTCTTAAATTTTGAAACAAATCTTAGAATAAAATTTCATTTTTTTAATCTGGAATCATCACTTGTGAACCTCATATGATAGTAAATAATCATGCACCGATACATATTGTTAAAGGGTTCTTGTAACTTTGTCTCAGATTCTGAAACAAAATCCTGGATTTAGCTCATGCTGCAATGATAATTATAAACCATTAGGTCAGTCAGGAACTCCGTGACTTTATGATTGGAAATCAAACCAAATTTTGCGTTTGCCAGATGGTTTTTATAACACTACAGTCTACTAGGGAAAACGAGTATGGTAAAACCAATCACACAAAGATTTTTACTTTTTTGAGGCACTTTTTGATCATTTTGAAGAGTGATTTTTTGTTTAGGGCTTCAATATTATACCATATTACAGACATCGATAACACGTAGGGCCGTGCCTCTCAGATTTAACATTGTTAAACGATGCCTTTAATAGAACCCATGATTTTTTTTTTTTTACAGGAATCTATGTGACATCAAGCGGACCGGTCAGTTAAACCCTGATCAGTTTGCTCTATCAATATACCTAGTAAACCAAGCCAAGGCAGGCGTCATGCCGCCACATCAACTC
Source organism: Hemicentrotus pulcherrimus (assembly GCA_003118195.1). Lineage (NCBI taxonomy): Eukaryota > Metazoa > Echinodermata > Echinoidea > Camarodonta > Strongylocentrotidae > Hemicentrotus > Hemicentrotus pulcherrimus. The sequence goes on along the minus strand of BEXV01000189.1, from coordinate 33,752 downwards.
ACCCTTGAGATGATACCACCAACATTCAGACCTAAACCAGGGGGGACAGAACCAGGACTAGCGGTAAGTACACCGGTCTATACCCCCACTACCCCGTAAATAACTTGAATTGAATAGAATTGAGTTCAGAGTTTTCTTTAAATCCAAATGAATCAGCTTTTCCTGCTCAATTGGTTCTAATTATTTTCATTTTACACTGTTTCATAGTCTAAAAAAATATAGATATATATGGAATGAAGCAGTTCGAAGAAACATATATAAAATCAACACGAGACGGTCAAACCTGCTTTAGTGACCACCTGTCTGAATGGAAGAAAATAATCGTTGATTTCAATTGAAATGAATTACCCTATTGATCTGACTGTTGTAAAGCAGGAATTGGGATCGATTCCCGGAGGAGCCCCTGGAGACTTCTCAGCCATCAAGGAGCTTGACGCTATCAGTAAGGAGATCGATATACTCGGCAAGGAGAAGGGACAGCTCCAGACGGATATCCAGAAGAAAGAGGAGCTGATTAAAATGAAGAACATGGAAGTTCAGGTTGGTCGATGAATTTAGCAATGTTAAATCTGAGATGCACTGCCCTATGTGTTATCAGTGTCTGTAATATGGTGTAATATTGAAGCCCTAAAAAAAATTGCGCTTCAAACTGATCATGTAGTGCCTCAAAAAAGTAAAAACCTTTGAGTGACCGGTTTTACCATACTTAATCAGACAGGTGATTGGCTTGTAAAAGTCATGGGGTTCCTGACTGACCTTAGGGTTTATAATTATCATTGCAGCATGAGCTAAATCCAGGATTTTGTTTCAGCATCTCAGACAAAGTTACCGAATCCCTGAAGTCTTTGTATGCCACACAAATAACCTTCCCAGACCATGTTGTATTTATCATGGGATAGATAATACCAAAGGCTTCAATGTTTAAAACTTCTTCCAGTGAAAAATTTATCTGTAAGGGTTTTAAAAGGGTTGTCATGGAGCTACTCAAGACCAGAAATGGGTAAATTTGCAAAGCCACTGTGTTGAACAAAGCAATCATACCATTCTATTGCTTTGTGCAAAAAATGCAAGTGTTGCAAACAAGCGATCTTGCAGTTTGATATCACCCAATCCTCTATCAAAATGGCAACCGGAGCATTCTGTTTTATCAGGGAATTTTTTATTGAACTAGATCTTTAAATGATTGAATAAGAGATATTCTGTTTTGAGCTTTGTAGGGTACAAAACATGTGTGTTCATCTGGTCAGTGATCAAATGGCAAGATCTTCCAAAATTGTCTTTTGCTATTATTAGAATTATTGCAATTTCTTTTTCTCTCAACTCTTTTATAAACCTTTTCCTTTCTATCTGAACTTCTTTATTTCTCTGTCACCTGATACATTTTTTATTGAAAGTTTTGAATAATATACAAGTATATCGAGGGGTCAGTGACACAAAGACATAACTCCATTTTGGAAATTTTCAGAAAAAGTGGTGTATGTGTCACTGAGCACTTCTATGTTTTACTAGCCATTGTCTTCTTGGGTGGAGTGAAGTCCTTGTGTTTCCTGGTAAGCCCACATTTTTCTGAACATTTTGATATCAAATACCCATTTTGGCAAAATATGGAGTTATCTCTTTGTGTCACTGAACCTTAAATGTCATATTTTTGATTTTGATACCAGGGTCTCCAGACAGAGCTGGACAAATCCTCTGCCCAGGTCAAGCAGCTAGAAAACCAGAAATCAGAGGCCCAGAGAAGACTAGATGATCTGGACCAGCAGAAGACCAAATTAGAGGGTCTACTCACAGAGGTCCAGTCCCAGTGTCAGGAGGTCCAGAAGAGCGTAGACTCGTTGCGAGGACAGATCAGTTCACAACAGAGCAACGTCAAGGTGGGTCACAGACTTTATTGTCTAATAATAGTAATAATAGTAGTAAACATTTGTAATGCGCATTGTCTGTCAAATTTGACACTCCTGGCGTAGTTGTGAGAAAGTGGTATAATTATGGGCATACATATTTCAAGTAATTCGAGAGAAGTAAGCAAAAGACACATAAATTGAATACTTCAGGACATAATTTTGCAATATAGAATCAAAAAATCATTATCAATATACCGGTAAAGCAAAGTTACATCCATTTAATGTACATGTTTGAATTAAAACGTATATAAGAGATACTTTAAATAGTCAATAGAAAGTAAATTACAGTAATACAATGGCAATGAATGTAATGACTTTGTATTCTATTGTTTTTTTTTTAAACAGGCCTAAGTCAATTGCCTATAAAGTCATTTGTGTACCTAAGTTGGTTCTGTGTCCTCAACTCTTAAAGTCATTGAAAAAAAATGAAGCTTGCACAACCACTGTATTTACCAATCATTGCTTTATCATGAGTGTACATGTATTTTTGTTTGTTATCAAATGAATGGCACAAAATGAAAGGTAGATTTGGGGGTACCTTTGCAGTGTTTGTTTTTGGTGTAATATATACTTTGAGATATGCAAGAGTTTATGGAAGTAAACTTTGTGGTTACATTACATTGTCACCAGTTTTATTGGCATGCCAATTCTACTGGCATTTTACAATAGCATTGAAAAACAATATACTTTAATGTAAGTGATGGACGTGAGGCATATGTCAAGTTTGCTAAAAGTAAGGAGATCATTTATAACAGTTTGCACCAAACCAATCATTTTTTTTGTTGAAAGGAAATAGTTAATTGTTATTAATGCTAGCATTTAATGCTTTCATAAACCTTTCATTCTAATAAATTCTTGTCCCACTCCTATACTCACATGATGCACTAGATCACTAAATCCCTTTGTAGAAAGTTTACAAACATAACTTTGTAACCTTGTTTAACATGAACCTTGCATCAGAGTGCAGTATCAAAGACAAAACCTTGCCCCAAACTTCATTTCATTCTTATACACATAATCCCTTTGGGTTAATTCCAAGTGTTACAGAATGACATTTCTAGGGAATTTTCAATTTAGTAAAAAGAACTTTATGGACATTTTAATGAAATCAAAATATTAATAATATAAATATATGAACTTATATGAGGTACTTTAAAACATTAATTGAGTTTCTTGTCAACCATTCAGCATATTTGTAAATTATTGAAATTCAAAAAGCTTTATTAATAAATTACCAAAATATAACCTTATGTAATGCTTGTAATTGACCTTTGACCACTTTAGATCCCTATATCATAATTTCAGTGAATTCACATTCCAAAATCTGCCCATCCTGCCCCAATCACAGACCTTCTCCATCTTACTAATTTTCTACTTTTTAGAAGAAAAAGCTCAAGGGTGAAGAAGCGAAGAAAGCTGTAGTCAAGGTAACAGGCATGATGCGATCCACCGTGATCAAGAAAGAAATGATCATAGGGCAGCATGTATGAATGACTAGTATGCATGCGAGGCATGGTTCAGAGATGCTAATGTTACAGATGCTCATCATTTGCAATCGTACACAAACATTATATGTCTCGAGTCTGTATTCAACTAATTCAATTGAACTTGACACTGGGTCTTGAGTTGTGTTTCGACAAAGGGAAAATGCAGACCCTGTTCAAACGTTATTTGCTCTCCATCATCCTCACTGTCAAAGCGACTCTACTTATTCACCAAAGGAAACTGATTCTTGGCCATTAATGATAAAGAATAATAGGCATTTCTATAGCGAGGCTATCTAGAAATTCTATTCCGAGATGCACTTATTATTACTCTGGCTTCAGGTTAATGGAATTTTGGTCTGTTGGAAGTCTGGTGTCTGGAAGTCATTGGTGTGACTGATGTATTAATTTTAGACCCAGTTTAAACCCAGTTTCAATTTTCAATAATAGTCGAATACAGGACTGGTTTTAGACTCTCAATGTGTAAACGTAAGGAGAGGCTAGTGTTATAATGGAGGAAATTTGATTGGAACAAGTGCTAGCTACTGTCAAAATCTTATACCAGAAAAATATTCAAAATCAAAAAATTAAAATGTTTTCTATAAGAAAGCAAAATGCTGTTTGGACTTCTTGATGAAGTATAGTTATGATGAAGGAGTCAGTTGATCTGGTACTTTTTCCAACTATCAGATTTTAAATTTGTTGTGCATGAGATAATACAAAATCACAATATTGATTGCAAAGGTATGATGCATGGATACCTGTGCAACAGTATTAATGGTCGAAATGAAAGGGAAACCATCATCAACGCATTTATAAAATCACAAAACGAAACAGCCTCTTCTTACAAAACAATTGCAATTGATGTGCATCATTACTAGATCTACAGAGATAAGCTCACTTGATCATATTGTATGCTAATTATCTTTCTTTCTTTTTTCAATCCCCTTTCTTTGTATGATAATGATCATCAATTTTGTTGGTTGTGCGTATGTTCTGTGTGATTGTGTGTGTTTGTTTATGGTGTGTCATGGAATGGTGATTCGCTGCTCCCAGGCCCAGGAAGAAGAACTGAAGACAGCACAGACAGAGCTGATCACTCTGAGGAAGGAGGAGCAGCATCTTGAGCAGCAGGTGGAAACGGGGAAGTCCCAGCTGACCACAGTGGAGCAAAGCCTCAACCAAACAAACCAACAAATCACAGAGGTAACAACCTGGAAAGAAAACGCTGTAGCACTCTTTTCCACTGTAACGCTCTCTGGTTATTATCCTGTTCATTCATACACTCACTTCTTTTCCTCTTTTTTTGTATATCCCTCTCCTCTCCTACCTCTCTCTCTCTCCATCTATATTGTCGCAGTTTCGTCTCCCTAGATTCTTGTTCCTTATCTTTCTCTTCTTAGACACCCCCCCC
>BEXV01000189.1:9412-28923 GCA_003118195.1 Hemicentrotus pulcherrimus | reverse complement strand
CCCCCCCCCCCCCCTGCCCATTCCTCTCTTCCCATGTCTGCCTCTTTTTTATTCTCTCTCCTACTCTCTTTTGTTCTATTTTGCTCAATCGCTTCCTTTCTTTCTTTTCTCTTCATATTTATTCTCTTATTGTCTTGTAAGATATTTATTTCTTCCACTGTCATGCACTCTTGAAATACGAGTCTTCTATTCATAGCTTCATTCTTCAAAAAATATAATGTAATAGCACTTTCATGATTTGAAAGAAGTTTTATATTGTGATCAGATTGATTTTGATACAATATCAATCCAAATATTGCGATCTTCACTAAGGGAAATCATTCTTAACTTTTTTTCCAAGATAACAAATTTCTCAATATTGCTTTACTTTTATCATCATATTTCTGTGATTTTCAGCTTCACACGAAGCTATCCTCCTTGCGTGAGACCAAGACCAAGTTAAACGGGACCATGTCTCAGATCAGCCAGGCGATGGACACAGCGAACTCAACAGGTACCATGCCACAGATTGATGAGTTTGGATCATTCAATGACTCCAAGTTTGGTCTCTCTCATGATGATATCTTCAGTAGCAGGGCAACAGTAAGTCCTTGGTGTCAGTTTCTACTTTGGTGGGAGACAGACGATTACTACCTGTACCGGAGATTATTAGAGATTATTGTTATGTGTAGTGTCTGGGGCATATAAGTCAAATAGACAAATATTGAAATCATTGCAATTACAGTCAAACCTGGCTATAGCTACCACCCAAGGGAAACACAAAAGTGGTCTTTGTAGACAGGTTCCTTCAGTACATTTTTCAATAAGAAACCATTTTCAAGGGTGTAGACAGGTGGTCACTAAAGCAGGTGTAATTGTAATAATAATTGTAAAAACCATAATGCTAGTGATTGTGGTTGTAATGGTTAGAAAGATTGAAGTATTGCTGAAAGTTGCATTAGTGATTAAGAGAAGGCCATGCATGGGGTTAACCATGTAAAGTGGGTTGTAAGATTATAATGGGGATGAATAAGATGATTCTTCATGTTTATGAACAATGTTGTGCAGATGGGGATGTTCATAGAGAGTGGTTATTCATGGAACAGTGATGAAGAGTATGAGTGTGGGATTATAATGATTATGATATCGTTATGTGGAAGATTATCAAGTATTGATGTTTTTTATCATTATAAAGCTCCTTGTGACAATGAAATTGGTTTATATGATTAAAACTATATTATGTTGAAATTATTAGACACATTTGTCTCTTTTCTCATGATGTAGGCTGGTAGCAGTAGTCCTGTGAGTAGCTTGAGTGGATTCAGCATAGGGTCAGAGGTTAACAGCAAGACAGGAGATAACGCTGATGATAAGGTAGCGCTTCTCTCTCATTCATAATAATAATGATAATATTCTGTGTTTATATAGCGCTCAATATATCGATCCAACGATGTGCCTAAGCGCTTTACAGATATGTATTAAAGAATTTCCGTTTCAATTTAATAAAATTTGGAGTGGACTATTAGGCTATTATTATTATTATTATTATTATTACCCAGGTCATCGGATTCAGGCTCACTCGCACACAATGTATGCACATTTTCCACTCCCTGGGGAGCATTCCATATATACTGTAAATGCTGTTTCTTTCGGGTGATTAATTTTTCGCGCTGAGCGACCCCAAAACATATTCACTGGTTCTTAAATGCGCATTGCACACGATTCAGCCTGTTCAAAACTCATATAAGAAGTCATACTTATATTTTTCACTAGTTCTGAAATTCACGCTTGCTGATCTTAGCGCAAAATCCGAGAAAATTAATGAACCACAAATATTTTTACTTTTACAGTATCTCAGAGGTAGAGTCAATTACTTTATGATATGTGGGTGTATGATGATTTTGCCAAAGTATTAAAGGGAGAGGGTCGTCAGTTTCCATGTGCAGAAGGTCATAATTCGCAGACACCATACTTGTTTGAAATACCATTAATGGGTGTGCAATTGTAGACACAGCAAACCTGTAGGCCGATCAAGAAATACCTCAATAGATGTCTCTCGGAGAGTGTTGGGGTGATGCAAATGTCAGATAATGACTTTACTGTATATATGGGAAATACATGTAGGTGGAGCATTACATGAAGCCTGTTGGTCATAAAACTGAAGATTAGCCTTCAGTTTTATCTTCAACCTATCCATCTATACTTTGGGGGGAATCCCATAAAAATAAACTGTTCTTGTGAAAAATGAAATGTGGTTTTGATTAAAAGGTGACAGTGTGATGATTGAATATCATAAAATGTTATAACAAATCTTCATGGGAGAAGAACAGGTTCTTGACGTTATATAATTATATTCTTGTGAGCTTATTCGAGCTCATGCAAAATCATGAAAAATGCAAAATCCCATCATCCAGTGATGATATTTCCATTCTATTTTGATTTATTAATGTACAGGATGACCCGTTCAAATCTAAGGACCCATTTGCAGGCATGGGAGACGTAACATCCTCAGATCCCTTCCAAGCTGAAGACCCTTTTAAAGACTGTGAGTATCCTTCATTATATAAAGAGCGCTGGGGATTGTTTTACAAAGCCTAAGATCAACTTTAAGTAAGACTTAACTATGACAAGCCATTCATGCCACTGGTTGCTCTCAACATTGGTTTCTCAATTATGATCTCTAAATAACATTTTTTCCTTCAATAATGAATTATCAAAAAATGTAAATTCCGTAGATTTGTGACCATGATTTATACGTCCCTTGAGAAACCAATGCTAGGAATGGTTAGAGGAACTAGTGGCATGAACGGCCAGCCATAGTTAAGTCCAACTTAATTTAAAGTCAATCTTAGTCTTTGTGAAACACTCCCCTGTAACTGTAAGTCTCTAGTTTTATTTTTTTCGACACCAAATTTACTTTCCAGTATTGAACGTATCTTTCAATGCATTACTTGAAATATTGTAATTTTAAATGACAGGCTTGTGTGCCTGGCCAGTCTTCAACATCACACGTTGTGATTGTGAGAAATATAGTTAATACCAAAAGGCTAAGGTGTTTAGGTTCAACTTGAAGTACATGTCTTTCAGTAGATTTGTGTACCAAATACAACAACTGGCTGGCATATTTGGTTGTTTATGTTTAAAAGGAAATTTTTCTTTTGTTTTTCAAGACTTTTCTTCATATTGTCATAAACATCTTTCATTAGTTTTTTTCACAGCATGCTATTAATATTTGTTTTTGTCTCAACAGCTGATCCTTTTAAATCGGAAGGAGGAGATCCCTTCAAGAGCGAGGCCTTCCAGGCCAACCCGTTTGGCGGAGACCCTTTCAAGAGTGATCCCTTTGGCACAGGAGCCACCACCACAAACTCTGAGGATCCCTTCGGCGGCAGTTCCGCAAACAATTCCAACGACCCTTTCTCTTCGTCATCACCAGGGTCCACTGACCCGTTTGGAGGATCAACGACAGCAAAGGACCCATTTGTAGGCGGCGATCTATTCGCATCAAAATCCGGTGACCCCTTCGGGTCAAGCTCATCAGACAATAAGAATGATCCTTTTGCTCCAAAAGGCTCAAAAACAGACATTGATCCCTTTGCATCTAAAAGTTCGGTGACCGGGGATGACCCTTTTGCGTCTAAATCGCCAGCAACGGGCAGTGACCCGTTTGCTTCAAAGTCCACAAAGAGTGATGACCCTTTTGCGGGTAGCACGAATGCCAGTGACCCATTTGCAGGGTCAACGAACGTTGATGACCCATTTAATGGAAGTGATCCATTTGCTTCTGAATCGATAGGAGGATTAACCAATGGCAGTGCAGAGAGTAAGTCCTGGAAGTCTTTGACTCCAGATATTCACCTGTAGAGCGCTTATAAGAGAGTGTTATTGCTTGTTAATCATTCAATGTCTTTGACTTCTTTTGCTTATAAATTGTGGTATATGATGGGATGCAAATTTGTCATTACCATAGTTCATAATGATGTTCCTTCTCATTTTCTTACAAAGAGTTGGCCAGAGATGGAATTGTGTATCTAGATAATAAATGTGATTGAACTTTAACCCTAATTCAATCAGGAAGTTGAATCATTGGTTCATTCTTTCAATGTTCTACATGCATGTACAGTTAACAACTTAATTATTCATACCTCTTGTAAATTTCATGTTTTTTGGTGATTTTCATAACTATAGAATGCAAGGTGGACTTGTTGAATTAGGGCCTTTGTTTAATACTATTAGGTGTGAGCTTTAATTTGTCACATTCTCAAGAAACATAAATTGGGACAAATCAATTTTTCACATATTTTTTAAGTTGCAAAATTTGTTAAAGTTAATGATGATTTAGTTGTAAACTATACATACGCATGTTTTGATTGAACAATGATTAATTTTAGGTCAAAGTCAAGCTTGCAAGCACTTTTGATCATACTCTGAATATACAGTATATCGTTTTTAATGATAAATAACTTTTTGTTTCCGTAGGTAAAACATCAAGTGATCCCTTTGGGTCAATAGATCCATTTGGAGGTAGTGCCTTCAAGGAAGACTCATTCAGCAAAGTAAGTGGAATTGATTTAGTAGATATTGTAATTGATAGAGTTTGTTAAAGCTGATGATATAGTTAAAGGGGGTGTAAACTGACGAAAACAGGGAACACCATCTACGTCTCCTTTTTGGATAACTGCACTTAAACGAATGGACTTGAATACATGGTCAGCGTTCGCGAAATAGTCTGAAGTTTTCCTCATGCTTCGGTTTTTACGTATGTTGCACCCACGTGATTGCTACGGTTGCGTCCATAGTCACGCCACAGGAAAGACACTTAGTCTCGTCAGTTTACACCCTCTTTAAATTTGATTGCTGTTTAATCTTCCACATCAGAGCCTTGACACATCATTCATTTGTAATAGTTGCAGCTCTGGGATGATGTAGACAGCAGTGCTCCGGTGTTAAAGGGTCATAACAGTTGTGGGCCACTGTGACTATGATTGTAATAGAGAGTTTTCGCTACCAACGACTGGGCCTTCTACATCGCTTGTCTTAGCGGGGAGTCGCACTGAGAGCGAAATTTTTTCGCGTAGCGACCAAAGCTACAGTGGTATTCATCTGTATTGGCGTCGAGCTTGTACGGGATGGCAATCTCATCTAAATACCCCTTAGTCAGCACATCCCATTGAAACATGTGTATTAAAACTAACACACTTTTCAACTGGATGTCGGTGAACTTGTACTGATGACGAATCCATGTGACGAATCCATGTGGCGATTTCATGTAACGATGCCCTAGAGTGCATTTTTTAGGGCCCCTTCGTACCATACTCCTGTCCGTTTTGGTACTTGTCAACTAGAATCAAATTCTTGCGGCTATATATGATAGTGACCTTTGCTTTATATGCTTTTTTCCTTCTCAGAGTTCCAGTACTGATACGTTCAGCAGCGATCCTTTCAGTCGTCAGGAGGACACCCCAGCACTACCCCCAAAGAAAAGCAGAGGGCCCAGCACTTCCACCACCGCCAAGCCTGCGTCCAACTCTTCAAGTACTACGTCCACTGCTAATGACCCCTTCCAGGCTTTCACCACCGACTCCACCCCCCACAGCGACCCCTTTGCCAAAGCCGACTCCTCTGCCAGCACCAATGACCCCTTCGCATCGACAGGGTCCGCGGGGGGTAAGGTCAACAGCTCCAATGACCCCTTCGCCCCCTCAGGAGGAGGGAAGGATCCCTTTGGGGGTAGTGGAGGAGGGAGCGACCCGTTTTCAGGGGGAGGAGATCCGTTTGGTGGCAGTGCTGGAGGCAAAGCTGATAGTGGCTCAGATCCATTTGCAAACTTTGCTGATTTTGGCAGTGCTAAGGTGAGTGTTCACCCCCTCTGAACATGAAATGATTTTCCTTCTAAAAATTTAACAACATGTAAGAGTAGAGGTCCATTTAGATTGTAATCCGTAGACGTTATTCGTAATTTCATACATCTACCAATTGTGTAGAAATAGGACTTTTTATCCAAGAACTTTGAACTTGTAGCATGTACATGTATGTACAGTAGCATGTTAATCCTGATAGTGATGCATTGTCATCTGAGTGAACTAGTATAGCATGTGTGTTTAACAGTGAAATCTAAGAACATTAGTACCATGTATCTTCAGGTAGCCGTTCCCACCCTTTAAAATGATACAATATCAATTCATTACTAGAAATACCAAACAATTATGATTATACCTTCATATTATGGTATTCGTCCATTGCAATTATGCCTGAAATGGGTTATTGCTCTTGTTAATGTATTGGAAATCAGAAACTGACAACAAATGCAGGTCCCGAGCTTCATAAAAATAAATAATATGAATGGCTTGGTGGAAGCTGGAACTAACATTGAAATACACGAAAGCCGGCTGTGTTACAGTTTAAAACAATCCATCCCTTGGATAGGATGCTAAATGAAGGTCTCGTGTAGAGGAGAGTCTAAACCTTCGCACGTTAAGGTGTAGTGGTCTACCTGCCCATCCCCAACCAATATATTGGGAGGAGAAAACCAAGGTGATTCACTTTGATATTCCTCTCCCAGCCACAGGTGATGCTATATACTTAAATATAATAATTATAAAATACTGTAGATTAAATAAAATGCTAGTTTCTGACTTTATCCTAACCATATTTTTCTCCTGCACCTTTCTGCAATGTTTTGTACAGCAGGAGCAGTGAGATCCATTATTAACCACAACCAAGGCAAGAGATTCATCTATAACTTATAATCCATTCCCTCTCATTTGCTACATAGAGTACCCCCCAAAACCCACCTGTTCATCTATCTAATCTATCTAATTAACCTCCATGCTGAATGCTCCAGTAATACATCATGTTTAGAATTCTTTTCTAATTACATATGCACATATACATGTACATTTATACTCTTCCTTCTGTTGTTGGGTGTGAAAAATAGGCAGGAGAATTGTTGCTGTACAAACCATTCTTTCTACCGTGTGTTCCATGTGGTTTTTATATAGAGGTTGTATACCGGACATGTGCTACAGCTAGTCCTGGGGTATTTTCTCATTGTCCATTTCTAACACTTTACATTTAGTTGAATTCCTAACTTTAAGCGTGGCCGAACATTACACTACTATTCCTACCCCAAACCTTAACTCTATATCCTATACAGCTTGGAGCATATATGTCAAATCCCTATTTATCTTACATTCATTTATAAATGTCCTTCTACGTATTGTTTACATGTAAGATATGATATCATTCTGTAATCGTTCTCTTTTGCAAAAAAGAAGTTATGAAGCAGTTTTGAATAAACAGAAAAGTCTCTTCATATCAACACTATACTATACATCCCTTTAAGACCAAGTACATGACTGTAATACTATGTTTCATTTGAATTATTGCTTTATGTTTATTAAAATGTAATAAGCAACCAGCATGAAATGCAAATACGTGCAAGAAAGCTCTGTCATTATAATGCATGGCAACGGTAAACTTACCTCCATAAATAATTTAACATAATCATAAGTCTTCCTAAAAAATTGGAATAAAAGAAAGAGGTACTGCTGATAAAGTTATTGAATATGTTTACTCAGACAGTTTACGTGTTGCGTAGAAAGGTTACCCAGTGAACTATGTACTTCTAGGCAGTTTTGTACAGAAAGACAAGAAGGAAAAAAGAAGCAAATCCCTGTTTAGATTGAATTTGTTGCCATGATCCCGTCTAAATATCTTGCTATTCACAACAACAGAAAAGTTAACTTTTTTGCAAGTTGTCTTGATTGTCAGAATGAATTGTCATTCAGTTCCCCGACACATTCCAAAAACTGCACATTGCCTTTGATGAAGATTTATGTATCCGTGGTGTAAGAATACGTATAGGTTTAGACTTCATGATTGATTGGATAATACAACGCGTGTGTGCTGTTTCAAATTAAAATAGTTTCTGCCTACCGGTAGACTAGAAAAACTTATTTTGCCAGGGATTTGTGTCAGGGATCTTGGAAGCCAAAATGCCTGTGTTCTGATATGGTGCTTGTGGATAGTAAAATAGATCAGATAATGCATCATAATTTTCATTTTATTTTGCATCAAATGGAAAGTACCCAGATTTAATCAAGAGACTAAAAATTGCTAGTAATGACATTGAATAAAATAGAAGCTGGGCTGCATGCATGTATCAAGTGTACCAGAGTAGTATGAAAATATAAAAAATATCCTGAATTGAAATGAATTTAACTTTGTATGCATGTTTAAGTGCATCTTGTAAATTAAGTTATGGATTGAAAATTTTGTCCTATACCAAACCAACCTTACCCACATAGAATGTAACAATCCCTCCATTATTTGTTCAGTTGTATCCAGCAACAACAAACGATCTCATGCATCATTGAAATCGTGCAAGATCTCTTGAGTTAACCAACTTCATTAAAATCTTATTATGTTATTGTGTAAAATATACTGTTCAAGTACATCATACATGAACATTTTGTGTTGATCATTTGTCTTTCAAATGTTATTCCCCATTTTTTGTGGTTTTTTTGTGGGAGTTCGTATAATTCATTTCACTGAACTCCCTGTGTGATCGCCAACTTAGACTGGCCCACTGAATCACACAAGGAATTTATAGCTATGGGGTTGTGACTTAATATTTATAACTATGACTATACTTTTTCTACCTGAACCGTTAAAACAATGCCATTTCCTGCCAATCACATGATTTATAGATTATACACCAGTCCTTTCGTTTACATGTACTTCTTTTTAAAGCTATATTTTTGGCAGCGGTAGAATTTGAAATTTCATTATTGGCATGAAACCATGAAGCTTACTTTAGAAATGTAGAAAAGAAAACAAAAGTGCATATTGAATTAGTTTAGAGCCTTGCTTACTAGATATAGCATGAAATTTTGATATTGAACACATTAAAGTTGTGAGTTTAATAGTAATAGTTTGATGGATGAAGAAAAAATCTCTAAATTAAATCATTTGCATGAATTCAAGCCTGCTTTCTTAAAACAAATGCAATGCTTTAATGTGAAGAGGAGCAATGTATCTTCTCCTTTATGGTGCAAGTTTGAACAATAAAGTGACGTTAAACAAACAGTAAGTGTACGTGAAGATACACTAGCCAGAAATGTGCTATTGATAGGAAAAGCAGCTACGGTACATGTATTATTTGAAATGTTTCTACATGTACTTAGTTAACATTGCAAGTTTTGTGTTAATCTGATTTTTTGTGTGTGTCTTATACACTGGACAATATGCAAATACCTGCTTGTTGAAGATTTAAAAATCAATGCATGTATTCAAATTATTCACATTTCCAATGTGTGAGTAACCATGTCTATGAAAGGAAGGTCTAATCGGTTATTATTTCTGGTTTTGTTTCAGTTTGAAGGGAAACCATTAAGTGAGGACGACCAACTGGTGTGGGCCGTCAAAGAAGCACAAAAGGAAGAAGAAAGACAAAAACAACTTGCCATTCAGGAGGAGAATGACCTTAAGAGGGCGCTACAGCTAAGTCAGGATGAAGTGGGTTCGTCAGAGGCATAGCATGATGCTCTGGGTACCTCAGGATCCTGACCTGACTGTAAAACTCTGAGAACACCACCATGTTCACATGCAGACTGTTTAGCATCAGCGAATCAATGAACATTTGCACATGCTAGTAATGTTGTGCTCTGTGTATTTGTGTACCTCCTCAAGAAGAAAAAATCTACACATGAACATTTTGCCAGTTTTGTTTAATACACTTACTTCATCAAGATAATGGTTTAAATATTTAACATATAAAAGGAATGGAAAGAAGGTCATTGACTCCTACAGGGATCTGCGCCCCAAGATTTTGCCTTTCTGTTTATTTCTACGAAAGAAAGAAGAATGGAAAGCAAGTTTATTCACGGTATTGATAAGATTTGGATATCAAGATTTAACCTGTTTGTTACACATCAAGATATTCATTGTACCAAACTTAGAGGAATGAAAAGAAAGTGAAAACGTTGGCAGGTTTCCTGTTAGGTGAACTGAAAGGAAACTCGTCATGCTGCATGGAAGGTTGATGTTCATGCTGATTTTATTTTGTTTTCGCTTCCATGGAAGGGATTCTCTTCTGAAAGGATGATGATTTGCAGGAGCTGGTTTTAATACATGGAGTAGCATGCTGCAGCCTCGTGCAATCAATGTCATCAAAATGTCATCCATCCCATCATAGTTTCCACCTTTGTGACCTTCACATGTATCATTAACCTTATGAGTGAGTGACAGCATGACATAGATGTGTTATAAAACAATCCTTACCAGTTTGTTTGGTTTGGAGTCATGTGATAAACCACTGAAGTCATGTGACACCCTACCAGTCATTCTTTACCAGTTTGTATGGTTTGGAGTGTGACAACCGACTGAAGTCATGTGACATGACCACAATGATCACAGCTGACACTGATGCTTTTATTGTTGACATGCCCAATTTTATCCCCATTTAATGTTATGTTCACTCTCCATGGATCAAATAAGATGCTATCTAAATGATGTAAGGCCATTTATAGATTATTATATTCCCTCTTCTCACCAGAGGGGCAGTCTAACTCTTTTCCGTAGTCTTGTTGATATTTATCTGTAGAGACAGTGCTTTCATCCCTGAAGGGCTCGTTCAGATATGAGGGGCAAAACCACTGCTTTAAAAAAAGAATGATAACATAAAGTGTATTACGGTAACACACTTCACCTTTCTTTATCTAATAACACAGAGCTCAGTAACGTGCGCAGAACCTTTGTTGCACACATTTGCCCTTCATTTAGGCCTGGAAAAAAAAGCGGCGTGTTTTGGGGGATGGTTTACCGCACTGTATCTGAACAAGCCTTAACCTTCCTATCTGGTGTTAGATTTGTTTAAATTACTTCTCATCTTAGATTAGAATTGTCTTGATAACATGTTGTAGATATTGTTGATGTTATCCTAGCGAGTTGGGACTGCGTGGTGTATCTTGATAATCCATCTTTGTGCTGTACATTTTCTTCTCTCTTCCAGTGATAGATTCACAGAACTATTTATGAAAGAAAGTTTTGTCGATCATTGACCAAACTCTTTAATAGTGATCATAAAATGATGTAGTACAGCCACTGTGGTTATTTGATTTATCGCTAATAGTTAATATATACATGTACATATTTGATACATGTTTATTCCTGTCTTTGCCTTGACCATGCTTTCACATGTACATAGATCTGTTATTTGACTTAATCACTTTCAAATACAGAATAGTCGTTGTTAATCATGGATGTGTTTTATTGATATGGTACCTGTGAGTCGGGGTTTAGGTGAACAAGTCTTTATTTATTGAATGAAGGTTGATCTTCTAAAGCAGTGGTCTCATAACCGGAAAACAAGTTGATGAGCTAGTACCATTTTGTAAGTCATCAATCTTCAATACCAAATCCCTCGGATGACATAAAGCCGTCAGTCTCCTGGTTGCTTCCTTACAAGCATACACATGCTCTCTTTATAGCATGCCTTCATTATATGAGGAGGTCATCAAGTCAACAAATATAAAGTAGTGTGGGAAAAGAAAGAGAAATCTATCTGTAGCAATCGTCTCTGTCTGCTTTGACTAGACATTGCCTGAAATGTTTAAGAGATGAAGACAGAATTTGTTTCTGAACATCGAGACATTGAGACACGAGTATGCATGTGAGTGAACTTTGTTTATCCTCACTCAGGAGTACCGGTAAAGAACAAATTCTGTGTACCTTTTCATTAAGTAGAGTCTGATTTTAATCAATCTGTCTTCTCTTACTTTGTGCATGAAAACACTATTAAGGTTTGATAATTTATTACTTTAATCCAAGTGCATGTGTATCAAAGCTTATGATAGGAAAGACCACTCAACTTCATTGTAATTGGTTCCTTTTTCATTGTTATTCATCATTAATTGTGTTCAATTTCATTTTCATCACAAATCAGTATCATAAATATGTAACAGGATATTTTAGAAAAGGATGCTTAGATACAACATTTATCTGCTGGCAGAAGAAATGAAGATGATCCATCGGATTAAAGGGAAATGTGTAAATGTTTCACGATCGACAGCTGTTGAAATGAAAGCCTTACAAAAGCACTGTATTATACAAATGACTTTCACTGTATTGGGGATTTGAAAGTTTTAGCAGGTAATTCATTTTGTAGTCATCTGTGATGATAATATTTCGCACAGACTATTTTTTCTCAGATACTTTAATATTGCAAGGTACATGTGTAATCAGTAGAAGCAAGACTTTCCAAAATGATATGATCGGTTGTCCTTTTTTTTTATCGTATCTTAAGGTCTGTCCTCTGATTTTTTTTTGGTGTATCACAGTATTTTGAGATTGCGTTTAAATGATTTAGAACTCTTTGAAAACATCAGTACCATCATAGAACTATGTGTACATCTAAGGCATGAATGTGATATTTTATAGCGGCAAAGATAGAAATCTTTTGTAGTGCTCTGACACAAATTTGCTGTGTACTGCATACCGGTATATAGTAGTTAAACTGTAAAAGGAGGAGATATGTCTAAACAAAAAAGACATCTTGTGACTTATACTATGTGTATCTCGTAGCCCAGTTTTATTATCATTCACAACTTGATATCAATCTCAACTCTGTTCTGAAAAGGTAAGAGTTGCACGATTGGACTGTCACTTGCGAGTAATCAGGATCAATCATAGCTTTGTGTAAGACAGGGCCTGCTATTCTACATGTATTCCTGCAATTTCTTTTTCTGGCAATGTTTTTTTTTTTTTTTTTTACTGTGTTCTCAACAATGAAGAAGCATTAAGAGGAAGTTGTGCTCTTTGTTTGTGCAATCATTCTTTGAAGTCTAAATACATACCTGTTTGAAGTTGCAACATCACTTTTATTCTGAACTGTTCTGAGCATGTACTTTCATTTCAACGCATTAATTGTGAATAGAAGTTAAGAAATATATGCAATGGGTGTGTATTCTCTATACTGTATGTATTATACTTTCTTGCATTGTTAAATAAATTATGGTCTCTTTCTGTCATCACACATCAACAGTAGGCATTTTATGTTTTCTAGAGCAGTTACTTGGTGCTATTAAAGGTACAGTAGTGTACTAAAATAGGTTTAGTAAGGTTAAATTCATACGTTGGATAATATTCACAATTAGTTACCATTTCAAGTTTTAACAATTGTTTTTAATGCTGTCAAAGGTAAATAGCAGTGTTCCTAGTTTGCCACATGTTCTGTTTTGCGCAAGGCCATAGGCACTGTTTGATGGTATGATTGCTTTGTGTAACACGATGGCTTTGCAAAATTACTCATTGACAGTCTTGATAAGCTCCATGACAACCCTCTTAACACTGGTATAGATTAACTTGCTCTGAAAACCAAAACCGTAAAGCCTTTGGTATATCTCTCACCTAATCCGTACAATGTGGCACACAAAGATTATTTGTGTGCCATATAAAGAGTTTATATTGAAATTCCCTGTTATCTGAAAAACTGTAGCACGCCTCTCATCACCTCCTTTCTCTTATTTCATTTGAATTCCTTTTTTTTTTTTCTCCTTCTTTAAGCTCTGGTTCTTTCACCTTGCATATCAGAGTTGTGCATGCATTATCATGAAGTTATCTTGCCATAAGTGCGATTTCAGGTTTGAGCTTATATTACATTTAAGGCTCAGTTCACTTTTTAGTGGTCTGTATATGAAAACAAAGAAAAGTCCCACCTTTATACATATGTGAAGAGCTTCAAAAAATTTCCTTTTTTACCCTTGTGCTATGCACTGTGAAGATATTACACCATATCTAACTGTCACTAATTTATTTAGCATCAAAACATATGTGTGTTAAATTCCCAAAAGACATTTGAGAAATTTTCAGAGCAATTTGAGAACAATTGGAAAATGAAAATATTTATTATCTGAGAAAACTCTTTGTGTGCTGGTTTTTACTTTGAAAATCCGGTAATGTGTATTATGTCAATTAAGCCTTAAATTCAGGCTCCACATACATACACATGTATGTACATCCACTCAAGTGTAAAACAGTTCATTTCGAAAGTAGGGTATACTTTTTAACGCTTTTATAACAATGAGGGCTGCATATAATGCATCATTTTATACTGCTGTTTATTAGAAGAATATGAACATGCTCATATTATATGTCCATGTTCTGTATTGATTAAGTAACTTTGATGCATAATAGCAAACAAAGTTCATAAGACTATTAACTGCACTAATGAGATAGTAAGGTGTTGATAACTAAACTAAACCCACACAGCTTTGGTGCAAACCTACCAGAAATGTACAAGACAAGGTTAATATTCACTTACGTATAAACATAACTTAGCCATTTTATTTATACTTGTACAAAATGGGTTTTGTTAATTGTTATCATATAAATGTATTTATTTTTTATTTGTCTGAACTGTGTCTTAAGGAATTAGTTAATTTATTTTTTTTTTTTTTTAACAATGGTTTGTATGAATGACAAATTTTTTTTGTTTATAAAATCAAATGTTCACACTTATTACTTCATTTCTTTGCCATGCTTATTTTGTATTGGTTAATATATGTATGGAACAATATCGTGTAAAGCTTAAGTGGAATATATTGTATGTATAGTTATGATTTGAAAATACGTAGCAATCCACATGTATCTAAATAAATACATATCATTTGCAAGCAACAACGTTGTGTCTCTTTTAGTTGCCTTCTATGTTTCATTTTATTTCTTTTTGCAATGTTCTTTCAATGTGAAGAAAGAGGAGTGCAAAAACCTGTACAAGATTTAAGATGTCAAAAAGAAGCCCACATGTGCAGAATATTTTGGCCAATGACCGGGGTAATGGTATATCTATAAAGTGCTTAGAGACATCATAGATGTAGTAAGCGCTATATAGAAGTGGAATTAGTCCAACTTAGGATCTTTGTGAAACACCCGCCAGCACTTCCATTAAGAGCTAGCCCCATCCTCCCTGGCTTTCACCAATACTTCGCCTCAACTTTTGTGATGATGAGAGCGAGGGGAGGGGACCCTAGTTTTCAGTAAAGTGCTTGTCCTATATGTTTCAAACTAAACGAAACACATTTATTTTTATTATTATCATTTTTGTTGTTGGTGGGGGGTCGGACTTCACATGTATAAAGGAATTTCTTCAAACGGAATACATACACTTGTAAATGCACATTCTGACTGAACAAAGTTCATATGTTCTTTGGTGTCTGGTACTTTTTCCTTGAAGCATATGACAAACATGTAAATAGACAATATCAAAGAAAATGATAAATATAGCAAACATAAGTTCACTATTTCTATGATAATTTCAAATGGCAATTGATATNNNNGACCCCCCCCCCCCCCCCCCCATTTGTTCCTACACACAAAGTGACTGAAATACAATCCTTATAGTTTTGGTGCTCACCAGGATTTTCATTTCTGGGGAGGATGCCTATTGAACATGCCATGTACAATATATTCCAAGGGGCCAACAAAATTTCAAACTTGAAATTAACATACACATAGATTTAGAAATATATTTTTTGGGGGTAAAATTCCTACTTTTCTAAATAACTTTTCCTAACCTTTACACGATTGTCCAGAGGTTGGATTTCCCTTTAAATGAAAAATAGAAAAATGTTGAACAAAGGTTTATGCATATTCTAAAGACAAAGACAAATCTTAATCTGTAAAGTTATTTCTAGTTGGTTTATTTTTATTGTAACCAAAATTTGTTACAATTTACAATGAATAATAATGTTTAAAACAAATATCAATTTACATATATGTACATTTCATTATGAATGAAATGCACAAAAGTAGGAAAAGGTCTCACAAATGATTACTTCTAACAGAGCAACTTACTTTGCATGTTAGACTACATGAATACATGTCACTTCCTCCTTGTATCCACTTTACATGCTGCTGGCAAAAGAAGCAGCAATATTATGAATCAAACTTGTTTTCCCTAGAACAGAACAGTGGTTCTGTACCAAAGCCTCCGATACTTTAAAGCGGTTTACATTGCACTACCATCATGAATCAAAGTTCAGTGATGCATTTTAACATGAAATTCAATGACCAATCTCAATCACCCCTTTAATGATTTCATGATGTCTGGTAAGAGGTGCTAAAAAGAAAGACAATTTGTGGTCCCACATCACAACAGCTCCCAAAATGGAGTGGTTCTCAACTAATAGCTCAATATAACCTACTGCATCTTAGATATTTCCAAACATGTACCCCTCAATCTTAACCCCATATTTAAGAATGCAAATACTGTAGTTAATCATGACTGATGCGACTGTATTCGTCTTTGAGATTAAAAAGGGCCCAGTTTTGAGAGGCAAATGTACTGCATGATCATTATCATTTCAGATACTTCTCTAAAATAAAACGATAATCAACAATGAATAACCTTGCATGGTCAACATTTCATTTAAAATTGTCCCAGTACATTTTCCACAAATCTTCAGCTTGCTTCAGGGAGACGGTATAACGCAGCTGACCTTTATTGCTGGGATCGTGTCACCATGGAAATGGCTGATCACTTCAAAGATACAATTTAATTTGACCTGATCATCGATTGCTGAGAGTCCATTCAATATGGTACGCTCCAGCACAATTTAATAATAAAACAAGTCCATCACAAAAGGCACAGCATGGGACTATCTTGATGCAGACTTCTTAGCACTAGCAATCAGCTCCCTTTCTTCAGTCTCTAAACGTTTCAGCTTCTCTTCGTATTTTATTTGCATTCTTTGACGAAGGCTCTCTAACTCTTGCCTCTGTGGAGTCAATAATGAAAAACACATAGATAAATGAGAAATAAACAAATTTAAAGTGCTTTTACTTAACATGTTGAAGATGGTTTTATTCTCCTGTAATATGTATTTCTAAGCTTTTTATCCAACAGGTTGAAAAAGAAACGAGTATTTTGCGATAATGAAATGTGTTAATGCAGAATGAACATTAAAATATCCACACAAAAAGAGTTTTTAAAAGGACGATTTATTTGATTCATAAACCAGGGGAAAAGTATATTTCTAAAGAAAAAAGTATAATTGTAGTAGATGGAACAGAAAGAGGAGTCAGGACAATGGATTTATCAAGTGCTAACAAATTATGAAAACTAGAAATGTAAGCAGTAGTATTCTGTCACTGAAATCTGTCTGCACAAGTACTTAACCTACTTGAAATATGCACGACCTCTTAGGAGTCATACTTAGATTTACTATGTACATACTGATATGGAATACATATCCCCATACAGATATTACATTGTACAGCACAACACATTAAACAGAATTTGAATTACAGGTACATGTATATGATTCGGTGCTCTTTAATAGAAGAGCAAATATAGATATAAACAAGAAAGTAACTTCCATCCCCCTTTTTGGGGTCTTTCTTTCTTTTTTCCTTCCATCCTCTCTCTCTCTCTCTCTCTCTCTCTCTCTCTCTTTCTCACTTCTTCTTCTTCTTCTTCAGATATGCCCACTGTCGATTGTCAAACGATGTCCTTGTAAAATTGCTCCAGATGTCGACTCTACACCGTTTTGCAAAATAATTTATGTTTGACTTACATGCATCTTGCTCTCGGGAGGGTACATCTCTTTCTGTAAACATGAAATATAAAAAAAACAAAATGTCAAATCAAGGAGGTACCAGTACATGTATGTTTATTGCATTGCTTGATTACATCACATGTTTTTTTTTTCTGTGCATACTTGCTGGAAATATATTATGCCATCATCTCTCTAATTCAAGATGACTTTGACATACCATGATAATCAAAATTTTTGAACTTGAATGTACAGTCTCAATACAAAGTGTTAATTACTATTTAGGATTGATTTCAAAGCAAAAACCAAACACAACAAATGAACAAAAGAGAATGACAATTTATTTTACATGTTATGAACAACTCTTTGACTTTTAGGATCTTAGTTTCCTGTATGCCTTTCCTATTCAGACTTTCATAAATTATCTTGAAGTACAATCAATATTTTACGGATACATGGATGCATGGCAAATTTATGTTTGTCACTATTCATGGCTACTCACAACTTTTTTGGAGACATAGGTTTCGAAGAGATCTGTCTGATTGAAGTAATAAAACATGGTCACAGGAAACATCACATAGATGGACATCTGAAAAAGAAGAACAGTTATTTAGAATATGTTTATATCAATCCTGGAAATATGTTAGTTTCACTTATAAAAACAAAGGGGCAGAAAATGAGATAAAAAATAAGAAAGATTAAGAAAGTTAATGCTTTGTGAAGTTGTTATACACCTACTGGTAATGCTATTAGCAAGGTTCTCTATGATTATGTAAAGACAATTAAATACATTTCCATCTTCATAGTTGTCGGGGAGAAAAAATATATCATTCATAACATCGAACTTGATGCCAAAGAGGCCAGACACACAGGCCCGAATTCACAAAGGAGGTTTGTCGACAAACCTAGGTTTATGTGCGTCATTTGACGCGTTTTGATGCGTTTCAGACCAAGATTTGTCTGAACCTTGGTCTGAAACGCATCAAAACGCCTCATATGACCCACATAAACCTAAGTTTGACGACAAACCTCCTTTGAAACGCATCAAAACGTGTCATATGATGCAAATAAACTTAAATTTGACGACAAACCTCCTTTGTGAATTTAGGCCATCAAAGACAAAATATCTCAATTTTCTTTCACTGTTACACTAAAGAACAGTGAAGAAAAAAAAATGATTTCACATATTTCATGCAAGAATGCGGGTAGTAAGTTTCTCCTTCTGGACATTTATTTTAAGGGTCGTAGCTCTATTAAAGTATAAAGATGAACGTAATCAAACATTTTATAAAATCACGTTCATCCACAAAAACATGGTCAAGGAAACTTTGATTAGATCTAGTCTAGTCTAGACTCTAGAACTATTTGAAGTTGAAGTGTAAACAGTCAGTCATTAGTCACTGCCAATAAAAAGTTAATTGATTGCATGCATCACTATCAAAATAAAGAGAGATTATTATGTTTTTCTTCCAAAGCGCTAAAAATTACTACTCATGACTAAATTAATAAGCTGTGATACATGATACACGTACACGCTCAAAATTTTGCAAAGAAATATAATTATGGTGATATAACGTGAATATTAGCACGCGGGACCACTATAACAAAATGGGACATTTTATACTTCTAAATAGTTAATTACGGGGTAATCTTATTAACGGAAAATAACAATATAGCACTGATATACCTTAATCACTTCCAGCTTCCACGTACCCATCTTGTACGCTGTTCTGAAATATCACATCAGCCAGAAAACGTCAGAAAAAATTGGAAAAGGAAGCGAAGCTCGCGCTCGCGAAGACGGAAAGTGCAGTGTTGATTGCGAAACTTGTCATGTTCACACACACAGTACACCGCGCGTTCAATGATGTAATTTTCATTTACTGTACAGGTCTGCACTCGCACGTAGGCTGTGCAGCGTTGTGTGAACGCGCAAGGCACGCCTCCTCCTCCGCCTCCTCCTCCTCCTCCTCCTCC
>BEXV01000188.1:295262-305639 GCA_003118195.1 Hemicentrotus pulcherrimus | reverse complement strand
CCTTTTCTGATCGATTCCACAACGTTTCTTTCACAATGCAATCGCATGACGGCATAACTGGTCTTTACCTTTAAGTTTGTAGTGGTTGTGGTGGTGATGGTGGTGTTGATGCATGGTGTCGGTAGTTGTGTTAGTGTAAGAAGGTCGTTGGTCGCAGGCTTTAATATCCCTTGTATTAAAGAACCATGGTAGCCGTGGTTTTTTTTTTTTACTGTAAATTACCATCCACCATGGTAACCATCGTATCAAACAGTGAAATTAGATGAAATTATTATTGTTTGATACTATGGTTACCATGATTATCATGGTGGATGGTAATTTAGAGAAGAAAAAAACATGGTTACCCAGGTTCTTTTTTATAAGGGTTATGAACCATGACCTGATCCCACTATCACCCCCTTATAGGTAAGCAAGGCTTAGTTTTTATTTGTGTTTAAATTGTTGTATTTTATTAAATTGCTTCGATATTTTGTTCATATCCTGGTATAAATGAATCAGTATGATTATAAGGTGTATGAATTAAAGAACCTGATTTGTTTACCGAAAGGTGTAATTTAAGGATAGAAAGATGTTATGTAATATGAAAAGAGTGTGACTAATCAATGTAAATCCATGTAGATTACATGTAGATGAATTGAATGCATAGACTATGCCTGTACATGTACGTGTAGAACCCCTAATTTGTGTGCACGCGCGGTTAATTGGCTGAGGCCTTGGCGTATGATTATTGTAGGCGGGAATTAGGGCGCTAGTGAATTTGTACTAGGTTTGGGTGTAGTGAAACATGATTAACATACCGGTATATGTTGAAGAATTCTGATATATTAAATTTTATTTATTTGTTTATTTTTGATTGATCAATTTTATTTATTCGTCCACAATGTGGAAATATGCTTTCCACCAGCATTACAATGATACGAGGAACAAATTACAATAACATGAACATATGAACAATTAAGCAAACAATTTCAGAGTAGAAAAGATCTCGTCATTTCATATAAATACTACAAAATTGTTTAAGCCATCAAGTATTGTTAAACTTGATTAGATGATTAGAAATATCTTTGAAATAGCTTGATGATAACAGTTTATAAATTTAATTAATTATGATTAATACTGCTATTATTTTTATTATTATTGTTATTGTTATTGTTATTGTTGTTGTTGTTATTGTTATTATTATTATCTCTTAACGAATTGGTTGAACATGTGGATAATGTTTGGTACAAAGGATTGGCGGAAGCATGCTTGGTTTGTGCGTGGGACGTGTAGTCGAATTCCAGAACTGTTGAAAGAATACTGGGTGTTGAAAGTGTGACTTTGATCTTTCATGATTTTGTTTGTTTTGGACATGAGTCTCTGTTCGAACAAACAGTTTATATCAGTCAAATCATGCCTTATCACTCTCTGTGCCGCTCGTCCGGTTTTTCTGGGTCCTATTTCCGTAAAAGCAAATCATGTTGTATGTTAAAATGCTTTGTATTAATGACTGATAGAACAAAACCAGAATTGTTCTGTAGACGTAAATATTGTTCATCATTCCCAGAAAGTAGAGTCTTTTGTTTCCCTTCTTACACAATGTTTGTGTGTTTTAGTCCAGTCTAAAGTGTTGGTAACTATGCTTTGTAATTGATAACTGTATATGACTGATTTTATCACCCGGCCCGCTTTCACCCTGCTTATAGCAGTGTGTCCAGACAGAATAATTAAAGAGCACCAACTCAACTCTTCGGGCTACCATTATCATCTGTATATTGTCCGAAGTTTGCCCCCACTCATTCTTGCATTTCTTCCCAATTCACCCCCCTACATTAGGTTGCAATTATGGTGGTGGTAGTGGACTAGTGGTGGTGATGTTTATGGTGGTGGTGGTTGTGATGGTGATCGATGCTGATAGTGGTAGTCGTATTAAAGATGCTGGTAGTTGTAGTGGTGGTGATGGTGGTGGTGATGATAGTGTACGTAGTGCACTAGGAATGATGATGATGATAATATTGATAATGGTGGTGGTGGTGTTTAATAGTGCTGGTGCTGGTGCTGGTGTAGCCTTTAAACAAGGCCACTTGTCTGTTAGACGCCGAGCGACTAAAACGAGACTAATCGCGAAGACCCGGGTGAATGAGAGAGCGAGAAGGGCTGCCAAGTAGCCTTTAGTAATGTGATTTCGATTTCTTATGTTAACCTTTGTTTCGGACTCGAATTCGCTACCGAAATGGTAGCGTCCAATCAGCGAACGTATCCTCGCATTGGACGTCAGCATATCCATCACACACACACACACACCCAGACACACATGCACAGTAAACTCTACGTGATACGAACATATGGTCTAATACCTCTGACTAGACACACATGCACAGTAAACTCTACGTAATACGAACATATGGTCTAAGACCTCTGACCTCTACAGCGAACGAACACGAGTTGGACTGGATCGCCGTTCTGATTGGTCAAAATGTATCTATGAATAATTCATGCGGAGCAGTGAAAACCACTTTCCAAAAGGCCTCGTGACATTCGTCACTCGGTCGCGCGTTCACCTGGGGTATCTAGACTCTTCTCAGCCGCTTAGCCATGTCACGAGGCTAGTGCTTGTGCTGCTGCTGATCATGATGGTGGTGCTAGCTGTTGACCTAACAAAGTACCGGTACATGAAATCTGTCTCTTTTCTTGTGTTCACTTATATTTTTATCTTTCCAGCGCTTATAGGGACATATGCACTATTAATTATCATCTGCTTTTAATCCTGTCTCATTAACAAACATTACTACATGTATGTGTGTGATTTCTTGTTAGTAACTTCAGGGGTATCATCGAGCTGCGATAACATCTATCAGATTGATTTTGCTGAAATCACCTATGAGCCAGAGGGTTTAGCACCCCATTCTGACGGGACTGTTGCGAGAATTGAGTGTGGTGTCTTTTATCAGATCTTGCCCACGACTTTTGAGATAACAACATGCACCAATGGATCGTGGACAGGACCGTTGCCCCAATGCAGACATGTTCGTAAGTAGATCATGAAAGTCTGGGCAGGGGCGCATATCAAAACGTGTCGCCTAACCAGCGCATGTTATATTACAATTTTTTTATTTTATGGAGAATGACGTTAACAACACATTTTTTTATGCGTCCAACCTTTTTCTGCACCACATATTTTGACTAGTATATGTTCTTTCGGATAAAGCAATCAAATTGCAATTTCATTATGATTTACGACCGCGTTTGTAGGGTTAACAAACCAGTAGTCAATTTACTGTAATTTACTGTTATTTTCAGCTCTTTTTTTTGTGTTAAATCAATTGATCGGGCGACAGCTTTATTACCACAATACCATGTCACAATTTGGCATAGTACCACATTCTCCTAATTCTTAATTTTAGAAAGTCATTTTTCTATGTAATTTTATCTTTCCAACCATATAAGACTCGTTTAGATTGATCAATGTTATCCCCCACGTATCCGAGATGTAAGACCATCACATCTTTGCCGAGCGAATTTTTTTGATGAGATGTATGTTTCATTTCGAGAACTGCATAGCCTATTGTCTCTGTCACGGCCCACACACTTGATAAAATGCACATGCAGTGGTGGATTGATACACAGAGATACATGGCTGCACAGAGTAAGGAAATTTAATATCTTTTGTGCACATGCAGAGCATGACTGATGCATTTTCTTCAATTTTAATAGGGTCCATTCAGTATTTAGGGGGTAAATTAAATTGTGATCTCTATTAGAAATGGTTTGCGAGGCACGCCTAAAATGCCTAAATGCCTGTGGGCAAGGTAGCCCATATAATAGCAAATGATTGGTAAATATAAAGGAAGAACACAATTAAGGTTGGAGCATAAATATAACAGGCTTATTTGTATTTATTTGTACATTGTCTTTTTCATAAATCAGCGAGATATTGTCAACGTAATGAAGCCTTGGTCCAAATCTACGGACTGGATTGTCAGACCCAATGCAGGAATCGTCTGAATGGGGCTTGTCCCGAAAACAAGCAATGTCACTGCGATGGGGTTTGTGGATGGAGTTGTATTTCAATTTGTAAGTATATACTGACCACTTCTCATCAATATATCTAAACAAACCTTCCCGGCAAAACTATTTGAAATACATGTCACTAAAAAGAGAGCAATCTGCTTTTAGCCTGTAATTTACAATAAACTTCAATTTGGCATAATATCAGGACTTCCTTCATAGCAAAAAAAAAAGAGTATTATAAAATGTCATTTGAAAAATGACGTCGTCATAATTGATGTGGCAGAAGATAATTATACTCCAATTCTTTTAAACCTGTGTCTTTGCTTTATTTGTGTCATAATAGTAGACATTCTCTGCTGTGATACATTGGTTCAAAGACCTGGATCAATCCATTACCTGAGTTGTATTTTTATGCCTCCGCTACAAAGTAGCTGGAGGCATTATGTTTTCTGGTTGCCTGTCCGTCCATCCGGTTCTCGTGATCCCTTTATCTCAAGAACTGATTAATGGATTACCGTCAAACTTGGGTCATGTATGGATCTTGCAAAGCCAGTGAACTAATTAGATTTTACAGGTCACGAGGTCTTAGGTCAAAGGTAACAGGGTTTATTATGTATGCAAAAACAGCTTGTGATCACAGTATCATTAGAACTGGTGGACGGATTACCATAAAACTCAAGACATGTATATATCTTGCAGAGCCAATGAACTGATTAGATTTGAGGGACATGAGGTCAAAGGTCAAAGGTCATACCCTTGTGAGCGCATTATCATTAGAGCTGGTTCTTGCATTTCAAAAATGGCCATGCTCCACCCCCTGTGACATCAGGGCACCCTCAGTGAATGGACCCAAGCTATGTGCCATTGCTCTGAAGCACAGGAAATACTCTGTAATACATCTCCACTGATCTTTCAGCCATTAATAATTTGTTTATAAAATAATTTGTTTGACTCTATTCCAGACGAGGACGATTTCTGCCCAGAAGTGGCTGACGAAGCAGGTCTTTTGGTGACCTACGACCCCCCTGAACGGCGATTCAATGGCTACGCCAATTTCTCTTGTGGTGAAGGCTACATTTATCATTCCGGGAGCAGCAGGCTACTGTGTATGAGCAACAGACAATGGGGAGGAGGAAACAATTTTGTGTGCATCCCAAACGGTAAGGACCATAAAGTTAAAGAGAAGGTTGAGTTCTGTCAAAAGTGACAAATAGTTTTTGAGCGTTGTTCACCCCTTTTATGCCTCCGCTACAAAGTAGCCGGAGGCATTATGTTTTCGGGTAGTCCCTCCGTACGTCCCGTTCTCATGATCGCGTTATCTCAAGAACCAATTGATTCTTTCCCGCCAAACTTGAGTCATGTATGTATCTCACAGAGCCAATGAACTGATTAGATTTTGAGGTCACGAGATCCAAGGTCAAAGGTCACAGGGCTCATTATGTATGCAAATATGACTCGTGATCGCGTTATCTCAAGAACTGATTGATGGATTCCTGTGGTGGTATTCTGAACGTTGTTGTTAGTTTTGTGTTATCTTTTGTTGTATCTTCCAGAGATAATACAGCGCTAATATTGTTGTAAGTTGGTATTCTGATCATCATTTTATCCCTGTGTTATCTCTTGAAGGACCGCCTCTATCTTATCTTTGACCAGTGTTGACACGCCCATTTCAGGCATGAAAATTTTCTGCATATACCGGTACAAACAACAGAAGCTCACAGTGCACTGC
Organism: Hemicentrotus pulcherrimus; assembly: GCA_003118195.1. Taxonomy (NCBI): domain Eukaryota; kingdom Metazoa; phylum Echinodermata; class Echinoidea; order Camarodonta; family Strongylocentrotidae; genus Hemicentrotus; species Hemicentrotus pulcherrimus. Next base: position 299,920 of record BEXV01000188.1, on the reverse strand, counting down.
GGTCGTCAGCAGTGGCTATACTAGCTGCGCTGGTAGTAAACTGGTGTGCACGCTGCTGCCCCATANACGGGTGCGTCTTATACACGGAGATTTACGGTAATTGAGAAAATACATATTGACATGGAAATTGCTCGAAAGAGAAGCAGTGGAAGGCGATGCCTCACATGATTTGCAAAGCCTGAACAAATTAATGGGCAACCAAAAATAAAATCAGCAATAACAGCTTTTTGGGACTAACATATAATATAGACAGAAAGAAGGGCCATGACCGCTGATGTCTGTAACAGACCTGGCACTTGATGATGAATAGAGTTTTACATAGGTATTAACACAGTAAATTGGCATGGTCAGCGAAAAGCAATAGGCAAGGCTCAAAATACAAATTCTCCCCCGTGAGCTACATAATCACCTCCGTCAGATTGCTCACGCATAATGAAATGGAACTATGGAAGTTAGATTAGTGCGCAGGATTTCTCGCTCGAATTTGTTGGTGTCTAGAAGCTGCCGAATTGTTAACAAATCGCTGCAAGATTGCGCCATATCTCCCATCATCACATCTCTATGAGTATTTCAGATACAAACAACAGAAGCTCACAGTGCACTGCGGTCGTCAGCAGTGGCTATACTAGCTGCGCTGGTAGTAAACTGGTGTGCACGCTGCTGCCCCATATCTGCTGGAGCTAGAGGCAATTCCGCAAGGACCCTCACATGGAGGAGTCTTTCGTTGTGAAAATCATGAATCCTTTGAAATCTAGTGATTCCGAAAGACCAGCAAATAATGAACCTTGACCAGTAAATCAACCGAAAGCTAAAATTAGTAAAAGCTAGGAAACCTGTTGGCAAAGAGGTGACTGTACGGGCCTGGACCAGAAATATTAGTTGTAAGAGGGAAATAATGCCGACGATTAATGATAATGATGAAATAGCAAATAATTTAGGAGTATCATGGGTTCCAATTGTATTAAAAAAAGAGCCCCCGTCAGTACTAAAAGAGCCCCTTTGAGAAGGCTCATGTGGGCTCTTTTTTTTTGGAAGAGCCCCCGTGGACAACAAATTAATTCGAGCCCTGGCAATAGGCCTTGTTCAAACTGCCGTGGCAATATTACATGTATATATCAGCGTGTCCACACACACACGAAATTATCTATACATACTATAAAGAAACGTCGTATAAAGAATCATCTATAGCGAACAAGGCGTCTACACACAGGAAACGTATAAAGAATCACAGTATAGGGAACAGAGCGTCCACGTACACAAGGACAAGTCTACAGGGAAACTTTGTGTATACATGTGTGCGCAGTTTGCTACTGTACAGTGTGTTTATTTTTTTGCTGTCGGCTGTCTTTGGTGAGCGGTCATGAAACGGAAGCGGAAATGAGAGGTCAGGTATCCTTTTGAGCCCAATTACACCGTTTTAGTTCGACCATACGTACGTTCAATGTATGTATAAAAGAGAACGTACATGACTTTTGTAAAAGATATGACATGGCCATGTTGACAGTGTTTTGGGTAATAGCCTCGTTAACTGTTTTGGTGTAACAGGGGCTTAGTAGACCTCAATACTAAGGCCCGCCTGGAACTGAAATTCTGTTGGAGATGATGAAAAAATATCCTGACCAGCGCATCGATGGATATCCACAAGCGGCCTGGAGGGAAGAAACTCCTCAAACTCCCCATGGTAAAGTCTGCCACTGCTCAATACTAAAGTCTGTCTTTTGCATTCATTTATATTTTGTCAGATAACCAGAATCCTGTGGTCACATGCCCAGCTGACTTCACCTCCGATACACTCACTGTATCATTCACGGTGGATGTCACAGACAATGCTGACCCTGCACCAGCGTTGACCTACAATCCTCTAGGGCCAGGTTCTATTTTTCCTCTGGGTCCAACGACAGTCTCTGTCACAGCCACAGACAGTTCCTCGAACCAAGACTCATGCACATTTACTGTTACGGTGACAGGTGAGTACATCAAATCCTTTGATGAGCATTTTGTCCTTCCACCAAAATTTATACCAACCAAATCCCAGCATGCCTGTTTGTTTTCGAAAATGATTGAGTCAAGGTCATGTTTTGCATGTGAATGTGCTCACTTTATTGATTATTTTCCAGCATTTAATTCGGGAACTTGATTGTTCTATGAAAGCATTGGTTTCGGGAGGGGAGGGGGGTCTTGTTTCTTAATTGTGCACCCCTTTTTTTGTTTCCCTTGAAAATGGTTCATTGAAATATGTACTAAAGGAACCTGTACACAAAGACCACCTGCCTGTAAAGACCACTTTTCTTGTCTCCGTTGGGTGGTCTTCATAGACAGGTTTCACTGTACATGATTTAGCCCAGTGCTCATGATGTGTTATTTCAAGACGTCATGACCCCAACTGCATTGTTCCAGCTGCAGTGAACAAGTAGCCTCAAAGATAGTGACCGTTGACTCTGACTGGATTTTGGCTACATCCATTGGTTTGCATTGATTACTCGACTAGTGTTCTGTTTTTTTCTTCGTATTACTATCTTCACTCTCCTTACTTTTTAAGTAGTCATGCATGTAGGAATATAGTCTCAATTTGTTGGAATTGACTCACAAGAGGGGAGGGGGGNGGGGGGTCAGAGGCATGTCTCTCCCAATTAATGCTGTGAAGCTTGAAGTGTCTGATCCAGAGTTGATTTTAATAACAGGAATTTAATTTGACTGTAGTTCCCACAGAAAGCATCTGTGAAGACCCTGGAGTCCCAGTGAATGGCTTCATGACAAACGCAAAGCAGGTGTACCATCTAGGTGACGTGGTCTACTATCACTGCAATGAAGGGAACACAATGGATGGAAGTATACTCAACTTTTGCACAGAGTCTGGAGAGTGGCGCCACCCGGTGCCCGTATGTGGTGGTCAGTAGACTGGTTGGATAGTTTTCTCTGTATTGAGTATACGATGAATCAAATTATCCCCACTGAACACGTATAGTATGTGATCGGAATAAGACATTTGATGACCAAGTTGAGCCAAAATGCTCATGAAGTGTTGACTTGATTAAATAACTTCCAATGGGTGGTATTCTGAGATACCATCTCAGTGAGATGAAATGCCCCTAAAATCATTTTAGCAAGATTTTATCGCACTGAGACATGAACATTTGTGATGCGATAAACAATATGAAATGTTCTTTAGATTTTACTCTCATTGTAATTATTCAGCCAATAAAATCAATCTCTGCCTTTCCCTGGTGCCAGAGAAATCGTACCGGTATGCATTAATTTTTTACCAAATTTCACCACGTACTCCACTAAAGATGACACCATCAAGTCGTTAGCTAGTTTTTAGGTCAACGACGTCGGGTTTTAGCTTTAGATTCCAATGTTTCAAAGAGCTGTTACTCCCCCAACAGAAACCTAAATAGCATATAATTTATATTATTTTAATATGGCTTATAAGCTTTCCGTTGGTATATAATTGATCTATTTCATTTATTACTTCAGACAAGGTCTTTAAAGATATAGTGTAACACACAAAATAAATGCTGCTGAATCACTTTACAGTCCACAATCAATCTAACAAAAACCAAACTCAGGCAAAGAAAAGGCTAGTGAGAGCACCTGATTAATAAAATGAAGAACCTCAGAATATATGTAGCTGTAAAGAAGTAACGGTAGTCAAAATGAAATATTTTGACCCAAAGAAGTCCAGAAGTGCTCTGATTTATTGGGATGCACTGTGCAGATATTTTCAAATATATTCAAATGATACAGAAAGATAACCAATAGAGACCCTGAAGAATGGAAGAACCCAGATAATAGAAGAACCAAGGTTAAAAGGTGGACCAATGAGGATGATTCAGGGGCAATGTCCTGAATCATACCAATGACTGATGAACGATAGAGTCATGGGCTGGGTGAAGATGATGAAAAGAAAATGGAATTGAAGCATAGGACACGAGTAGCTAGACTACAGGAAAGCAATTTAAAGAACTTAGAATAATAAATTTAGCCTCTTACAATAGATTACAGTAGGTACTCCAGGCAAAGTTGACACCATTTGGCTAGTCATCTTATAAAAGTTCAATATTTATTGACAGGTGGTCATACATGTTGCTAAAGCAGGTTTGACTGTATTATAAATCACAGACTGTGGCTGTGTTACTTTAAAGCTCTCTGGTGAATAACTTGGGACTAGAAAGACACTGAATAATCTTAAATTACTGTATCAAATCCTTTGATGATTTTTTTTTGGTTCTTTCAGGACCTTGCACTGTTCCTCCTAATCCAAGAGATGGTTGGTGGCAAAATTCTAATGATTATCCCCATAGAACAAGTGTACCCCACAATACCAGACTGTGGTTGACATGTCACTGGCGATTCAATGAGAGACGAAGCAGTGTGAAATGTAATGATGGAGTGTGGTCTGATAGTGATCAAGTACATCGCCTTTGTCGAGGAAGTAAGTTTTCTTCTCTTGACTGCTACATATTTACCAGCTATCATGTACTTCAAACAGGAAATCTCTTTCTCTCTCTCCCTCTTTCTCTCCCTCTCTCTCTCCCTCCCCCTCTCTCTCTCTCTCTCTCTCTCTCTCTCTCATTCTCTATTACCGTATATATCTTTATGTTTCTGTTTTGTTTATGTTTCGCCCCATACCCTTCCCCCCCCCCCTCCCCACCCCC
>BEXV01000188.1:250608-268501 GCA_003118195.1 Hemicentrotus pulcherrimus | reverse complement strand
CCCCCCCCTAAAATAAAATCCTGGCTACGCGCTTGAGAGGATAACCCAGGAAGCAAGCCCATGTGGGACCCACAGTTATGGTTCCCATATTATCTGAAATGTTATCTTTATTGAGGGTGACTTGAAAAAGTTAATAACTTGGAAGGGACCGGAGGGGATGCAACCTAGCTGCCACACGCTTCTACCTCTTGGTGGCTTTGATTCATTGCCCAAAATATTTTGGCACCTATCATTCCCCCCCCCCAACCACGGATACAAATCGACACCCACGCATGGGGGTCCGGGGGTGTCGCATCCCCCCCCCCTTGTAGACGCCCCTGCCTCTACCTCCTCCACCTCCGGCCTTCGATCGATCTTCTTTTTCTTCTTCAATCTTCTTCTTCTGCATGATCCTCTTCTTTTTATCCTCCTCCTATAGCTCCTCCTACTTAATACTTCTTTTTTTCTTCTTCCAATTCTTTTTTTCTTCTTCTTCTTGTTCTTCTTGTTCTTCTTGTTCTTTTTTCTTCTTGTCTTCCTTTTTTTTTTGGTTTTTATTTTGTCTGTAGTCATTGTTTGCTCGATTCATATGAACGAATGATGATTATGCAACAAAGGTGGGGATGACTATGCAAAATTTAGTTAACAAAACGATTACCGGTACCGTTTAGAAAATAGACAGCTTTTTAAGTTACGATTCTCGTTGTACGCGAAGCTTAATACATTGATGTCTGTCTATTATTTAAATAAGGATTGATCTTGAGACCGCCCCATCGGCAACATTGACCACGGCCACGGGTGAAAGCCAGAGAAAAGTGAACAAAATGTCGGGTCAAACCATCCCTAATGCTTCTACTATTATACTTAGCAGTGGAAACATTCTAAACTGGAACAGTTTGAAGAGAAAGGTCCCAAAGTCTTCGACAGAAGAGGTAAATAAGACCTAGCGCACCTTCCAGGCAATCCTTGACGGACGGTCGACCATCGCCATCGCATCGGCCTGGGCCTGGCTCCCTCCTGGAAGCAGAGTCGTGTGGATGGCCGGTGGCCGTAGCGCAGCGCGTTAGCGTTGAGATTGTTTATGCATAGATCTAGGCCTAGGTCTACTTGCATGTTAGACTGAAAACCGCAGTCTCTTTAATCGTCGGTTGTTCCACTGAGACTACGTCTGGCTCCACTAGACCTCCGATTACAGACAAAAAATGTCAGTTTTATTAAAGAAATGACCCAAATGATCAGATGGTTATTTCTGTCTACTTGCATGTGTGTGTGCTAGATCTCGACTTCAAACAAGTACTAGGCCTAGACTCTAGATCTAGATCTAATTAGTAGGCATAGTAGATCTAGTACTACTACTGTATTATACTATAAGATTAGAGATGTTTGTTGTTCATTCATTAGGAATATTTACACTAGACCTAGTACTGTGGTTCATTATTCTTTGGTAATCCTGTGAAGCCAATGCACATTTATTTACTAAATCGTAAATTTGTCCCTAGATCTAGTAAGAAGGTAAAATATGTTGACCTAGTGGTTTATTGCATGCTGTACTGTACATGTAATGTCTATGGTATAGGGGATTCTATAGGCTCATTTTTTTTATTGTACAAAAAAAATGACTTGCCGACCTGATGATGAAGAAGAAAACTCAAAATTAATTGTTGCAATAAGCAGTGATTCATGGTAGAAATTACCGTTAGTCACCTAGAACTTTAGCTTACATTTAGGGTCTAGCGCATGCGTATTACGTTCATCCGAACACAGCATCATTTTCCTAAATTGGCGTCTACAAGGGCTCTTCTTATTGACTATTGCTGGCTGCCAATTGCTTTTTTTTTTTTTTTTAATTCTCATTTTCGTCATTAATTTAAGGTACAAACTGGAAATTTGTACTGAAATGTACGTTGATATTACTATTTTATGTGGTGCCCATGCCATGTGTGCGTCAGTTATGTGTGAAGTGCGTCGCCTGTTTACACCATGACATGTCAGTGTGTTATGTAATATTACTTAATTATTACTCTCACTGAAATCCAAACTCCAAAGCCACTCGACCGGATTGGCCAATAAGAGCGCGTATTCTAAATGTATCGCTGAGAGAACAAAATAAAAATAGAGTAAATTTAGGGGCTTTCATCATCAGGACCTGTAATTAGGTCACTACTCACTAGAAGATTCAGTTGTTTATGAAGTTAAAAAAAGCTGAAGCATCAGTTTTGCAATCTCAGTGTCATTTATTTCTCCTTCCCCTGAAGATCAAGTTTTGTTTAAAACAAACGCTGAAGTGCTGTCTAGACCAAACCTGCAGTCAACCATGTGAATCGAGCTGTCTCCAGCAGGACGTGATCACACTGACTCATCCCCAGAACAGATCGTCTCAACAGAAGGTCGCAAGGGAGGAAATCAAGGTTACAGTCAAGCTGATGATAACAAAGACTGATGAAGAGGAGATTACAGAAGCACTAGACATGGGTTAGTATGCAAGTATACCATTTAAATTTTGAAGAAAAAAATTAATCCGAAAGGAATAATGGAAGAAAAAAGTTATGGTATTATTATGGTTATTGTAGCATCTTTCTACACTTCTGTTATATAATAGATCATCATGTAATTCTATCATATTTGAGCTGTGATGGTTGCTCTCTATTCCTTAATGCTACAAAACTGATAAACTTTACTTAAATTGGTGTTAGGGCTCTACTGCTTTGCACTCAATGATCTGCGATGCAAAGCTTCGTGTAGTTTTATGTGACCGATTGTAATCTTCTCCTCCTAAAGCTTCTCGATCCTTCTTCTTATATTTGTCTCCTTCTGCTACTTCTTCTTATCCTCCTCCTCCTCCTCCTTTTTTTGTACATTTATCTGTTCTTTCAAACTTTTCTATCAGTGAAATTGATAAGATAGATGCCGTGCTACTTCTCACTCGTACATTTATCTCTACCATCAGAGATAAACTTTCCTATCAATTTGCTTCCACAGTTCTTAAAGAGCTTGAAATCGATGAGATAGACGTCCTGCTACTTCCCACTCATACATTTATCTCTACCTTCAGAGATAACAAACTTTCCTATCAATTTGCTTCCACAGTTCTTAAAGAGCTTGAAATTGAAAAGATAGACGTCCTGCTACTCGCTCTCTCCAAGACACCCAATGTGATAGAAGATAGCGTATCCTTTGAGCATCTGAAACCCTTATGGTGGGAGTTAGAACGCGAGGTCAACAAAGGCAGGATTGGCACTCTGGGTATATGTGATGCCGATAAGACAATGCTTGAGAAGCTACACCAGTGGGCAAGGGTAAGCTGAGAGAGATGGTGGATGGAGTGGGAGCGCCTTACAGGCATCGTTTAACAATCTTAAATCTGAGATGCACGGCCCTACGGGTTATCAGTGTCTGTCATATGGTGTAATATTTAAGCCCTAAAATCATTGTGCTTCAAAATGATGAAGAAGTGCCTCAAAAAGTAAAAATCTTTTAATGACCGGTTTTACCATACTCGTTTTCCCCATAAACAGTAGTGTTATGAAAACCGTTCGGAAAATGCCAAATTTGGTTTCGATTTCCAATTAGCAATATCTTGATATTCAGATAGGCGTACGGCTTGTAAAAGCATGGGGTTCCTGACTGCCACAAAGGTTTATAAATATCATTGCAGCATGAGCTAAATCCAGGATTTTGTTTCAGAATCTGAGATAAAGTTACCGGATCCCTTAAAAAACCCAGAACAATTCCTTGATTCACAATATAATATATGATGATATGAATCAGCAGGCCTCGCCAATCATAGTATAGAGAGGTCTCTTCTACTTCTACTTCTATGGTAATATTCATCAACGCCTGGTCAGCATCTAGAAGAGTGTAAAGCATAGAGTTGTTATATACAGCTCTATGCAATACAGTTTCTGAAAAGGGAACTAAATTGTCTCAACCGATTTCTGCTGGAAACTGACGTAATAGTTGCAAGAAATATGAATGACCACATTTGTTCATTCATATTAAGCCATATTTAGATAAGTGAATAAAAGCAAAATGTTTGCTGTGGCTCCTGGAAGAAGATGATGATGATAGTGATGATGATGGTGATTATGATGATAATGATGATAATAATATCCAAATAATTAATGTTTATGAGTTTAATAGTGTGAATATTTTCAACAAATGAGAATGTTGCACTATTGAACGAATGACAAACATTCATTTGTAGGTATTTGTGGTATGAATCCCTAACATAAATTATGAGTACATACCGGTAAGCTCACCAGTAACTTGATTATAGCTCCTCATCGGATAGCACAAGCGATGAATGTTTTTACAATGCGAGATGATATCCAATGGATTAAATCTATATGAGAATTCGTCTTGTTGATAATTGCAGCTGATAAAACATAATGTAGCGCAGATGAGTTGTAATATACAGTTGCATGTAACTAGCAGAAAAAAAAACCTGCTTCCAAGGTGAAGTCCTTCTACTAAGATGGTGCACCAGGAAAATAATCTAAGTTGTGTCATGTCCATTTTCCAGACTGTCTCTTGATTGGCCAGTTGTTGCCATGATACAAAAACATCTACTAGGGTACAGTAGTGAAGGTATTTCAACAACAAGAGAGCTTGCCTGATTTATATTCTATTGAGTCACAATGTTAAATACCGGTAGGCTAACCAGCAGTGAACAAAAGAGATGATATCAAAAGGAATGCTGGCTTGTTGATTAGGAAAGGCAATTGATGGTTGTGTTGAAAAGTCAGCTGAAAATTGTAAACAAACAAATTCTTATAGATTTAATCCATTGGATATTATCTCGCATTGTAAAAACATTCATCGCTCGTGCTATGGGGAGGCAAATGCATTTGAGGTCAAGTGCTTACTAAACCACTTAACTACGACACCTCCACAATGTAAATGTAGCTAGTTATATTGTCATTATTATTAAATTATTCAAATTTCCATCTGTGTGTGTATAGGTGAAGCCAATCATCGACCAGTTGAATCAAGACACTTGCTGCGTGATTCCTCCCGACCTCAATGAATATGCCAAAGCTAACAAGATCCAGCTATTGACACACAATGACAAGAGTGGTGAGTCACCCTTTCTCCGTTCTTTAGTGATGTGATGAAGGAGCATGTACAGAAGTGGAGACAGTATAGAATTCCAATTTCTTTGGCACATAATAAGTAATGATTAATTGACAATGAATACGCCAAAGCTAACAAGATCCAGCTATTGACACACACTGACAAGAGTGGTGAGTGTTTCCCTTTCTCCGCTCTTTGGTGATGCGATGAAGGATCATGTACAGAAGTGGAGGCAGTTTAGAATTCCTCAATGTTCTTATACTTGGATATAGTTTTTGATGATGAAATAGTAACGATGATAATGACTACATATATTCAGTTTCTTTAAGGCATGATAATTGATAAGTAATGATTAATTAACTATTTGCTTGGCATTAGAATTTATTTACTTATAATGATAAAACATATACTGATACACTCTACTAAGAGAACCGGTTAATCCTCGGATCTTTCTTAAGCTAAGAGTATTAAAAGGAAATATATTCCCAATTGTTATGGATAGGAAACTCCACAGGACTGCCCTTACACTGTTTGCACTGGAATACAAGCATTTTTTGAAAATCTCATGTTTAATGTTCATTTCTTTTTTTTCCTTCAATATCAGTCATTGATAAATATGATGTTTTTCTGTCGTCAATGTTTTGAATAGAATATCTGTGGTTATGATTTCAGGTACATGCCTGCAAAAGAATGATAATGATGATGATTCACATAACAGTATAGCACTATTTTCTGTTAAAAACCTCCATAGTCACATTATCCTCATCAAGATTGTACAATTACCGGTAGTGCTTTTTGATGCCAACTTTAATATGTTTTATTATTCCCACCCTCATCACTCAAGACGTGCTTCCACCAGAGGACTTCCAGGCGGTCCTGGGCGAGTTCTTCCCCGGTGCAGACTCTGAGCAGTGGTACCCAGCATGGACCTTGCGCTTCACCGTTCTTATCCGCTGCAGGGGGGTCATCACGACCAAAGGCTACATCCTCAAGGCGCTCAAGGATCGGGACTGACTGACCACCTTCAAGTCGGCCAAGGCACATCTGAACTCTTTATGAAAAAAATGGACCAATTTTGTGTTGTTGAGATGGCCCTGGGACCCTTTTCACAAAGCCTTTCTTCAATGACAAATGACAAAAATCAGTGACAAATCTGCTGATAACCAATCAGAAGCAAGGATTTCAGTAGCTTATAACAAAACCTGTCATTTTTCACTGATGACACGTTTTGTGAAACACCCCCCTGTTTGTGCATGGGGAAAATGTTCTAAGAATGATTTCCAGATTCAGGACGAGAGAAGGAGCAGATTTGTGAAGTACTGTCTTTCGACAATCACTTTTTTTATTCGTTAAGAAAAACCCGGTCCCCTATCCCTTACTATGGAAAGGAGGAAACAAAATATGTATATATATATAATAACTCTTTTATATTTCAAATTTTAGCTAGATCTTATATCGTTCATGTGAAGAAAAAAGAAGCCCAAATTTACTCCATATATTTCTAAAACGTATGAATATATAATCAGGGCTCTAACTTTGATGTTTAGGGGCCTGGGGTGACATTTTTCGGGACACGCTAAAACTGTACCCCTATCAACTTTACAGAAAGGGTGGGGTGTATGTGTAGTTTGTGTACAGGAATTGGTGAAATTTAATTCATATTAAACTAGATTGTATTCAAAATGGACTTAGAGGAAATGTAGTGGACAATTGTATGTAAACTCTTAACAAAGTTACTAAATTAATATTGACTTTAAAAAATATAATATATACCGGTATGGTGTTGTGATCATTTATGGGGTCAGCTTTGATAAACTGCAAAAGGGGCAAAAATTAATAAAATTGATACTGACTTTAAAAAAAAAATATATATATATATATATTTATATGGCATTGTGATCATTTATGGGCTCAGCTTTGATAAACTGCAAAAGGGGCAAATATTTCATGGGAAATTTGTTTCCAGTGATACACCTTTGCACAACTTCTCAGCATGATGATGTCCATGTTTACTGGAGATGCCATGCTAATAGATACTTTTTTTAGTGGGAAGCCCTAGAAAATCGGTTGCTTTACCTAATTTGAAGAAAGAAACTAAATTGATTTAAAATAGTCGAGCAGTCAGTTTGATTTAACAAATTAGCCTACACCATCTTATTTGAGAACGTGATACATGTATATTCAAAACTGTATCGTTGTTGCGTGTTTTTATAAAAAGACTAGATACACAAACTTGAGAATTGTTCTGTATATGGTATTTGATGCACACCCCCAATTTAAGTATTATGAGATATCTCCCCCAAGGCTAAACTATTTTATAGGGAAATCAAACATATTTTGGATCGCTTGTTACTCCACTAAATAACAGGTGCATGTATAATGTACAATATGAAATAAATTTTATTCATAACTATAAATAGGTCACTTGACATACATGTAGTTAGTGCAGCTGATATCATTGTTGTGTGCCTGGCAGAATTTGTATGAAAATGTCAATTAATTAGTTTTCTACTGATAAAATCAAAAAATCAAAAATGATGCAGAAATGTGTACCTCTGAGTTATCAGTGTTGACAATGTACACATTGTAGGAATTGAAATGTGAATGAAGATTTAGTCAAATATACATAAAATTGTTTAAAATGTGCAATCAATAGAAATATACATTGATCTGTGGTGCATATCTGTTCGCACCATTCTGCGGATATTAATCAAAATAATGTAGTATTCATTAAGGTGATTCCGACTCATTCAATATCTATGGGCTATTATGGTAGAATTCCAATGAAAATATAGTCACCCTTAATTGAAAACTCTGATGTGGATGATCAGTTGTTGGTGGTGTGATGATAGATGATAATGACACACACAAAAAGAGATTAAAAGTGAATATTTTTTTACGCTATTCATAAAATTTGATACATACATCCTGAATGGGTAACGCGCAAAAAACATTTGAAGAGGCCCGTTCATTGGTGTTGGTGATGAAGTACCGGTATACTAAATTGCACTCGTAACTTTCTGTTAAACTATCTGGTAAACTTGACTCTACCAATGCACAGTTGCATACACATCTTGATGCCAGTTAACTTCAAAATGATAAGAAATTTGGCCCAGTTTTGGTAAAGTTACAAGCATTGTACACAGAAGGATGTATGTGGGTCTACACACACGTGCGCGACACTTGCGTTATATCTATCAGGTCCAAATAGATATAATAATTTACCAAATATATCAATTAGTAGGCGATTTCTCGGCAAGTCACAACATATTCTTTCACATATCATTTTTTGAGAGGGGGGCGTTACCAAAACTGGTCTTTACCTTTAAAGCACAGGTCAATACCGGTATTTAAATCAGCTTTAGTATGTTCAATACCAGTGGCTGGTAGCCTACATGTGATACCATCACGATAATCATGGGAGCGTGAAATCACTCATTTCAATTGTAATTGTATATGTGTTTGCACTTTGTTGATGTTTACTCTGGTTGCTGTGCTGACAATGTCTTCCACTAGAATGTCCACTGACAATGACATTTTGCTTTCATTGCTTTATTCGCTTATTTATCATTAAAAGGAGAAGAAATTTACATGCTGTATATAATTTCAACCAGTTGCAGAACTTGTGACCAGGCGCTCGAAAATCACCAAAAAGTTGCATGTTGTGTTTTTCAGTTTGAAGCCAAGGGAGGTGTATTAGCTCAGGATGGTCATATTTTGTTTTTTACTATTTCCTGAAAGAGTATATTTTCTTCTACATAGTTTAAATATTTGGGACCACCAAACACGATAAACGGGAGAGTGATCCTGGACTTCTTCGCAATCCACCTACCCAACTGCCAATTGAGATCCAGATAGACTTGGTGATCTCATCCTGAAGTTTCTCATTATTGGTCCGATTAATTTCAAGCTTTCGCCATTCTTTTTCCCTGCTTTTGTTTTGCTTTCATACAAGTGAACTTATTATGAGTGCTGGATTGCCCTTGTAATAGACTGCAGACTGCACAGAGTCTTTTTCTCTGAGGCAACATATTTTGGTTTTGGATGTTCTTATTTTGTTTGGTTTTGGAACATCTAATTGTGATGATTTATACATCAACAGCGTCTGCTCTTTTAGGATTAAACCTTAACTATTTAAAAAAAAATATATATATCTGGCGACTTTTTGGTGGTTGTGTGATGCCCAGTAACATTTGTAATTTTGTATACCACTTACTTTCAATGATCAGTGCTATATATATGATTAACATGATCTATTGAACGACTACGTCAATGGGCGTGCTTTTCTGGTTATATTCGCCATGCATTTTTGTTCTGTTCAGCTTTATAGATGTTATATAAAACAAATAATGAACGTTTTTTTTATTCGTTCAATGGTGCTCAACTCATGAAAAAAGTCACATTATTGAACCCATCAACATTAAATATTTGTATATTATACAACACCTACGTGGATCCTTGTCATTTGATTGGAGGATTGTTGGTCACATGATATTCAATAGATGTGCTACGGGAATGCATTTTTGGTTATATTCGCAGTGCATTTTGGGTTAAATGCAGACTGTGTACCTCTGCCTTGCTCCGTGTATCTGACGCTAAGGCAATCTGAATGTTATCGAGAAGGATTGACTCCAACTTTAATTTATCTTTAATATAAGGAGTAAAGCATTATGTACGGGTATTTGTATACTATTGATAGAATGGGGATGAAATAGAAGGCACAATCCTACACTTTTTTACTGACAGCTCTCAGATGCCATGTACATCTGTGTTATCTCATGTATTAAGAAAGAGGTCAACCAAATTCAATACATGTACATGTATCAATTTGAGAGAATTTTTTTTGCTTTTAATCAAGGACACTGAACATCTTTCTTAGGGATCATTCAACTTTATCTAATACCCCTTTTTTCCTATTTGATGGCTTATCGTCACACCCGAAGGATTTCAAAGAGCAATGATCCATCTTTTCTAATTAAAATTGTTAAACTGATTTCTGTTGGTACATGAATACGGTAACCATTATATTTTTTCATATAGTATGGTTAATATAAGTGAATCACGAAGATGATGAGAGAAAGAAATACTTGAATATTGTATATGTAGAGAAATATGTATGTCTATGTCTATTGCACCTTTTGTAAGCATCAAGAGGAATTAAAGGACGATTTAAATATAAAGTTGAGTCAGTCTGCTCATGCAATGCATTGTGAAAGAAATGGTGTGTACTGCCTAGTTCTGTACATCACACTCTTGCCATTTTCATACAAGCAAACATCTCCAGTATTTAGACAATACTGCCCCAGACCACATCATTTGAAATAAGCATGTTTTAATACATGTATCATGAAACAATACATACAATTTATATACTGAATTCTAGGACCCGTTTCACAAAGCCTCTTTTCAATGACAAAAATGGGTGACAAATCTGCTGAAAACCAACCAGAAGCAAGGATTACAGTAGCTTATAACAAAAAACTGTCATTTGTCACTGATGACAGGTTTTGTGAAACGCCCCCCTGTTCTAAACCATGTGGCAAAAGAAAACAAAATCAGAAGGGAGATAATTTTTATACATGTATCGATACCGAAAATTACTTAATTTATTATGCATCTAAAGCATTCTGGGTCGTATCTTTTAAACGTGTAGGCCTACATGTATATTGATATTACATCAGTTTTTGCTGCAAACACGTCCATAAAGATCTTATCTATATTAAGTGACCACATGTATGTATCTACAACTGAAATATATTGTACCGGTAATGTAACACAAATTACTTCATCAAGCAGTTGGAACATTTGGTGCCATTTTAGAAATAACATCAGAGCTTTACTTGGTACATGTAGTAGTAGTTTCTTACAATAAACTTTACGGTACATCTCTTCTAACCCACCTTTATGTGTACATTAATTAGGATAAGGGAGATTTTAATCTTAAAATTCATACAATTGTCTATTTCTCAAAACCCCACCGAAAAAATAAGATCTTACCCTCCACCAAGAATGTTGTAAGAGACTGGAATGAAATAACTGTAAAGAAAACACTTTAAATCTTAAATTCTAAGAATCAAATGAAAGAAATTGTTAGCTTACAAAGTGTGGAAGAGATATTCATAGAAAGATTGAATTCATATGGAACTGTTATCAACTTATAAAATAAAATACTTTTCATTTTTTTAATTTACTTTATATAGGACGATTCTGTTCAATGTTTCCCGCACAACATAAGACATTTAATAAAATATTTCATCCACAAATAAAAAATCTCTTTATCTATGGACATGAATAACATGAGCGGCACCAGAAAGCACCCTTATTCAATGGTCGTATAGAGAGGCTATATTATAAAAGAACTTATGTCATGAGATACATATTGCAGAGTTACATGTTTATTTAGCATTGGGGTTAATTAAATGAATTACAAAATATGACATTTAATCGTCGAAACTGTGACTAGATAAGAAATATCCACAAATGTAACTATTTGTATTATACCATATATTTTAAGTACATATTTCCTTTCCCCACAAAAAGATTTGATTTTTTTAATATATGAACTATTAAAGATGATTAATTAAATCTATCAATATTCTAAATGTCTTCTTCTGCATCTTTTCTTTGAGCTATGCAGTCTTTCATGAAGATATGTAGAAAGACTATCAGTTTGATGATAATAGCAACAATTCATGTACATCATTCCACATGAACATCACACATATTTGGTAAACATTATCACCGATATGCAATATGGCACAACTGTGTAAGTACCCAATATCTGACAAGTTGTTTAAAATCTGTAACAAGTTAATTTGGTAGTGTCATCACAAAGAACTTGCATGCATTAAAGACACAGGGCACTGCTCAAGACACTATGAACCTTCACATATTTATTTAAAAGCCTAGCATTTTGTGCATGATCTAGAATAAAAGAAAACAGTGTGGGTTATTCTTTTGAATTCATTTAGATACAATGAGTATGATACTCAATAATATGGCGATTTGGAGTCAATAAATCGTTTAATTGCTGACTATTTCACCTGAGTTGCAGCAGTGACTTTTTCGTAAACTACGATAGACAATAGCCATTGACATCAAAGAGTGAACTCGATTTTGGTTGAAGACGTCGCATGATGATGATGATGATGACGATGACATAGTGTACATCCAAAATCATAGGTAGAAATTCTGACTACAAAAATGAAAGTTCATCATCGCTGTATGTGTCTTCACAGTGTTGGACAAGCATTGCTTGATCATCGTTACAATGAACATATAGAATCAGCTAGAGTAAGCAGTTTTCATGAACTGTCTACAACAATATCCTTTTTAGGAGAATAATATAATCATTACTGGTATAGTCGGGTTTTGAGAAAAGAAAGAGCAGCATTTTTAGCATTAATTCAATCAAAAACTGAAAAAGCATTTTGAAGAAAAATTTGAAGAAGATTGCTCCAATCTCCATCTCTTACTGACAGCGATACTAAAGAATACAATATTCACGAAACCTCTTTTTAATAATTATTGACACATGATCTTCAACAGATTTCTGGGCTGTTTTATACAATTAAAAAAATACAGCAGATAAGAATGGCCACACTTCTTTAACAAACTGCTCACAGTCAATCAGAAGCAGATATTTTAGTGGCTTCTTTCAATTTCTATAATTTTGTAATTGATGACAAGTTTTCTGAACCAGGGTCTAGAGCTATAGGAAAAAGGTAAGTCTCGCCCTGAGGACAGGGGACTTGAAAGGAATTCAAATTTCTCACAGATATCAAAGTGTACTGTACCCACCCGAAGGTGTAAAAATAAAAGGGGGGATTTAGGGTTGGAATAGATCCACATTTTTTATGTATAATATAAACATCAAGTTTCATTATTAAAGAATTTCAGGAACAATGTGTGATATTTATTACCATCCTGTTTTATGAGAAGTTTATTTGAGGGTTACCGGGTCAGTTACCCAATGGCGATACTGTATCTACCCGAGAGTATATTTTCAGTCTCTTCAGTGACAATTATGATTATATGACACTTGGCATTAAATACATAATACAGAAAGTGACCTGGAATACAACATCTTATCTAAACTTAATTGCCTTAAACGTCTATTGATGATATTACAAGTTAAGGGTTATGAAGTTGAGAGAGATTCAAACATCCTGATAGCTTCCGTTATAGTGTCAATCTCATTCACAGTCTGAGAAAGCTGTAAAGACAGACAAATACAAAATATTAAATTTGTTTGAACGGAATAAGAATGTAAATTGTCTGACATTATTCAAGGTATGAAAGGGATGGTTAGTACTACAAAATAAAAAAACAACTTTTGATATAAATATATATTTATAAGATGATGACGTGGATCCTAATCAAATGATCGGTTGAGAGCGTACACGTGACCAGGCATTTTGATAATTTTGATAATGACCGATCATTATCAAATGCTAATGACCAGTCATTAGTAAAATCATGTTATAAAACATCATTTTATAAAACAAATAATACACATCAATTTGTTCAGGCTACTGCCTGGAACGCGGGTATTATTTGTATAATATACTGAAGCTTCATTAAATAAAGATAAAGAGGAGAAAGAGAAAAAGATGAAAGTGGACTAACCTTTTCTGAGTTGGACTCTTGGACCTTCTGTGGAACCTTGGTCTGGTAACCATCGACCTCCATCGCCTTCTGGAGTCGGTCCTTCTGATTGGTCAGGTTAGTCTGCCGTTGCTTCAGCTTGGCAAGCTCTTTGCTAGGATCAACCAAACCCTACATGCAGCGGAAACAAGAGCAGAATATATACATGTATGTCCAAATGTGAAAAGAATAGTATTTTCACTGGTTGGGGTAATCGTAACAGGAAGCTTATGCTTCTGCCAACCCTTTACTAGGATCCACCAAACCCTACAGGCAGCAGAAACAAGAGGAGACTATATATGTTCAAATGTGAAAAGAATAGTATTTTCACTGGTTGGGGTAATCGTAATATGTAACTTATGCTTCTGCAAGCTCTTTGCTAGGATCCACCAAACTCTACAGGCAGCAGAAACAAGAGGAGACTATATATGTTCAAATGTGAAAAGAATAGTATTTTCACTGGTTGGGGTAATCGTAATATGTAACTTATGCTTCTGCAAGCTCTTTGCTAGGATCAACCAAACCCTACAGGCAGCAGAAACAAGAGGAGACTATATATGTTCAAATGTGAAAAGAATAGTATTTTCACTGGTTGGGGTAATCGTAATATGTAACTTATGCTTCTGCAAGCTCTTTGCTAGGATCAACCAAACCCTACAGGCAGCAGAAACAAGAGGAGACTATATATGTTCAAATGTGAAAAGAATAGTATTTTCACTGGTTGGGGTAATCGTAATATGTAACTTATGCTTCTGCAAGCTCTTTGCTAGGATCAACCAAACTCTACAGGCAGCAGAAACAAGAGGAGACTATATATGTTCAAATGTGAAAAGAATAGTATTTCCATTGGTTAGGATAATCGTAACATGTAGCTTATGCTTCTGCAAGCTCTTTGCTAGGATCAACCAAACCCTACAGGCAGCAGCGGAAACAAGAGGAGAATATATATACATGTCCAAATGTGAAAAGAATAGTATTTCCATTGGTTGGGATAATCGTAACATGTAGCTTACGCTCCTGCCAACCTAAACACCTTTCATCCACTCAAGTCAAGTGATTTTTCACACAGTTTCTTGTTGCCTGCTGCCTCAAGGTCATTGGAGCAAAGATAGGTGACAGTAAATAATCGGGGGGGGGGGGGGGTTTTACAAAGACTAAGATCAACTTTAAAGGTAATACAAAGTTTTGGGAAATTTTGAAAATTGGGTGGATAGTGATTCTTTACAATTTTGATATATTTGGATGCCCCTGTGGATGTATTATAAGCACTAGAAAATTTAGCCCCTAAAACACTTCTGCTTTTGAGAAAAATTGAATATAAAAATTTACCGGTGCTTCTGGTAAATTTTGATCAATTTCAAATAGCACCTACGGCCATACAATGTTAGCTGCGACCATGAAAATCTCAGAATATGTAGTTGTGATATATAATTTCCAAATAGGAATAGCTAATCGGTTGATTTTAGTCAAGAAACATCGTTTTATAGCTTAATTAATATATTAACCTTGAGAGGGAGCTAAACAACATAAAGAGTTTATTATTTATAATTTCATAACTTTAGACTTGATTTCAACCACGCCAACGATCCCTGAATATTGTAGGATTGCATATGCTTCCAACATGTTCATTTGAATCAATTTTATGACCCCATACCAAAACTTTGTATTTCCTTTAATTTGGACTCAACTATGGCAGGCCGTGCATGCCACTGTTTGCTCTCTCCATTTACTGGCATTGGTTTCTCAAGGTACGTTTAAATCATGGTCACGAATCTACAGAATTTACATTTTTCTATAAAAACTGTACTATTGAAGTCACCTTAAGGAGCATGTGAACTTCACACTTGTCGGAGACGGTTGCCATGGCGCAACCATCAGGAAGTGCATCTTTGACCTGGAGGATGACCTTGGAAGATGTCGTTAGTGTTTGGATGGTGTCTGTGTATGGTGTCAGTAACGTGGCAATGTCTTGGTCGGAGCATTTTAGGTATACTGGAGAGGAAACACAACAGTAATAATAATAATAACAATACTACTACTAATGAAAATAGCAATAATAATAACTGTTCATTATATAGTGCCTTCGAAGGACATACCGGTACTTATGATCGAATCTCTTTAAAGCCCAACTGTACTACTTATAGCTACTTGCGCCCTCTATATAGCGAACGATGCTAATCTGTGCCTGTTGGTCCCCCATGATCCCCTTTTTCTTATGTTAATTGAGAGCAGATTTGATGAGATAACCACCTGTTAGTGAACTTGCAGGGAGGACCAATCCCCCAGGCCAAACTATTGCAGACAAGCTTTAAGGGTAATAATCAGGAGTGCCAGGAGTGTCAAGTCTGACAGATACGAGCCCTATACATTTTCACTGATCATTTCGTCCAGTTCATCTACGATCTTCATCATTTGACCAAACTTATTTTCTAATTCAGCCCTGTCGTAAAGGTATATATTATCAATAATATATTTTTAAGGGAGAAGGCACTTGGGAGAAAAACAGAAATCAACTTTATTTTTCAACACAACAAACGGGAGAGTTGCTCGTGACTACGTCACAACCCACCCACCAAACTGTCAATTTTAAGATTCATAAGGCTCTATTGATCTCATATTTCAAACATTCATAACTCTCTTATTACTGGTCCTATTTATTTAAAACCTTTGCCCCACCGTTTCTCTTATCTTTCTGCTTGCATACAAACTCCTTACAAGGGTTGGATGGCCCCTTTAAATCTCCGACTGGTCTCTCCCTAATCACATCAAGCGAACTTACATTCTGCCTTTTCTTTGTTGAGCTGATAGTCCGACCTCAATGACCTGGCTTTGTTGATGATACTCTGAACAAACTCTACGTCCTTCTCAAGAGATTCACTGAACCACGGATACTACGATAAAAACACACACAAAATAAGTAACCATGAATTCCTATGAAAAAAGAAGATAGATTTCCTACATAATCCAACAAAAATTTCAGGCATTGGAGTGTTGATGAAGGTGTTGCCACAGGTAAAGTTTACAATTTTAACCTAAAATCTATTCAGTTCATTGGCTCTGCAAGATGTCCAGAGTTAAATAGTAATCCATCTATCAGTTCTAATATGAATGCGTTCACAAGCTATTTTTGCACACATAATGAGCCAATGACCTTTGACCTCATGACCCAAGAATGTACTCAGTTCATTGGCTCTGCAAGATACAACCATGATCTAAGTTTGGCAGGAATCCATCAATCTGTTCTTGAGATAACGCGATCACAAGCTGTTTTTGCATACATAATGCGCCCTGTGACCTTTGACCTCGTGACCCCAAAATCTAATCAGTTCATTGGCTCTGTGAGATACATACATGATTTAAGTTTTGCAGGAATCTATCAATCTGTTCTAATGATAATGCAATCAAAAGCTATTTTTGCATACATAATGAGCCCTGTGACCTTTGACCTTGTGACCCCAAAATCTAATCAGTTCATTTGCTCTGCAAGATACATACACGACCAAAGTTTGGCAGGAATCCATTGATCGGTTCTTGAGATAACTCGATCACGAGAACGGGACGTACGGACGGACAACCCGAAAACATAATGCCTCCGGCTACTTCGTAACGGAGGCATAAAAAATGATGACGTTATTTTTCATACTCCTTGTTCTTTTAGCTTCTGCTTGTATTATCTGATTTTGGCTTTCTGTTCATTCCGACGAATGCAAGACGAACAGGTTTAGTATGTCTGTTTTCATTGCTATTCTTCATATTTATCTCTCATGTAACACAGACTTATTTGAATCCCCATGGGACCTTTGTTGCATGTTATTGCCATTCATTTACAAAATAAAAGTTTTTCGTTTGTTTTTTATTTGCGTCGGTTAAAGATAAACTTGAGTTCTGGTAATGCGATTGCATAGTGGAAGAAAAGTTGTGGAATGGATCAGAAAAGTTGATCATAGAGCATGTAAGTAATGGTGTGTAATGCAAGGTTCTGGAGTCATCAAAATCATCATAGATTTGGCAGAGTCTTGGTAAAGTAACAATCACTTATACACAGAAAGATGTATATGGGACAACACACATGGTGTCAGGGTTGGTACTACCCTGATTTCCTTATCTTTCTATGCTCATTACTCAGCCAGTATACATTTTCTTCCAACATTGTTTGGCACATGACATTTATTTGTAATCTTGAACATTCAGTGTA
>BEXV01000188.1:231003-250432 GCA_003118195.1 Hemicentrotus pulcherrimus | reverse complement strand
GGGGGGGGGGGGGGGTATAAGACTTACATCTTGGGCAAGAGGATAGGGGGTAACACAGATGCTAGGGCGTTCATTGGAGGTCCTCCTGGGTAGCCTCTGGAAGAGCTCCTCTGAGATGAAGGGCATGATGGGGCTGATGAGGCGGAGACCAGCATCCAGACAGGTGTAGAGGATCTGACGGACCACGGCCAGCTGGGGAGCGTCGGGGGTCTGGAGTAGGGGCTTGGTATATTCCTTTAAAACAAATTTTAAAAAATTGGGAATCTTAACCACAGGGTGTCTAAAGCTTTCTGCAAAATCTTGTACAAATTTGCACAATTTTATTACAGAACTATGTATTGTTTAAAAAATCATTTTGGTATATTTCTTTAAGAAAAAAACAATGGGAATCTTAACCATAGGGTGTCTAAAACTTTCTAAATTTTTAAATAAAAATTCACATTATTTTATTTCATAACTCATTTAATGGCATAAGTATGTATTGTTGATGTTTAGTACTTTAACGTAAGACTTAACATATAACATATCACGTAAAAAAAAACGACCATTGTCCTCTATCCCCAGAATGGGACTTTCAAAGTTTCTTCAACTTATCAACAGATGAAGATAAACAACTTTTTTCCTTTTCCAAAACCCCTCCCCTACTCCCCCACCCCCTACAATATAATAATTTGTGCAAAATCAATCTGCCAACGTCAGTAAAAGTTAAAGGGTCTAGCTTACCAAGTAGACGTCACATAGGTCATAGAGCCAGAAAGCATAGATTGCAGTGGTGATGGCAGGGAAGTCGTACACTGGCCAACCCTGCTCGCACACCTTCACAGCCGACGATAATCGACTCAAGAGCCACATGTCTACCGGAGTCTCACTGCCACTCAACTGGAGGATGAGATAAAGATGTATTCATTTTTATAAATCAGTACTCGGAATCAAAGAATAAATAAGGAGTTTGAACAGGACCACAGAATAAAGTGAAGGTTGACTTCGGGTAAAGGTTAAGATTAATTTCAGAGGTTGTTCATCCCTTGCAAGTCAAGTTAGAAAAATATTGTAGTAGATTGCTTTGAAGGATTGCTCTTTTAACGCCCTCATATTTGATATATGACAAGGAAATACTGAAAAGTTTGGACCAAACGTCTACGCCACATGTGTGTGTGTGTACTCCCACATTTTTGTGAGTCATACTTGTGATTTTCATCAAGATCACTTTACATGGTTTGCTTATCAATTTTGTTGTTGTTGATGATTATTTTACCCGTCTGTTAAGAAAGCATAAACTATATGCTTTTAAAAAAACCAGGGGTCCAACGGCTTTAAAGTCCTCCCTGGGGGACTTGGTAATGAGGATTAATGCCTTACCACAGGGCAAAAGCGCATTGCCTTTGAACCAGGGACTTCCCGATTACAAGGCCACTGCTCTACCACTGAGCCATCGCGCATCCTCCTCTTTAAAGCTCGTCTACACTAGTTTGGCAAGCGGTATTAGACCTCCCTGCAAGGTCACTGACAGATGGTTATTTCATCAAATCAGCTCTCAATTAACTAGGAAAAAGGGTATCATGGGGGACCAACAGGCACTGATTCAGCATTGTTGGCTGTATAGAGGGCGCAAGTAGCTATAAGTAGTACAGTGAGGCTTTAAAACAAATTATATAACAGTCATTATTCACCTGAAAGGCGGGGCTTGGGACAAAGTTATCTCCGAGTGCATTCATAGCAAACTTGGTAGCATTCCACATCTTGTTGCAGAAGAAACGATAGCCTTGTACACGCAGTACATCCAGGTTGATATCTCGACCTGTCACATAAAGAACAAACCTTTTAACCAAAGCTGTGACACTTCAAGAATAATAAAACAGAGAATTAAGTTGGACTTAAACATTATGGAGAGCCATTTGTAGCTTTCAGATTAAATATATTCAAAAGCAAAAATTGAAGTATTTTCGACTTTTTATAAATTCCATATCAAGAACATAAGTTTTCTTGAAAATAGAAAATATGATTGATTTGAATCAACATTTAATGCCTTTTAGAATAACTTTTACAAAATATTTTCAAAGATGCTAACAGCTTTCCATAATTGTTCAGTCCAACTTAGAGATAAGTTCAACTTTGGATCTTTGTGAAACAGGGCCCAGGCCTGACATGGCTTTACCTTGTGAGGTGTAGGCGCAGAGGGCAAACCTAAGAGCATCTGTTCCACATTCCGGGATCCCGTTGGGATAGTCCTCCTTCTGGCCCTTCTTGGCTTTCTCCACCTCCTTGGGATCCAGGTTACCCTGCTCCAAGATTTTGTGAAGCTCCTGCAGGAGAACAACAAAAAATATCTCATTATTATCTCAAACTGCAAGGAAGATTATCTGTTAAAGGCATTGTTTAACAATGTTCAATCTGAGATGCACGGCCCTACGTTTTATCATCGTCTGTGATATGGTGTAACATTGAAGCCCTACAAAAATTGCGCTTCAAAATGATCATGAAATGCCTCAAAAAAATAAAAATCTTTGAGTGACCGGTTGTTACCATACTCGTTTTCCCCAATTGACTGTAGTGTTATCAAAACTGTTAGGAAAACGAAAAATGAAATTTCGATTTCCTATCATAGATATCTTGATAATCAGACAGGCGATCGGCTTGTAAAAGTCATGGGGTTCCTGACTGACCTAAAGGTTTATAACTATGATTGCACCATGAGCTAAATACAGGATTTTGTTTCAGAATCTAAGGCAATGTTACCAACTCACTTTAAGGTGCGTTGCACAGTGGAAATCTAAACACTTGTAAAAACGCCAAAATACTTTAAAAATCATAAATTGAAAACATTCCTCAAAGCATGTCGGCAAAATATTCATTATTAGCAAAATTACAGTAATTTTTCTCTTCAAATTTGAATTTTACAACTGGCATTGTTTTATTCTCCCCATGTGTTGTGTACAAAGTGAGGGCTTCAATCTTCACTCAGAGAGAGAGAAAACCACAGTCTTCTCATTTGCAACTTTGAGCATACTTTCATAGACTCATCTTGCTTGTACAGATAAAGTTGGAGAACTTTTTTTTTTCCAAAGAAAATTTGTATTTAATCATTCTTGAGCAAGAACAAATCAGTAGACTTGAGCAAAAGTACATGTTGTGACATAATGGTAAAACAAACATTGTTATATCAGTTGCACATGCCTCCATTTATTTATTTATTTAGTAATATTATCAATTTATTGCAAATTTATGATAGGGGCTTTAAGTTTGCTTTTTACAATATGGGTAGTGTTGAAATTAACTGTTTGGATTGGAAGGGGATAGAAAAGAAAAGAGAGTGAGAGAGAGAGAGAGAGGAATTGCTTCAGTTTCGTCCTAAAGAGGACTACTTGATATTGTATTGTAGGGAGAGAGGCAGAGAAAATGAAGAGAGGTGTTCCGAAAAGGAATAGTGAACCATTGTGTGCTCATCAGGAAAGGTGAATGATAATAATTATCATAATACATATTTTTATAGCATCTTTTTATAAAGCAGGTTCAAAGCGCTTAAGAAAACATAAACCTTAAAAGTTACAAGAGATGAGATAGACCAAATAGAAATATACATGAAAGGCATTAGCATCAAATATATCTTGACTACAAAAGGTACATGACAAATGACAATATTAACAAAAGAATTAAAAGTATGAAGAAAATAAAACAAAGAACAATTAATTTATTTAATACTGGTGAATGGGCATTAGCCGAATAGATGTATTTTGAGCTGAATGTAATGAAAACTGATGTCAAGGGTAATCCCCTTGATGACATCAACTGTACCAATCACACTCCCAAGGGACTTGCTACCATGAGCATTGTATACCATGGTATGCCACATCCCCCCCCCCCCTCCCCCATGGTGCCAACCATTCAATGTGAACCGTGGAAACTCACCTCAAGGGTAATCCCCTTGATGACATCTACCGGATCAATCACATTGCCAAGGGACTTGCTCATCTTCCTGCCATGAGCATCGCGTACCATGGCATGCAGGTAGACCTCTGTGAACGGGAGGACGTCATTCAGTGTAAGGCTCATCATCACCATCCTTGCGACCCAAAAGAATATGATGTCGTGGCCGGTCTCTAGGAGCGTACCGGGGTAGAAGGCCGCCAGGTCATCCGTCTGATGAGGAAACAGTTACACCCATTCATATTTTTCGTCTGGTAGGGTCATGCTTGCTTTTAGATCTAGTTGCTTTTTTTTTGCCATGCAATGTCACCTTTCTCTGATAGAAGTGTCAAAATCCACATTCTTACATTGTGTGCTCCACAAATTCCTAATGTTACATGTGTAAGAAATATTTTGTTACTTTTGTTTTTGAATCGATTGATGAAAAACAACATCATCCAAGTTGCAGCAAGCCAATTTTGATTGGCCTATTTAATATGGGACTCTCCTTACAGGGACTGCTGCTGTGACCAGTTGTTAACAATAATCTGTTGATACCTGAAGTGGCTCTCTTGAATTGCAACAGTGGAAAAGAATATTTAATACATTCATACCGGACTTACACAGAATATCACAATTGATGATATATTCCAAACAACTTTCAAAGAAAAAAAAGACTGAGTAAATAAGGAGCATCCTCAAGTACACAAGAACTACTTTAGAAATGATCATACTAAGCAGGGGAGTGTTTCACAAAGACTAAGATTGACTTTAAGTTGAACTTAACTATGGCAGGCTGGTGATGCCACTGTTTGCTCTCACCATTTACTGGCATTGGTCTCTGAAGGGACGTACAAATCATAGTCACAAATCTACAGAATTTACATTTTTTTGATAGTTCATTATTGAAGGAAAAAATATGATCTAAAGATCATAATTGAGAGACCAATAGTGAGAGCAACCAGTGGAATGAATGGCCTGTCATTGTTATGTCCAACTTAAAGTCGATCTTAGCTTTGTGAAACACTCCCCTGGGGGGTGTTTCACAAAGCCTTTTTTTCAATGACAAATGACAAGAGTCAGTGACAAATCTGCTGATGACCAATCAGAAGCAAGGATTTCAGTAGTTTATAACAAAAGCTGTCAATTGTCACTGATGACAAGTTTTGTGAAACACCCCCCTGGTGTGTCATAATTTGAGACAAACCTGGTTTGGCCACCCGAAGATGGAGAATGGGAATATACCAGACGAGAACCAGGTATCCAAAACATCTTCATCTACAAAAGGCAAAGAAGGAGAAAAAAATGAATATCATAAGTCACAATTTATATAAAAGGATGCTCAAAGTTGCTTCACAGTAATTTTCTACACTAGCCGAATTCCCAACGTAGATCGTGGACCCAGTACTACGCCTAAACCTAACCTTAACTCTAGACCTAAGCCTAAACCTAATAGCAACACTAACCGCAACCTTTTAAATGGCTGCAAAGATGATGAATTTTTAACATCTGAAGTTGGTTGAATATGGAAAGGATTCTTGGACCTTAGTCAAAGTATTGGTCACAGAAGATTCTTGTCAAGCATTAGTCAATTGAGAGAGATTAAGCAGACAATCTAATCACAAAAATGTTTGTACAACTCACAGACTTATTCCCTAGCATAAGATAATCTTGGATCTGACACTGCTTTGTCCACAGATTGTAGAATCTTCACATAGTGAACATTGATTAATTCCAGTAAAAGGTGTAATTTAACAAAAATACAGTCAAACCTGTCTATAGCGACTGCCCAAGGGAAACACAAAAAGTGAACTTTGTAGACAGGCGGTCTTTGTAGACAGGTGGTCTTTGTAGACAGGTTCCTTTAGTACATGTTTCAATGAAAAACTATTTACAAGGGAAACAAAAAATGTGGCCTTTGTAGACAGGTGGTCACTAAAGCAGGTTTGACTGTACTATACTATTTTCCTGACCTTGTTCGAGAGTGATCTTGTCTTCTGTGACCTTGAAGCGTTCTGCGGCTTTCTGCTTGGCTTCCTCCTGGCTCAGGGCGGAGATCCAATAGTTGTTATCCGTTTCCTGCGTAAAACAGGCAGAAAAATACCTCAAGATCATTCAAATGTATGTGCATAATTATACATATATATAGAAGAACGTCGGACTTTGAGAAAACACACCAAAATACAAGAAATTATTCTGTTTCGTACCTAAAGAAATGGATTTACACATTTGTGCCCTTAGGGTTTTGTCAAGTAATGATTGTTCTTTTTGTATAAATATAAATATATTCTTTTTCAGTTGTTCCAAGGACATAAAAGGATACAACCACATGTAAGTATATAATACATTTTTAGGGTTTAAATGTAAAAATCCTGGTGATGTACTTGTAAAAACCCAGAAATTTAGTTGAAAAAGAAACTGTCAATATCTCATGAAAGCACTTACTTCTCCGGCAGGAACACTGGGATCGTTAACAGTCACAAAGTATGCTGGGATACGATGCCCCCACCATAGCTGTCTAGAGATGCACCAGTCTCTGTTAAGGGAAGAATAATGCAATCACTGTTATTTAAAGATACTATGAGTGAGTTCAAGTACGGTGTTCGGTGTTGGTGTTGGTGTTGGTGTTGAGAGCATGGAAAGGCTGCTGAACCGAGCTCCAACACCGACGGTCAGTTTAGAAGGACGTTATCGATAGCTCAACACAAAGGGTCTGAAATCAGACCATTCCTAGGTGATTGCAATCACTTTAGTAGATTTGACAACTAATGTTTGTTATTTTCCCACTAAGAGCCATTTTCAAGCCCTTTCGTGTTGAGGAAATTAGTATTGTCTTTCAAATGCCGTTAGAATTTGACCTTTTCATTTCTGAGGCCTGCAAATGGGACATAGTACCTTTAAGATAATGTCAATTCAAAGTATAAACTCTCAAGAATCAACAAAGAAAAGAGAGGGAAAAAATTAATAAACCAATTAGCAATACTTGCACTTCATATAGTTCCATAGACTTTCAGCCACTTTTCAACAGGTGAAAAAAAAAATTAATAACAATAGACAAAGGAATGTATTAAATAATGTTTTGGACACATTTTGGAAGGGTAAATAATAACAATAGGCATTTATATAGCGCTATTTATCTAGACAATTTTATTCCTAGGCGCACAAGAAAAATACCGGTTGAAAGAATAAGAGAGTTTGGATGAGTGTCATAGTGCCAAGAAAAAATTGTTAAGCAAAGTTTTGTTGGGGTTGCAGGGGTTTACTTGTACATGTTTCTATGCGATTCTGCTGTTTTTATGGGTTTAAAGAATTTTTTAGGAAAAAAGGTGAAACTTCGATTTTAGGATTTTAAGATCTTACTTCACTCTTATTATCGTACTAAATACGATTTAATCGTACTGGGGGGTGTTTCACAAAGATCCTAAGTCGAACTTATCTCTAAGTTGGACTTAAAAATCATGGAGAGCCATTTGTAGCCTAAAAATAAAATATTTCCAAAAGCAAAAATTGAAGTATTTTAGACTTTTCATAAATTCCACATCAGGAACATGAAATCTCCTTGATAAAACAAAGTATGAATCATTTAAAACAACATTTTATGCCTTTTTAAGTAACTTTTACAAAATATTTTCAATGATGCTAACGGCTTTCCATAAATTTTAAGTCCAACTTAGAGTTAAGTTCTACTTAGGATCTTTGTGAAACACCCCCCTGGTTGGCATCTCTACTAAACTGTCTCCATACCTGCTGTTCCTGAGCCAAGAATACCAGGTCTTCTTGTGCATCTCAGGGATGATCTTCAGCGTACCGTTCTCTACTACTTCTACTGCCCTCCTGGCCATCTCCCGGCAGTCTACAAACCACTGAGACTTCAGCAGGGGCTCAACGATGTCCTTGGAACGACTGAGGAGAATGATAACGAAAAGTGGTTGAAAGATGGATTACTTCATCATCAAAGGCACATGGTTTGGGTTAGATTTGTGAGTGGGTTTTAGGATAGGTATAGGGGTGGACTTCCATTTAGGCTTAATGTTGGGTCCATGGTCGAGGTAAGAAATTTAAAGCCCCACTGCACTACTTGTAGCTACTTGCTCCCTCTATTTACAAAACAATTCCTAAGTGGTGCCTGTTGGTCCCCCATGATCCTCTTTTTCTTTTGTTATTTGAGAGCTGAGTTGATGAGATAACCACCTGTCAGTGACCAGTAAGGTGGTCTAATCCCTCTTGGCCAAACTAGTGCAGATGATCTTTAAGTAGAGTAGGAAGTTGCCAAAAATAATTGTCACCAGACCACGGAGCATCGAACCAAAAGATGATGCTGATAACTGGTCTTGCGATTGCGAGCTAAAGAAACCATCCACAGGTTATGCAATCAATAAACATGTATCACAACATATAAATTCAGAAAAGGATCACCAATGGATCACCAAATTACAAACAATGAGTGGTACTAGACACGGAAAGGGTTACATGAAATATGGTGGTCTACAGAGTCCGAAGAACACGGATGGGATAAGCCTTTAGATTAGGCTCAGTGGTAGAGCAATGGGATCATAACCCAGAGGTCCCTGGTTCAAAACTTATTTCATGCCCTAATGCTCAATGGTAAGGTTTTAAACCTCATTACAAAGTCCCTCTGAGAGAACTTAAATCTGTCTGTCCCCTTGTTACTTAGTTACAAGCATACCTATGCTTTCTTAGCAGTCAGGTAAAACAAACAAACAAACAAACAAACAAACAAAATACCTGCAGGTTGGGACCACCATAGGATTTGGCTTCGTGCCCCTGTACAGATCTTTTTCCTTCAGTGCTTCTAGGACAGCTCGTCTTGCATCAAACCGCCTCATACCCTGAGAAAGAAAAAAAATCATATAAATAATAATGCTATCAAATTGCTAATAATGATGCTCATATTTTGTCATTGATAATTACAGAACTAACCCATGTCATGTACTTAAATTGAAGACACATATTAGGTATGTGATAAATAACACATGCATGAGTACACAAATTAATCTGTGACCTTCAGATTGTTGACACTACCACTCAGTGAATTTTACTAAACATGACAGACATTTACAATGTTCATGTGTACATTACCAATGTTACACATCTGATTAACTTCTATACCAGAGTTTCATGTATTAATTTTGTTTGATCAGAGCAGTATGACATCAATATGATCATGGAGAATTGTTTTGTTTTTACCACTTGAAAAGAAGAAACAGGTAACTGGGTTATGTGTTTAATTGTTTGAAGAAATTCCTCTTTAAGACCTTTCCGTTCAGATTTCATTCATAACACATTTATGATCCCACATTGAAAAATCAAATAGTATTATCTTATATCATTAGTGTGGTAAAATTTATGTCTTTAAAATAGGATATTTAAAGGATTTTGTTTATAAAACAATATACCTCTATAACCTTGAAAAAGAAATGATGACCATACCTTGAATTGTCCTCCAACTTCAGTGATGTTACCATCATCATCGATCACGTTGAGAAACTCTAGATTGTGACGCTTGCCGACCAGGTAATCGGTGTGATCATGGGCTGGTGTAATCTTCACGGCACCTTGGATAAACATCAAACGTCAAAATAAGGGAGAGTTTTTCTTTATATTCAGTAAAAGATCAAAATTGAAGCATTATTTTATTGGTACATTTGATAATGTATATATATATTATTGATTGGAAGAATACTTTGCCAAAGCCAAATAATGTCATTAGTACAATTAATGGTCAAACATAACTCAGATGCGCTCGATTTGAATTGAATATTGTGTTCTTCAATTATCTGTTTCAAATTCCATCTCTACAGTATAGGTACAGATGACAGGCAATGCACATTATAGTCATCCTCCTCCTCTACATCATCATCATCTTAATCATCATCCTCATCTTCATCTTCATAATCCTAATAATGTTCATCATCATCAACATCATCCTCCACCCCCTCTTACTTCCCTTCTTGTCAATCATCCTCACCATCCTCATCATCATCATCATCTTCATCATCATCCTAATCATCATTGTCATCATCATCATCATGATCATCATCATCATCATCATCATCATCATCATCATCATCATCATCACATCATCATCATCATCATCATCATCATCATCATCATCATCATCATCACATCATCATCATCATCATCATCATCATCATCATCATCATCATCATCCTCATCATCATCATCATCATCATCATCATCATCATCATCATCATCCTCATCATCATCATCATCATCATCATCATCATCCTCATCCTCATCATCATCATCATCATCATCACCATCCTCACCATCCTCACCATCCTCATCATCATCATCATCATCATCATCATCCTCATCATCATCATCATCATCATCATCATCATCATCATCATCATCATCATCCTCATGATCATCTCTATCATCATCATCATCATCATCATCATCATCATCCTCACCATCATCATCATCATCATGATCATCCTCATGATCATCTCTATCATCATCATCATCATCATCATCATCATCATCATCCTCACCATCATCATCATCATCATCATCATCATCATCATCACCATCATCAACACCACCATCACCACCATAGTTACCTGTTCCAAAGCCCATTTCCACAAAGTCATCACAGAGGATGGGTAAGGAGCAGTTCCTAAATGGATGCACAACTCGCTTGCCATGGAGATGCTTGTAGCGGTCATCATCTGGATGGACAGAGACGGCTGAATCACCCAACATCGTCTCAATACGAGTGGTAGCAACAACCAGCTCCTCATCTAGCAACATAAAGACATTACTGTTTAATAAACAAGGTTGTCATAGAAACATCAACTTCAAATTTAAAGTATGTATATCCACCCCCCCTTCTCCCCAAACAAATCAGGCATTCAACTTTGGTAGTTTAAGCCGTGCTCACAACTGGCTGTGTACCTCTTTGCGTCTGGTTTATGATGGATTTCGAAGAAAGTCCTTGCGCCAAACGCACAGATCTTTATGTTTTTTTCAGGCACGCAGAACCTGTGAGAGGCTTTCTATGCGTGAAACTAACAATTTTTTATGAATGCACATGACACTTGCAGCAGTTCCATTCTCTGAAAACATCTAAAGGGCTTCTTGAGAGCACCGCACAGGCTACTTGCGGGGGTCTACGAAGCTGCATGGAGCAGCACAGCCTTACACAGCCGTAACACATCGCGCAGCAGTTGCAAAGGCACCAGGCGCCCATTTCATAAAACTTTGTATCTATAACAAATGCTAAATTTCTATGACAAATTTGCTCTCAGCCAATCACGTGCCATGATTTCAGTAGCTTATAGCAGTAGCTTGTAACTTGTAATTGATATCAAGTTTTATGAAACAGGGCCCTGCATGGGGGTTATGAATTCACCTCAAGGATTGTTGCAGATAAGGGGAAGTACATTT
Source organism: Hemicentrotus pulcherrimus (assembly GCA_003118195.1). Lineage (NCBI taxonomy): Eukaryota > Metazoa > Echinodermata > Echinoidea > Camarodonta > Strongylocentrotidae > Hemicentrotus > Hemicentrotus pulcherrimus. Next base: position 239,095 of record BEXV01000188.1, on the reverse strand, counting down.
ATGAGGACATACCAATCGCAGGAGTTGGCCTACATCAAGACCGAAGCTGCGGACACACACATGCAAAAAGACGCATGACAAGTAGTGATAAAGGCCTTAAAAGCAAAATGCAGAAGGAAAAGCAGTTATTCTTGTTATCTGACCTGAATCCTCGACCTTGTAAGCAAACTCAACCAAGACTCCAAATTCTATTTTCTGTTCATAGCCAGGCACAGTGAGGTAGGTCCTCCCAGTCAATTCCTTCTTCTCTACCTGACCACAAACATAGAAATGAGAAAACCTCAAAAATAAATGTATTGTACCATCACAACTGCCAACATTTTGTAGTTTGGCTCATTAAATTTTTGTTCAAAGCCCTGAAAATATACTAGGTGCAGCATCATAAGGAATATGACTCTTACAATTTTCAAAATAAGCATTAGAGTCTGTAAATTGGTAACAGAATGCGAGTTCAAAGTTGAAACACATGACGGTAATAGTTCTAGTCATACGTTCTCTTTGAATTCCCATACCAAAAGAGTTTCAAACTCGTTTTCAATAACAAAACAAAAAACAAATTTTTCCATGAATGTTGAGAAAGTTTGGTCATGCATAAAAACCAAAACTAACTTGAATTGAATGTACAGTCAAACCTGCTTTAGTGACCCCCTGTCTCCAAAGACCACCTGTCTACATTGACCCCTTTTTGTGTTTTCCTGGTCGCTATAGACAGGTTTGACTGATATTGAATTGATTCTCTAACAGAGACCCTTTCCACTCACTTCAATATCTGAGATGGCCGACTTGAGGGTACAAGACCAGTTGATGAGACGGTTACTACGATAGATGGTCCCTTTCTGATGCATCCGTACAAAGGCTTCCTGGACAGCGCTATAGAGCTTGGGATCCATGGTGAAGCATGCCCTGTCCCAGTCCATAGATGATCCTAGGGTTCGGAGCTGATCGTAGATCCTACCTCCTTTCCTGGGTGGGGACAGCACCAACAAAGATCAATGTTAAAGCCCCACTGCACTTCTTGTAGCTACTTGCTCCCTCTATATAAATCTAGCAGACAATGCCTAATTGGTGACCATTGGTCCCCCATGATCCTCGTTTTTGAATTTTAATTGAGAGCTGATTTGATGAGATAACCACCTGCCAGTGGCCTTGCAGGGAGGTCTAATCCCTCCATGCCAAACTAAAGCAAAGGGGTTTTAAAGGGATATCATACTGCCCAGGGTGGTCCACATGGGCTTTAAACATGTAATAGCGACAGGTTTAAATTTTGGATTGTACAGGTTTGGGAAATCAGCAACACATAACCATTCATACTCAACAAAACTTATTTATGAAGTATTAGTCATAAAATATATTTTAAACTGCTTTAAAATATGGAACAGATTGCTTGAGAGTGCATCTAAGAACCTAAGAGCCCTTCAGCAAGCCCTGTGGGGCGTTTCAGAAAACTTGTCATCAGTGGAGCCCACCCACAAGGGGCTTTGTGATTCACATTCATCAATTCCAGCCATATCCTAAATATATGAATAAGGCATTTCAAGAGCAATATCTTGATATCCTCCGACATAGGAATAAAAATAATGAGAGGTCACAAACTGTTCCTATCTTTTACCAGGTCTCAACCTTTTCTTTAAAGATCGTCTGTACTAGTTTGGCCAGGGGGGATTAGACCTCCCTGCAAGTTCACTAGCAGGTGGTTACGTCATCAAATCAGCTCTCAATGAACATAAGAAAAAGAGGATCATGAGGGACCAACATGCACTGTTTAGGCGTTGTTTGCTGTACAGATGGCACAAGTAGGTAATGCAGTTGGGCTTTAAAGATTAATTTTATTTCTGTCATACTATTGCATTGCGAAAGTAACAGAGTGTCAGAAATTGGAAAAGATTGATCATGTAGCTGAAGTATTGGCATATATACTTTGAGGTTTCAGAATCATTAAAATGATAAGAAATTGACTCAAGTCTTGATGAAAGTCACATGCAATGTACACACACACACAAAATGTGACACCCTCTAGCTGTTACTTGTCATATTTTGATTATCAGGGCATTTAAAGAGTCATCCTTTTCAACGGAACATTTGTTTTTCTATGATACTCTTTCACACTAACATAAAAAGAATGAAAAATCTCACAAGTTATTTGTTCACCTTCCCCAGGACTCAACCTTCTCTTTCAATTCATAAAACTAGATGGAGTCGGGCTTACTCTGACCAGGGGACAACTAGGCCCAGCTACAAAAACGGTCAGTCTTTGCAGGTTAAGGGTTAGGTTTAGGGATAGGTTTAGGGTTAGGGCTAGAGTTAGGGTTGGAGTTGGGGTAAAATAAAGGACCGATACTTACTCATTTTTCCATTTCCAGACCTCCTCTACAAACTTGTCCCTGCCAAGATCATGTCTGGTGAGTTTCTTCTCTCTCCACAGCTTCTTCTCAACCACAACCTGAGTTGCAATGCCTGCATGATCGCACCCAGGGTTCCATAGACACGCCTTGCCTTTCATCCGGTTCCTGAGAGGACAACGATAAAGAACAATTATCATTTCGTCCCAGGGAAAAAAATATTAAACAAATTTCGGGGGCTACTTTTCAAGCTTGCTCGCATGAAAATAACACTCTTTAATTTGTTTTGCATTGAGGGCCCTTTTATGACTTTCAGGGTCTCTTTTGGGCATTTCGGGACCACTTCACCCTGAGCCCCCCCTGTATTTTTTCCCTGTTTCGTCCAACAATTTTATTGAAGTTCATTTTCAGTTCAAGGTAATACTCGGTAAGAACCAGAAGGGCATTAATCATGTGTGTTACAGTATACGGGTTAACATCCTTCTGGCTCCAGAAAGACGATATTAACAAAGTTCATATTCAGTTCAATCTAATACTCGGTGAGAAATAGTCAGTCTGTTCGGAGCCAAAAGAGCATTAATCATGTGTGTTACAGTACACAGGTTAACATCCTTCTGGCTTCAGAAAGACGATATAAACAAAGTTCATATTCAGTTCAATCTAGTACTCGGTGAGAAATAGTCAGTCTGTTCGGAGCCAAAAGGGTATTAATCATGTGTGTTACAGTATACGGGTTAACATCCTTCTGGCTTCAGAAAGATGATATTGTATTCTATCCTGATTGGGCTTTGATAAAACACAAATGAGTAGAGACAGTATGCATTTCCTCGTTCATTCGGTTCCTAAGGGGGCGTGATAAAGAACTATCATTTCATCCAACAATTACACTTGTTGATGACTGAGCACAGGGGGTGGTATTTAGTACAAAACAATACTTCAGTCAGAAATATCTTCTTCTTTTTTCACTCCATTGGACTTTCATAATAAACACTACCCCAACATCAGTAGATACAGCATGTTCCATTTCATGTATTTCATGAATTATGTTTATCCTTCATCCAGCTCTTGAGAGAGTATGGAGAGGGTACAGTAAACAGTTTTTTCTTTCTTTTCTATTTGTTGATTTTTGTTTTTGACAATGCAACTGGTTGTCATGTTTTCTCAGGGTTGTCTCGTCAGTATAATTAGTGTTCTCCCTGCCAGCCCTACACTCCTATTATTATCCCAGTCAAATAAAATGACTGGACAGTACTTTGTGGTATTCTTGAACTCCTGAAAAGATACCGGTATATCAAACCGTGGTGCAGATTCAGTTAAGCTGAGAGAGCTACACCGTCTCCTTTTAGAGACGCTTTTGCATTATCTTTTAATACAGGATGCAAGAATTTACACATTTGAATATGGGCAGAAAGAGCAAGAATCACAGAAATGTTGGGGTCTATTTCCAATGCAGCTGTGTCGTTCTTCAATAAGAGCGATTTTAATCATAACTAATCATTTAATTCTCTAAATCAGCAACGCAGTGTTAAATATCAAATTACTGTTTTCGTATACAAGTTGGGATCTTTTGATTGAATTTTATAATTTGTTTCACATTGGTTCATTTAGTAAACATTTTTCTTCTTCTTTCAAACCAAGAAGGAGTGAAACATAAGATCAATTGTTGCCAACTTGAGGAGGGAAAACTGATTAATTCAGAAAACTCTGAACTGCTATGGGCACTCACCATCTGACTAGAGCATCTTCCACTGCGTTTGTCAGGGCGTGACCAAGATGCAAAGAGCCAGTTACATTGGGAGGTGGAATGCAGATCATGAAAAGCTCATCCTCCTTCAGATTCTTCAAATCTCTGCCCTGAAAAAGAGAATGATCAAAGTATTCTAATAGTTATGACTTATGAGAAGAATAATATCATCAGTTTGGAGCCAGACTTTTTGTAAGATGACATGAGTAAATATCCTTCTGGCTCCAAACAGACGATAATTTTCAAGATCAAAAAAGCATGAAAATAAAGAGAAAAGAAGTGTATCAAGTAGAATAAGCTAATGTCTAGATAAAATAGATTATAAAATTTTTTTAAAAAGCAACATGGATTTAGATTGGGAAAAAACTTGGAGAATATAACAGACTCAGAAAATCATATAATGACCATCTTAACCCCTGGCTAAAGTGGATAGAAAATCATTGTTTACAGAGCTATGTACAGCATAACGTCTGTAAATACACATAGACTGTTTGTAATGATGTTGGAGCACTAGGAGAGTCACTGTTGACTGACATGTGCGCTTTATAAGAGGCCACCATAACATTTATTATTATCATAACTGTACCTTAATTAAAGAAGTGTCAAGTGATTAACTTTACAATTATACATGTACGTAACACTGTAAATGTTGATTCAGATATTTTGGAGACAATAGTATTTCATAACCTAAAAATCAATCAATCCATCCATCAATAAATAAATAAATACATTTATTCATTTCTTTATTGATTAATGAATAATAAATATATAGAAAAATGAATAAATAAATAAATGAATACATACTTTCTCGGCAAAACATATTTTGTTTTGAATGTACAATCAGAATTTACTTACTCCGTATTCCGGCTTGAAGAAGCCCTGTTTTTCCCACCATGAATACCAGGATGCTTCTACATATGCAGGGCTGTAAGAATCAGGAAGTGCCCCACTCACATCTGAAATGTAATATTCATAACCCATTTCAATGGCAAGTAAGCTTTTCACGTAAAACTATATTGTGTCAATTTAACGTCATTGAACTTTCACTTTATTAGACAACTTGAACTACCCAAATATAGACTCGTAGTTGAGTTGGGGAAAAAGATTGCATTTCTTCTTAAAATCGAAATGAGATCAGAATATCATGAAATAAATCAACTTAAAAACTTACAATTAAAAAAAATTGATATGATTGAAAAAAAGGTCTTAGGGCAATGTATTTTTTGTTATTCATTTGTAAACTTTGTAAATCATTAAGGATAATGCAAGCATGAATGGTAAAACTGACCTTTTTTCTCTCCAGGAGGAGTATTCTTGTCATATGCGATTGCAACTTTTTCTTTCTTCTTCTTATCCTTCTTGCCCTGTTCAGAACAAAGAACAAAGATCATCTTGATATTCAGGTTTTAAAAGGTTAGGCACAAGTTATTGCTAAGAGCTTTAACCTTTTTTTCCCCAAAGAATTTTTAGCTATTTCTCAATAGAGAGAGAGAGAGAGAGAAAAAAAAAAGCAGAAATTAGTGATCTGTTCCCTGAAAGGTAGAATAAAAACCAAATTGTTCGGGAATTGGGATGCATGTGGTAGGTAAGATATACCTTTATTTAAACTATCGCTTTTAAAATTCCACTTCATTTTCCTTATCTGCTATAATACACCTATCTTTCCAGTATTTTTTTGTTTTTGTTTTGTTGAAAGGGCTCTTCCATAACTTTTCAGAGCTTTATTTTTTTTCCTGTTCCTGCATACAGTTTCTTAAAAGGGCAATCCAACCCTCAAAATAATTTCATTGGTATGGAAGCAAAAAAAATAGAGAAACAGAAACGAGAAAGTCTGAAATAAATCGGGCAAATAATGAGGGAGTTTGAATTTGAAATATGAGATCACTCAATGCATGTGCATCTAGAATTGGTAATTTGGCCGGTGGATTGACTTAGTCATGGGACTACTCTCCTATTGTTTTGAATACAAAAATGATTTATTTCTCTTTTTTATCCTAAGGCTACGCGCCTTCTCAATTGGGGCATTTATTATATCATTGATGGAACATCATTATAGGTCTTCTAAAAAAGAAAAGACCCTCCTGAATCAAACATTGTGAAAAATTGCATTTTAATCATTAGACTTGTTGAAACAAGTGGAAAGTAGTCTGGCACTTCATCACAGTGACATTACCTGCTCAGCCAATTAGGAAGGCCCATGGATACATATATATTAACAATTTCAAAAAGTCATAACTTTCTCATTTTTCTATGATTCAATTCACATATTCACCAGTCTTTTCTATTATTTTTCAGCTTTTAGAGTAGCTTGGTCGACTTTTCCTTTAACTAACCATTGGCGATACCATTAATGATTAGTATTGAGTGCAAGCCCTGTTACTAATTAAATATGGAAGTTGAATAAGAGTCAATGACGGCCGTGACCACTACTACACTAGAATTAGGATGTCTGAAGGTCAGCTAAAAAGTGTCAGTTGTTTTTATGCTGAAAACAGCAAACAAAAATGGAACATGTTTTTGACGTGCAATTACTTTTTTCAACTTGCAAACAAAATGCGATCCATTTCAAATATTTGAGATAACTAGAGTAATAATAATAATAATAATAATAATAATAATAACTCTGGTATCATATGATAGGGGAATATATTTCCTTAACTTTTTATGCTATTAAAGGAGAAGTTTTATGCTTTCATTATTAAAAACTGAAAAAATCTACAGGTAGACCTACTTTCTCTTTGATGTTGAATCAGCGATATCCAACATGTTATTAATATGTGCTGCGACGCTACCATGCATGTGTACTTTCTCTTTGCTATGTTGAATGAACGATATACAACATGGATGAATTGGTTAAAGGACAAGGAATCCCCCTTTTCCCATTGAAGACATCTTCAAATTATAATTTCAAGTGGTTGACTTGATGCCAGGAACTTCAGAAGGGACGAAAAACATTTGTCAGTCAAAATTTTGATTACTAGAGATCTAGACCTACTTCTTTACATTTTCAAAAAAATATGACCAAAGTCGCTGTTTGAATTGTATTCCTTCCTATGTCCCTGGAGTTATACAGCCAGCCTGCCTTTGTGTACTGAAAATTGAATAGACCTCTATAATTTTTATTAACAAATTAATTTAGCTTTTAGCTTGCATTTTGCCATTTAAATTAAAATTATATCAATCAAGAGCTTCACCTCTCCACTCTTATTCTCCTGTTGAGCTTGTTGAGCTTGTTTTTCTTGTTTTTGTTTGAACTTCTCCAACTTTGCCTGTCTTTGTGCTTCCTTCTTCGCTTCTTTCTTCAGTTGGGCTTCAGTTTTCTCTACGAGCTGTCCAGCCTCACCGGCCCCCGAAGTTCCGGGGTTGGTGACGTTCGCCGACCCCGATGGAGCAGGAGGATTAGCGTCAGCCAGATTGGGTGTTTCCTCATCCTTCCCAGCCATATTTGGAACCTGTTGTGTAAATGTCAAAATAATCGGAACGCAAAAGGAATGGCGTTTTAAATATACTTCACGTAAGAGACACGCAAGATTGTGTAATAAATTTATGAAAAAATGTTTCCTTACCGATTGATTATCCACGCGTACAACTTGCTAGGTTGAATTAAAGAGTATGCATCGGGTATTCTTATCCGAAAAATTGTTGCCAACCTAGCTAGCGATTCGTTCATCACGCTAGCATAACACACGTGGAGAAGCAAATAAATTTGAATTAGCAGTAGAACACAGATTAATATCCGATATATTTCTACAAGAACACGCCTTTTCTGATGCAATATACAGTCAGAGAGTGTAAAGGCTCGATTTATGACATAGACCTATACATATGACAAAAATTGGTTATTAATATAAATTATAAGTTATAGGTTATAGGTTATAGATACAGTCGTTCATGAATACAAGTCAATATTCTATTCTCCAAGTCTTTCTTGTGAAGATTTATTTTTTTTGTATTCTCGTTTGTGCCTGAATATTATTATTTTGTTGGATATTATATCTTGCCGAGAGTG